>CM077827.1:30525682-30840290 GCA_039720395.1 Liquidambar formosana | reverse complement strand
TATCTTATGTGGGAAAAAGGGGAAAGTTAGAGAACTATACATTAACATAATTGAATGAGGTGATAAAGTGAACATAAAATTGATAAGTACGTCATACTCTAAAACGTAGGTGAATTTTAGAAATACAGAACTTTACTTATATGCCATCCTAACACCTTTTACCCGATGTGGGATAAAGTCCATCTTAATGGTTACACATAAGAATTTATTTACAAATTAAACTTTAACTTTATAAAATCGATAAAAGTGTGTACACTAATAAATTTAATCAAAATTAGCTATTTTTTCTCAATGGGAGACTGAAGCACTCTAGTAAATGTAAATAAAATTATTTATTCAAAATTTTAAAAATAAAAATGTAAAAAAATTTGAGTGTTCGCCCCTGCCCTTAATCATATGATTTAATGGGTTTTAACCCACCGAATTCCCCATCATGGAAACATTTTTGGATGGTGCAATTGCATATTTAACATCAATAGTGTTGGTGAGTGGACGACTTCGCGCCGGGCACGCGTATGACTGGTTTGAGAGAGAGAGAGAGAGAGAGACTAAGGTGTAGGTGAACCAATTGCCAAAAAACGGATGGGGGGGTCTTGAATTTGTCAAATGGAAGCCTTCTTCTTTCCTTGGAGGAGGACTTTTGTTGTTCAAAAGGAGAGAGAGAGAGAGGGGGGGGGGTCCATCCGTTCTTTTAGCCAAATATTGGTAGAAAAGTTTGGTTTACTAGCTCCATTTTGTGACTAATGAAAGTACTGCTTATTGACTCTGTATATGAACATGAGAGAGACATGGATCATGCATGAGAGGGACATATATGAGACATAGATAGAGAGGCAAGTTATGCATATGGAAATGGGTAAATATAAAGGAGACATTAGAAAAGTGTTGTGAAGAAATGATCCCATTAGAGTCTGTCTATGATGAAGCGCACATGCGGACATTAGTCAAAGATAAGTGTTGTGAACAAAATGATCCCTATCACAAATTCATAAAGTCAACAAGAAACGCTGATGGAATGTTTCTTACATTAGGGAAGACTTCTACAACTTTTAATTTTTTTTAAAAAAAAATTTAAATTTAAATTTACGTCATTTCATAGTATTCATAAGTAATCATAAGTTAAGCAGCAAATCCAAACCCTATTATTATTTTTATTATTTATTTTGGTATGATTCGAGGGATTTGACTCCTAACTATCCTATTTTTATAGGATACCTTTATCCCAACCTCTCTTACCACTAGGTTAGTACCACTCTATTATTATTAAGAGATGAAAAATGATTATTTGCTACATTAATAGTCTTCATATTTGAAAAAGGAAACAAAGAATTCTATATAACATTTCAAGAAATTACTTTTGTTTTTGTTTCCTTCCCACCCCAAAAAAATAAAAAATAAAAATAAAACAAATACATTGGCCAATCATCTTACCCAAATGATGTGATAACTGGATTATCCAATAAAAATTTTCATTAAAAAGACAACTATTTAATGTAACGGTCATTATATTAGTTGGGCACACAAATTTGAATAATTTAGTATTTTCACTTACCATTATTATAGTTTGGGTCACTATCCATCTTTTCGGTTTTGGACAAAAACTCCAACCAATTAATGAATGTATTTCTCTTCTCAAAAGTCATGAATGGAAAAATCATAAAAATGAATGATTCCTTTCCACCAATTGGCGTTGTCGACATGTTTCTTGCTCCCTCTGTCCATCTCATATATAAGATATTATATTTCATTTGCGATGAAATAATATCTTATATATGAGATGGATAAATACCTATAAGTAACTCCACACGTTATCACGAATGAAATAATATCTAATATATGAGATGGATAAATACAAATAAGTAACTCGACACGTTATAATAAGTTTTCTTAGTCTTTAAGCGAAAGGTTCTAAGTTTGATTTTTTCGTGTGAATAAGAAAAAAACTTTACTCATATTAAAAAAATAATCAGGGTCAAAATCCAAAAATACCGTCAACAAAAACAAAGGAAAAAACAAAACAAATACGCAAAGTAGAATCTCATGGAGAAGTAAATTTTTTTAAGGAAAGAAAACAAAAAATTCTCCAGAACTTCCGAATAAAACTAAAATAAGCAAGTAGATTATTCAAGAAAGAGCAAATTCTCTCGAACTTCCAAGTGAAAAAGCAAAAGAATCCCCACCTAATTTTAATCTTAAATTATTTATTAATAAGACTTTATACATAAATACAATTTAGTATTCCAAACACCGGTCTTCAAGGTTCGTTTTTCACTGGCAGCAAAAGTAGAAAGTCATCAGATTATGCCACGTCAATACCTTTTTTGGTTTTGGCCAGAGAAAAGCTTGGAGGCATGGTCAATTAATGGATGCTCCCATTTTTTGTTTTTTGTTTTTACAAGGAAAAATCAAACAGATGGCACGTAATTACTTGTAAAATGAAATACCCTAATTTGGATTTACAGGGACAGCAGCCCACGCTGCCAGAAAATCCATGTGGGTAAATAATATTGAGGTATGAGAGTCTCTCTCAAGAGTCTAGGGTTGAATTTTTTTACCTTTTACAGCCTCCTAGAATGATGGAAAAATCCCAACCATTCTAACCTAAGTCTGTTTTTCAAATCTTTTGCTTTTTCTTCTTGACTAACGTAGAGAAAATTGAGGTCATGAATCTTCTCCAAACTCATTTTTCTCATCAAAATCTTTTTCGTTTTCAGAGCAATGCTTTACATCTTGACTTATAGAGACTCCAGTCTCAATTAATATATAAATCAAGTGGTTGTAAATCAACTCATTTGTCGTAATCATATAATTATCCAAATAAATTATTAAGTTGCACGAAATCGTGATTTACAGGTCAGTTTCAATTAAACTTATTAATTTCAAAACTAAACAAATGACTTCTAGATGTATTAAATTATTACACTTTGCCTCCTTTATCTATCAACTTTAGTTGCATGATTTGGTGCTATTAACCATATCTAGAGCTTAAATTACCACTTTATAATTGGTTTAGAGATTACAACAAATCATGTGAGCATCAGAAATAGATGAAAGGGGGCAAAATAACTGAGTGTGGAAAATTATTGTGAAACTAACCTATAGTTTAAGAAGGTTTCCTATAATTTACTCTAAATTGATTCTTAAAAACAATCTAAACAGTTTTACACACTTTTTTATTATTTAATAATAATCGATGGAAGCTACCGTTACCTTAAACCTCCCTATTATCAACATGTGGGTATCAATGCTTTTCTATAAGTATGAACCCGAGATCTTTCACTCAACAAGTGATCGAGAAAAATGCTACTAAGCTATCATGCCATTTGCAAAAGTGGAGACAGAAATTTAAAGTGGCCGACTAAAAAATTCCAGCAGTAATTTTTTCTTTTCCTTTTCACCTTAAGGTCTTACTATATAATTACTATTAAAAGTATTTAAGATATATATGTTTATAAAGCAAAGGTACTTATAATCCATTAAGCAGATACACAAAAAAATATATGAACTAACTTTGGTAAAGATATAACCAATTCCATTGTGGATAAATAACTGAGCATCTCATCATATATCAATATATAGTATATACCAATAACAATGTAAAATTAGCCCAAAATCATAACCTTATTTTACATCTTTTAATGGACATAATAATATAAATTCTTGAATACAGTCTTTAAGTCATAAAGACAACTTAAATCATAAACACTAATTTTTTCATAGGGAAAAAAAAAAAAAAAACCCTAATTTTTTCAAATAAAGAAACTAAGTTACAAAAATAAGGTACGATTTTAAGAATAATTAGACATATAATTTTCCTTTCATTTCCCCCTTTTTTTTTTTTTGTTTATATTGAGAATCAAACTATGACTAAAACCCTAAAGAGGTAGCAAATGGTACTTTACTACTTTAGGTGGCATTTTGCTACATTCTTTAAAAATAGGAACTCTAAAAGAGGTAGCAACCATTAATATTTTATATTATTTTGACTTTTAAAATTTTCAATTTTTTAGCATGAATAAGATACAACTAGTTCTTGGTAAACCTTTCAATTTTTTTATTGCCAAACAAAGATGTGTTATCTTCTTTCTCTTACTATAGATTTGAAAAAAGAGAAAGTATTAACAAAATTTGAAGCGTACTTTACTACCCTTGTTGGAATTCCTAAAAGAGGAAAGAAGGTAGCCTTTGAAGTTGCTACCTCTGTGGGAGATGTTGTAATGAAATTCGAAAAAATTATGGAGAGAGAGGGATTGAAGAATAGAGAAAATATTACATATGTACATTAGCATAGGAACTGGGAATTGGGGATGGAAACTCTTGGATAAGAGAAAAGGATGGTTGTGGATTTGTAAAGAAACAAAAGGTCAAATGAAAGAAAAAGATGGGTTGTGGCTGTTTTTACCGAAATGCCCCCATGTAAAGTTTTCTTACTAATAAATTGGGATTTTTTTTTTTGTTGTAAAACCATGATATGATCTGATACATGGAGAACCAATAATATTTTTAAAAATAAAAATGATGGTCCCTGGTCTTAACTAAGCTCCCCATTAGTATAAATAGTTTTACACTCTGTTCACAGAATTCAAAGGAAATTGTTTAAAGTTTAAAAGTTAATGGGCTATTTGAGAATTTTGAAATTATATCATGTTGGGTCCAAACCCGTAACACTAGCTGTTTTTTTATTTACTAGATGTAGTCTACTGCATTGCACGTGAATATTTTTAAATAATATTAGTTATATAAAATAATAAATACATAAGGATTTATATTTTTTAATAAAAGATAAAGTTTAAAATTCAAAAGTACATTTTTTATTTTTTATAATCAAAATTATCAACGAAAGATTAAAAACTCTTTAGATATACATTCAAAATTTTTTTCTTCATAATACGGAATATTTGAAGAGTTTATATCTATACATATTATCATGCAACTTGATAGTTTCTCTAAGAAAAAGAATTTAAGTAAAATCTAACTTTAATTTGTTAAAAGTTTAAGTTAAAATTTAACTTTTATTTGTTACCAAATAATAAAATATTTACTATATATTTCAATTAAAGGAATGGTAGATATGTATTTTTTTTTAAAAAAAATAAGGGTATATTAGTTGTTCAAAAGTTTTTCTTAAATTCAACCTTTTATAGATAGTATAGATTATTATTTAAATGAATGTGTAGTTTTGATTTAAATAAGCTATTGATGAATAGTTTTTGTTACAAAATTATTGAACGGTCTCAAATCATTTTCCACATGCTGATATTCTGGTTTTTGATTGGGAACCACCAACCTTACAAATTGAATTATATGAAAAATCAGATAATTCCAAAATATTTATATTAAAAAAAAAAAACCCCATAACTGCTGCAGTCTGCAGAACATAGGAAAGTAATTTTTTGCTCCCGCTTTTGTCGCTGATTTCTAATTCCTCCGCTAGCTCGCGCATATAAAGCCAGAGGCAATATAGACCATAAAAGAGTACTGTTTGAGAAGGATAGACTATAGAGAAAGAGAGAGACAGAGCATAGGGTTTAGGCTTGGCCCTCGTAGGCTTTTTCTTCCCCTTTGGCCTTTGTGCTTTTGTCTAAGTCCCCGGTAAGAAAAGCAACAGAGTTAACTAAAGAAAACAGTAGTTACCAACTGGGAGTAGTTGTTCTTATAAGTGGTACAAGAACCACTCTAAAACCCATACCTCCCTCTCCCTCCCTCTCTCTCTCTCTCTCTCCCTCTCTCTCTAACCAAGAAAGATCTGAGTTCAGACCATTAACAGGAGCATGGACACCCAACGCAGTCCTCTTCTTGGCTTGGCCTACTACTGCCAAGGAAAGGTAATGCATTTTTCTTCTTTGGAGTAGTGTCCACTGTAACCACAAAGACTAAAGGGGATTTGTTAATCTTCTGCTTGTCTATATATATAATTGGGTCCCTTTTGTTTTCAATTTGAGGGGTAATTTTCATGGGTATTAATTGTGTATTTTGATCATACAGACCATGGAAGAGCTGAGGTATTCTCTTTACTACACAACTGTGGAGCTAGAAAGCACAAGGCTACAAGCTCAGGAGGAGCTAAGAAAGAGAGATGAACAAGTGACCCATCTCAAAGATCTGCTTAATAAAGTTATCAGAGAAAGAGATGAAGCACAATTAAAATGCCAGAGTCTCATGGTTGAGAATATCATACTCCAACAACAGCAGCAGCAGCAGCAGCAAACAGGTCCTCTGTCTGGTTCCACCATTGAAGATGAACCCAGAAGAGGCATCGACTCCAACAATGGCTTTTCATCCTCGGATTGTGAAGAAAGCATCGTGTCATCTCCGGTTATCGATCCAATTCCACCACCCCAATTGCCGCCGCCGCCGCCACCACCAGCACCACAACCATCATCAGGAGCAGAAGCAACAATACAATTAGTACCTGAGAAGCCATTGCCGGAAAAGGGGAAGCTTCTACAAGCAGTGATGAAAGCTGGGCCACTTCTTCAGACCCTCCTCTTGGCAGGACCTCTTCCTCAGTGGAGACACCCACCACCACCACTTGAGTCCTTCAAAATCCCACCGGTGACCATCCCATCCCCACCACCACCACCACCACCACTCCTCCACCAAGACTCTTTCATCAACATTAGTACTTGCAACAACAACAGCAGCAGCAACCACTGTGGTAAAGTTAATAGGAAAAGGGGTCTGCACGACGGCTCTGATTCTTCCACAGAGACCAAGTACCAGCTTGTTCTCCATTGACCACTTTAGTGTAATCCATATATATAATTTTACTATAATTTATATATCTATCATTTGAAACTATTTAAAGGCTAGGAGGATGATTTTGGAAGATGGGTTTGTGACTGATCTAGCATGTGTACAGGGATGAGAGGTTTGTTCTAGAAGGAAAAGGAAAAAAAAAAAAAAAAAAAGTCCCAAGTTAACTCCGTAGAGAGAAGAGGGAAAGATAGCTTGTTGTAGCTTTATTTGCCACTGTTTTGGATGAAGGTTTTGTGACCTTTTTTTACTTCACATTTTGAGTTTTTTCCCAAAAACTATTGTAGGATGTAAAATGTAATTTTGAAATTAGTCAAGTGTAGTTGTGTGAGTGTGGATGTGTATGTGTGTTTGTACTTGAGAGAGAGAGAGAGAGAGGTGTGAGAAATCACATCAGACATTAAGATGATGGTTGTGGAGTTGTTGAGAAGGGAAGATGGGTATGGCCAACAACCAGAAGGTTTCAGAGGCCTACTGGTTGGGTTAAAGTGGATCCCACAAATCGGAATCAGGATCTGCTACTAGTGTGATGTATGATTATTTTATCAAGTCTTCCCATTCTAATGTATCTCAAATGATTTCCCTCTTCGTTTCTTTTATTTTTTTTGGTTTCCTTCTTCAAATTTAATACTAAACCTTTTTTCTATCTGCCACCACTCAAAACACCAGTTCTAATTTTATATATTTTAGCTTGAAACTGTCTTCTCAATAAAGTTAAGCAAATAAAGACAGGGTCTCCCAAGTTTCCAATCACATTGCACCACTGGATTCACTAAAAAACGAGAAGCAGATCACTTACAATACCCTGTCAATGCAAATCAAGAGGCAAAGGATCACATCTGATTTCACACCCCTTGGCACATAGCAAACCTCACCCCAGCTAATTTGGCCTTGCTGCATAATTCTCCAATTTTTGTCTTCTGGTTGGGCTACTGAGGAAAATATCTTTACGTCCTTAGAGGTCGGAGGGTTAGAAAGTAAGGTGAAGATGGGATGGAACAGAGGACGCTGAGAATTACCACCCATTTCATGAGGGTGGCATCTTCAAACACTTTTGTTCTATATGTGAGGGTTGAACTTTTGTCAATTCACAGGTCTTCATGAAATAAAATAATTTTTGTTTTCGGCCCTCCCTATAAAAAAAAATTCCAGTGTTCCTTAGTAGTGCAGCTGTGCAGGCATTGGTCTCATTGCAAATGACTGAACCATTTAACTCCAATTTCTTCCTCATTTTATCCACTATTGATACATTTTCACCCGTCCATTCCAAAATGGAAGAAGCCATGGTCCATGGACATGACCTCATTATAATCTCCAGAGGGAAACCATATTCTGTTGCTTCCATTTCTTTTCATGTGCAGCCATCTAATGGGCTGCTTTCAATTGTCACAACAACCAAATAACTCAATCACTTAATGTGAAATAAAAGGGGGCGCAAAATGCGCGTAAGAAAAAAACAAAACAAAACAAAACCAAACCAAACACGCAACAGTTCGACCCATTTCACGCGTAATCTATATTCTATGAATGACTTGGCAAAATCCAACAAAGAACCAAAAGGGAATCCAAAATGATCTAAAACCGTTTCACATGTTCATGCAATTCACAAGTGATTTAGATCCCACAAGACCCGGTTGGAATGTTAGGCGCCAAAAATCAGAAAATCTAGGGCTGGGTGATGTGGTCCACACGGCAACCAGGCTTGTATGGAAATTAAAAGAGCCACATTACATTCCCTTGACCAAAGTCACTGGTACATAAGATTAGACAGAGACCTTCCAAACCCGAAGCCACCGGAATCGTCTCTTCACATGGGAAACGTCGCAGTCGATCGTCCTTGGCAATCACCAATGACTTCATTGACATGACTAAACCTTACTGGGCACCTTAAGCTTCCACAATGCACTCAATAGCACATGCCCTAGTGGGAAACAACGTGTCACACATGACATATGGTGCAGTAAATGTAGGATTAATGACATATGGGCAAAAAAACAGAAATGGAAGGTTGTTAAACGTTTGGCGTCAAATGCATTTCTCAAATTTCAATCCTTTATTTTTTCCCTTTGCCATGTGTCATCGATCCTATGTCTACTGCACCATACAGTAACTTCACCAAATCCAACCACAACTAGGCTAAGAGATCAAAGGATGAACCCAAACACAACTAGGCTGATATAATTTTGCCCTTTACTATATTTCATTCAAGGAATTTTTGGCCATAGCCCCGTACTCGACACTTTATTTTTTATATTAGAACCACATATCAAATCATTAACCTGATAATCCCTTTTGATCCCAAATAGACAAAATTGCCCTCGAGTTAACTATCAACCCTTCTCATCCATCGTCTGCAGTGCAACAAACCCATGGCAAACCGTCCAGCCCTAACCTTCCCAAACCAATCCACCATCTACATATCACCAAACCTAAATTGTCATCCTCACCATCGCACCTTCTTCATATTCTCCAGCAAAACTCACCGTCGATCTCCCTTCTTTGATGAAGCTCACCATAACCCCACCCCATCATCATCAAATTGACCACCATCATCGACTAAATCTAAGAAAATGAGATGGGCACTAGATTTGGAAGAAAGAAAGGGGTAGGCACTAGATCTACCCAAAAAAAAAATAGAGATGTGCTTCCACCGTTGCTGACCAGTGAGTTGCAAAATTGGTATATAAAATAGGGTAAATATCTAAAATATCCCTAAAAAAAGAAATCTATTTTAAAAGACCCATAAGATAATTTTTCTATCTAAAAAACCCAAATAAAGTTATTATCCAAAAACCCAACACCCTAACTTTTATCCAACTTGGTTTAAATTAAATAATTTTTAGACCAACATATTCTTTTTATAATTGTTTATTTGTTCGTTTTCTTCTCTTTTTTTCATTTTTTTTTTTTTAGGGTGATAAAAGACAAATAATCCATAATTAGATAAACAAGATGGTAATTTGAATAATTATTTTTATATTTTAATAAAAAATTATAATAAGGGTATTTTAATAAAAAAAATTCATCACTCAAACGGAATTAGATGTAAGTTAAGTTTTGAAGTTTTTGGAAATAGTTTAACCCTATTTAGGTTTTTCCGATAGGAAATTTATTTTATGAGGTTTTTGGATATAATTCTTTTTATGAGGGATATTTTGAATATTTACCCTATAAAATAACAACAATTTACTATTTTATACTTTAAAAATATATATATAGAAAACGGTAACAGTGTATTATTTTGTGATTTGAAAATTTTATATAGAAAATATTAACAATTCACTATTTTTTGCTTTGAAAAATTAGACTAAAAATAGTAACAATTTACCCCAATAATCTACCATCTACATAGCATCAAACCCCAAATCATCATCCTCGTCGTCAAACCAGTCACTCCCACTCCATCGCACCTCGCAAAGCCACCCCCATACACAACCGTAAACCTTTCTCCTTCGAGACACACCTCTCCACCGGTCAATAGATCTACCTTCTCCATATTCTTCTGCGAAACTTTTCATCGATCCCCTTCTCAAACGAAGCTCACCATAACCCTATCCCATCGTGGTCAAAAACCACCATCATCGACTAGATCTGACAAAAAGAGGTGGACAATCGATCTAGAGCCAAAAAAAAAAAAAAAAAAATGGGGATAGGCAGTCATTGTCGTCAAAGAAGGTCATCAACGTCAGAGAAGATGCTATCTGTGGTGGTCGTTGTCGGAGAAGGTCATCGGCGTTTGAGAAGTCGTCACTGGTTGGTGGCCTAATTGAAAATTTCATGGAGAATGAATCTATATTTGACGATCACGTTAAAAGCTATTAAGGGTATGATTGGGATTTTTAAAAAACTATTTTCTCACAGCTAATTAGAATACAAAACCATAGGGCTAAGGAGTAAAAAAATCTTTTAATGGTGTTATTGTTAAAACCACTCTTCTAAAAGAAGTAATTGCTACTTTCCCCTTCACACAAAGACGCTAAACATTACTTCTTTTCACCTTAAAGAGTTGCATTGGCAATTAGAAATATAATTTGACAGCAAGTAGAGGTCAGAAGGTAAAATCAGCAACAAGATAGCATTTGATCGAGAAATGTTAATAAGCAATTGATAAAACATAAATGCCGAAGGAGTACCAGTAAGCATAGACACAATTGTATCACTTTACATAAAGCTTCAACCGAGAGAAGCATATCGTAAGTTTGATCCAGGAAGCGTCCCTGATTGGCTTCCCACCCTAAAACCAGGCATCAAAGCTTGTGATCATGGGGCAGTGCTTGGCAGACCACAATCATCTTCATCTTTATCTATCTTGATCTTCATCTTCAGCTTCATCTTCATCTTCATCCTCATCTTTATCTTTATCTTTATCTTGATTATTGCGGTGATTGTGTTTTTGAGCATTATACATTTCAGCAACCTGAAAAATTGGTGTTGGGGGAACGAAAAAGTATTTGAGTTAAAACCAATAATCAATCTAGGATTATGTTTCGTTATTTTTATCTTGTTCTATTTCCTTTTAAGAACAAAAATGCATGGGTCAGAGAACTATAAACGTTCTTCACCTGCTCAGACGACGTTGCTTGCTCTGGAATCTTATCTTCTCGGATTCGAACCAGCCGTGGAAATCTGAGAGAAATTCCCTTCTCACAACAAACACATGAATTTAGGTTTTTTTTTTTTTTTTTTGAAGTAGTTTACAGTATGTGTTCGAAAAATACAGAACCCAAATAAAATACATCGAGAAAAATCATAAAACTGTCTTCAAATATCAATGAAAATGCATTCGACCTTATCTTGATCCACTACACCAATTGCAGCACGATGGACAGGGCTAATGGTCAAGTCTGCAGCCTTCACCTCCCAAACCTGTAAGAAAATAACACCAGGTGCATGAATGAAAAAGGGAGTAAACATTCTTGCAACTGAATATGGTGAAGCAAACATAAAAAACTCAAAAATTCAGATTTGAAACTACAAAAGCAATCTTGATCAATAGGCGAACACCAATGCTCCTAAAAGGGAAAATGACAAAATAAAACTTCTGAAAAGAACCAAATTTTTCAATGACGGTGTCAATAAATAAGGCTTACTCTTCCCCAACTTTGCTCAATAAATAAGTTCTCTTTCCCAACATTTCCCAGTATCAAAAGGATCTAAGGGTAAAAATTGAAGTAGCTGAATTGCTCAATAAATAAGCTTGAATAGCTCAATAACTAAGACTTACTCTTTCCCAACATTTCCCAGTATCAAAAGGATCTAAGGCCATGTTTGTTTGGTTGGAATGGAATCTGATTTCATGCTCGAAATAGTCTGGAATGAACTGAGATTGAAATAAACATTGTGGAATGAATATCATTATAATTCACTACTATCGTTTGATTCCATTTCCATTTAATTACCTCATCCAAACATGTTGTTTGGAATGAATTGGAATGGGATTCCATTCCATTCCAACCAAACAAACAAGGCATAAGGGTATGCATATGGGTGTGTGAAAGCATGTGTACATATCTTCAAAAAGCATCAATCTGGTAATGAAAAATCCTTAATTCACCACATTCCTTGAAGCTAAAAGGGCATAAAAAGATTAGGGGGAAAGGTCACACATACTAAGAAGTAGAAACAAATTGAATCACTATAAATTCTCAAGCAGTGTGCTATGTACAGAGAGCATAAAAATTACACTTGAGCACTAGCATTTGAATTCTCCATGTACATGGAGAATTTTAGAATTCCCATTAAAATTACACTTAAGCACTAGCATTTAAATTCTCCATGTACATGGAGAATTTTAGAATTCCCATCATAAAGATTATGGTAATTGACGTTCATATATAAAATCAATGAAAAACTGAACTCCCTGAACAAAAATTAAAAAATAAAATGTAAAAATGTGCAGATGTAGAGCAGCTAAACTATGAATTTGTGAAGAAGAAATGCACAAAAATGCAAGGGAGTGAAAAAAATATTTTCAGAAGGGGACGAAAATATGCTAATTGTTACCTCAGCGGGTTCAAACCATACGTCTGGATTAATTGTATCACCATATCTATAGTATGGCTGGAAAAACAAAAGTTTTATAATCATTAAGTTGAATCATATGAAGACCCTACATACGCACAACTCTTAAGTGGTTCCAACAGAAAAATTGACAGAAAAGAAATATGACCTTTGGTTTGGGAATCACTTTAGAACGAAGACTGGAAGAACGCTCTTCAAGCACTACTTCAGAAAATCCAGTGCCTAGAATAGAAAAATATCCAGGCACCATGATGATCAAGGAAATCAGCATGTAAATGATTGAAGAACCACTGAATAGTTGCAATAAAACATAAACTGCTCACCTATTTTACAAATGCTTTGAAATTCTTCATTAATACTGTCATAGCAAGCCAGAAGAAACGCACCATAGACACCTATGGAGAAACACTATAGCACCATCAACAAAATTTATCCTAGAATTTGAGAATAAAGATCCTTAAATGTATATTGATAGCTTGGCTGACATATATTAACTGGGGAGAACTAAGGCAAGGCTCCCATTGCACCCCTACAGAAAAAATTCAAGGCAGTGTTTTCTTGGCTACATATGCATAAATATATCGACTGCATGTGAAGGTATTCATGCTTTTTAATCGTAGTTACCTGTACGTTTCCCACGGCCATGGAAGGCGGCAATAGGTACTAAATCTAGAGAGTCTCCTATACTGCAGGCCACAGCCAGTAATATAAGTGGTAGCTCATGAAGCTTAATCAAAACTTAAATGAAAAGGCAATACTTTTACCCTTACCTCTCCATGTAATCTTTCTTCAATTTTAGCCAATTGTTTGACCGTTTTGAAGGCTCGTATGTAGCGTCTCCATTCAGTGTTTTGATAATCAAACCCTCAGAACTGAAAACTAAAATGAATTAATGATGTAAAACACAATGAAAGTATGATGAAGAAAGTTAAAAAGCATACAGTAAGTATATGTGGGCTTCCTCATTTGTTTGTTGTGTGTGTGTGTTTCCTATGTGTGTTTAGCCAAAAAAAAAAAAAAGAAGTCAGTAATCTTATTCACATACCAAGCAGCTTGCAAGATTATTTTGAGCACACCATATATATATAAATATATATTAAAAAGCTTTAGTTGCAAGAAAATGAAAACAAAGATTACCGAAGTCATCCTTGAACCAGTAAGAATCAATTTTCTTTTCCAATAATCTTTTTTTTTTCCCTTGTCCTTTCTCACGAACCAGGATAGAGAACAAAAAGAAATTGAGTGAGCCCCCCCAACCCACTCTCTTTCCAATGAAAATATGAAATACAGGTCAGACACTCTAACCCATTAAACCTATTAAATCAATTGAGCTGTAACAATAGGCCTTAGGTAGCCTTGGTTGTATTTCGTTGGACTACTGGTCTGATTGTCTTTCCTTTGTTCTCATAAAATTCTTCCCCTTTCCTATACCCAAAAAACAAAAATGAAAAAGCTATGCTTTGGCACACCTAGTTATTTAATCTGAGAATAGGAATCCTCAAGGATCCTAGCATTTCTTTCCTTCAGATACACAAGAAAGCAACTCCAGGCAGTAGTCTCTCGGCTTCGCTCATGCCCCCAAAGACACTGTTATGCCTCTAAAAAGAACTAGAATTAAAGAGGTGAACCAAATTGGATAAGCAAGTGTTCAACTAACCCATTGGCCTTGCAAAAGCAACATCTGTAAGTAAGCTTGACTCCCATACCTAATTAATCAACAGTCAAAATTTTGACTCCCATACCTAGTTAATCAACAGTCAAAACATTGACCAATATGTTGTCCACACAAAGAAGGCTGCCTTGCTTTGCGAGACCCAAATCCATTTCTTTGGAAAGTGACATATACCAGTGCAAATCTAGGGAGAGCTTTGAAGAATGATGGTTCGAAAGTAAACACCACATCAAAGACGACATTGACTCCTTTCCATTTGCCCAAACATTTGCCTAATTGAAACTGGAGGAGTAACATGATAGTCGATCTTACTCCTTTATTTTCACCTGAATGTTTCTTTATCAGATCTTCTATGAAGGATGCTACCTGCTCTAATTCTTAATCATCAAATCCTCTTCAAAATAGATCTTCATACAGGGATGAATCATTAAAAATTTCCTGAACCATGACCAAAATTTTCTTTTTTTCCCTTTACATGTATTGCTTTTCTCACATTCAATTGCATTCTTGAATCTTATCCAAATATTTGCCAATAACCACAAGAATCACAGTTCGAAGTCTCGGTGGTATCGTCCGAGATCTCACCGGGTCAACTCAAAATCGTACATGCCCGAGACGAGATTTCCCGTCAGTACAAATAAATTGGGTGAATTCCTTCTCTTGGTCGAGAAGCTCGATATCTCGGACGAGACGGGACGTGTTGCACGAGATCTCGATGTTTCGTCGCGTCTCAGATGATATTTTGTCAATCTCGAACAAGACTTGTAGCCATTTCAACCAATTTGTACTTACCTGGACAGCATCGTCTTCCTCTCTCTCATTCCAAACAGTTGTCGCCATTGTTGTATGGTTCAATGAAACCAGATCTGACTCCCTTGAGTGTCAAATGGCTCAACTGGGTTGCTCGATTGGGTCAACTGAGTTGCTCGAACTCATGGCCGTTGTTGATGTGCATTGTCACCATCTTCTTCTCTCATCCCTCGGTATCCTGCTTTTGTGTTGGTTGGCTATATATATATTGTAGACAGAGAGGGCTAATTGGCTAAGATGTCTTCTTTTTTCTTTTTTGCTAAGTATCTCGATCCTCTTGCCTTCTCTCTAATCTGATCTGATAAGTGATAAGGATAAGCTAGTTTGACTCTTTGACTAAGTATAAATGATAACATATACACACGTAAATTACAACTTAGTCCATTTATTATATTATTTCTAAAAAATCAATCATTTTAATATAATTTTTTTTTTTTTTAATGAAAACTAACACAACAGTTTTTTTTTAAAAATTATTAACATTAACAAATACGTACTTTTAAAAAGTAATAATTTGTATTATATAAATTGTATTAAATTTTCAGTTGCTTTTTTTCAATATAATACTCCCTCTGTTCCTATTTAAGTGACCTACTTTTCTTTTTGGGATGTTCCAAAATAATTGTCACATTAAAAAAGTCAATTATTTTTCTTATTTGATTTCCTAAAACAACCTTGAAAGAGTATTCTCTTTTTACAATGTTTTGTACATTTTAGGGTAAAAATTGGAAAGTTGAAATATATGTGTTGATGTGAAAGTATTTAATAGGGTCTCCTAAAAAAAACGTGTTTTTTCAAAGGGGACGGTCAATTAGGAACAGAAGGAGTAATAAATAATAGCATGGTATTTTTTTTTTTTTTTTAAATGCGTATTTTTATCCTTACCAATGCGCTAGCGCCTATTTTGATATTCTTAACCATATTATATGCTCTAAATTATTTGTTTCACTTATTTAATGGTTCTAATGTGATTATACTATTTTTTCTGGTTTTTCTATGAATTTTTTAGAATTTTTTCAACATTCTTTCATGCAAAAAGTTGTGTCTCGCCTGAAAAGCAACAAGATGGCCGAGACCGAGATGACCGAGACCGAGACTTTGAACCATGGCAAGAATAACCCTCGAATTCCAAAATATACCAATGCCAAATAATTCATGTTGGAAAGTCCCACATCCCGCATCGTCTACATATAAAATTTGATGTGGTTTCATATACCTATTTGGGCCCTTCACCTAATAGCTCAAGCTTTTAGGGTAGAAAATTAACACGGTACTAGAGCATGTCATTTTTTGGTCTATTTTGATTTATGAGCCCATTTTGTTGTCCATGTGATAAGCCCGTTCTTCTCTTGTTAGGCCTACATGTGAGGGTGAGTGTTGGAAAGTCCCACATCCCACAACGTCTAACTATAAAATTTAACCTTCACCTAATAGCTTAGGCTTTCAGGGTGAAAACTTTTAACAATTCCCTCATCCCAAATTTGTCACCATAAACATAGATAAACTCCAATCTCTAACCTCTCCACATTCAAGACACATGCAACTCATTAATTCAAAATTTTAACTACATTTGGAAAAAATTTATAATTAAAAAAGAAAAAAAGATTATGTGAATTAGAATCAACAATCATTACAGTTCAGAGCTAAAAGTTTTCATCCTCCTTTTCTATGAAATAAATAAATTAAATGAGACAAATAAGAGTTGAAATCACACACAACCCCCCCCCCCCCAAAAAAAAAAAAAAAACAAAAGAAAACAAAAACACATGCACAAAAAGGACACACTTGACAACCAAGTTAAAAATTTTAAAATTTTAAATAAATAAATAAAAAAGGAAGAAGGCTGCCAGATTAAATTACACGTGGGCGTGCAAAGATAAATTATGGCATAGAGTCTACAGAACAAGAGCAAAGCAAAACTGGTAGCTTCTCTTGACAACGATTAAAAATCCTCAACAACAATAACAAGCCTTAAAACCTCAATCAAACACCCTTTTGAGCTTTTCCTTCATCCTTGTAATGCTCTCAACTAGAACTTAACATTCAACTATAGACAATTTCAATTTATGAGGGCGTAATAACAGCTTAAAGCACAAGGAAGTATTTTGGTGCAAAAATAACAAAATGATCAGGCCATTGACAATTAGGTATATGCTTTCCATGAATTGGATATTATTCAAGAAAACCGAACAGAAATGAAAAGCACACCAAGAAATAAATAAAGCCATTTCTGCTGACACGTTCAGGTATTTAAATGCTGACATAAGTAAAATGCTATGTACACAAGTTTCTATGCCAAATGTGACACAAATGCAATATAAGCACACATAGTACAAATTCGTTTAAGTTGACATATATCAGGTTCATGTCTGCTTTCCCAGTGAAGAACATTGAGGGTATGTGATAAATACCTGGTATCAACAGCATTTTGAAGAAATTTCTGTATTTCCTCAAGATCATTAGATGTTATGGCTGTTGCAAACTGAAAATATCCAGGTTCTTGCTCAAATGAGTTATAAAGATGCTGCACAAGGCCATAGACAAGGTTCACTTATATTAGCATTTTCTGATGCAGACATGTTGTATAGAGTCTAAGCTCAATTAAAGAAATAAAACATAGTCTGTAAATATAATGATTCATAGTTCTGCAGGACAAATATTTTTAGGACCTGATGCTTTTAAGTTCTATATAAATCTGATGCTTTCTATATTAGAGAATGTCACACCTGGAGTAGATAAGTTTAGAAAAGGGAGCAACCTTTTGTATATAAGAAAGTCATTCAATTCCACAGATTACATAAGAAAGGAAAATTAGCATTCGAAAATTAGCATTCCATTTTTGTGAAGTAGACAAAGGGGGCCAGTTACAGCATCATTTTTTTTTTTAAGGTAAATATGTATTGATGAACAAAAAGGGCTTGGCCCATGTA
The DNA here is from genome assembly GCA_039720395.1 of Liquidambar formosana. Lineage (NCBI taxonomy): Eukaryota > Viridiplantae > Streptophyta > Magnoliopsida > Saxifragales > Altingiaceae > Liquidambar > Liquidambar formosana. Next base: position 30,822,101 of record CM077827.1, on the reverse strand, counting down.
CATAAGCCATATACAAAGAGTAAGCACTAAACCCTAACAAGTTTGAATGAATCCACAAAATTTAAGAAAGAAAAATTACAAGTATTGGTATGACTAGAATACCACAAAAACAAAGACTTAAGTAGCGATGATTTAAGTTCAATGATAGACTTCTCTGCTCCATCAAAAGTTCTAGCATTCCTTTCCTTCCAAATACACCACAAAATAGCATGCGGAGCCATATACCATATGACTTTGGCCTTTTTACCTCCTCCCTTAAACCACCAACCCACTAATAGGGCATAAATAGAGGATGGAAGCACCCAATGAACTCCAAACATATTAAACACAAGCATCCAAAGGCTTCTAGCCACATCACAATGCACAAAGAGATGATCTATCGACTCTGCATTTCGTTTACAAAGAATACATCTATTCGGCACATACCACCCCCTTCTTGCAAGATTATCCAAAGTCAAACACTTATCACTTCCCACTAGCCAACAAGAAAAGGTTACTTTAGTAGGAACCGAAGAAACCTATATGACTTTAGCCGGAGAAAAAGAATTCCCTAAAGGCCTTACACAATTATAATAAGATTTTACGGAGAATAACCCTTTAGAATCCTTACGCCAAACCAAGGAATCATTCTCGCCCACCAAAATCTTACTTTTGTAAATAACTTGAAAGAATACCAATGCTTCCTCCACTTCCCAATCATTAAAATGACGAATAAAAAGGACATTCCAATGATGAGCACCGACTTCCCCTTCCACTACCAAACACTCCGAAATCAATGCTTCTTTGTTCGAAGCAATAGAAAATAGAGTAGGGAATTCCACCATGAGAGGTACATTGGAACACCATACATCTTTCCAAAATTTCACCCTACTACCACCACCCACTTTAAAACCAATTTCTTTAACAAAATCACTAAAGCCTTGCATTATTGCTTTCCAAAGACCCATCCCATGCGAACCGTTCACTTCATTTCATTGGACCACCAACCCTCTCTAGATAAACCATATTTCCATAGAATAACATCCCTCCATAGACCTTGGACACCCCTTCCAAATCTCCATAGCCACTTTCCCATAAGAGCTTGGTTAGTGCATACAATGGACCTAACCCACCCCTAATCCTCCCATATGTTTAGGAAGGCAAACGGTGCGCCACTCCACAAGATGAAATTTCCTTTCACCACCCATTCCATCCCATAAAAAATCCCTTTCTAGTATTTCGATCTTAGAAGCCACGGACTTGGGAATTTTATGAATGGACAAAAAACAAATGGGGATGGAAGATGATACACTATGAATAAGTGTCAACTTTCCGCCTTTAGAAAGATACCCTTTTTTCCAAATACCAAGTCTTTTTTCTATCTTCTCAATGACGGGATCCCAAACATTAGGGTCTTTGAAGCGAGCCCCCAAAGGAAGACCAAGGTATGATGTCGGTAAATTCCCCACTTGACAACTCAAAATAGTAGCTAGATTCTCCACATTGTCCACATCCCCCACCGAGAAAATATTGGTTTTACCAAGATTAACTCTAAGCCCCGACATGGCTTCAAAAGAGAGAAGAATGGCCCTCAAATTTAACATATGTTCCTCCTTCAATCCACAAAAGATCAAAGCATCATCAGCAAAAAGTAAGTGTGAAACCTTGCCCAATCCAAACCGACCATCACCCACCTCAAAGCCTCCCAATAAATTGCCCTCCACGGCTTTAGAAATAAATTTGCTCAACACTTCCATTACCATGATAAATAAAAATGGAGAAAGAGGGTCCCCTTGACGTACCCCTCTAAAACCTTGAAAAAAACCATAGGGAGAGCCATTTACCAAGATCGAAAAAGAAGGGGTAGATATACACCAAGCAATCCACTTACGCTATCTCACCCCAAAACCCATTTTACCAAGTAAGTAAATAAGAAAATTCCAATTGACGTGATCATATGCTTTCTCCAAGTCAATCTTTTCCAAAATACCCGGATTCCTGCTTTTTAGTCTAGAATCAACACATTCATTTACCACTAGAGCCGCATCAACTATTTGTCTCCCACTAATAAATGCAAATTGTGAAGGAGAAATGATATTCCCAATAACTTTAGAAAGTCTCAAAGCCAACACCTTAGCAAGAATTTTGTACACACTACCAATTAAAGCAATGGTGCGAAAATCACGCACATCTACCACTTCCCCCTTCTTAGGAATAAGAGCAATAAAAGTGGCATTGAGGCTATTTTCAATCTTTGCTCTAGAGAAAAATTCCTCAAAAACTTTCATCAAATCGTCTTTGATAACCCTCCAACACTTTTGGAAGAAAGCAATAGTAAAACCATCCGGACCGGGTGCTTTATCTCCACATAAAGAATTAAATGCTTCCAAAATTTCCTTTTCATCAAAATCCTTTTCCAACTCGTTTGCCTCCTGCAACCCAATAGAATTAAAAAGCATATCATCGGTGAGAGGTCTCCAATCCTCCTCATAAAAAAGATTCTCATAATAATCAACAATTTCTTTAGAAAAAATCTCCTCATCATCCTCAAGTGATCCATTCACCATCAACTAATTGTAATAATTAAGAGTTTTTGGCAGTTCCTTTGTTAGTAATTGCGTCAGATTGGAGGGTTATTTGTGGAATGTAGTATAGATTTTGTTGTCTTGTTTCTATCATTGAGCAGGATGGAAAAACTAATTGTAATAATTAAGAGTTTTAAGCAGTTCCTTTGTTAGTAATTGCGTCAGATTGGAGGGTTATTTGTGGAATGTAGTATAGATTTTGTTGCCTTGTTTCTGTTCTTTCTTTTCTTGTAGGACTTTCTCGTCCTCTAGTGTAACTTTTTTCTTCTTCAACATAATTTTCCCTTGCCGATCAGGAAAAAAATAAAAATAAAAATAAAAATACTATAAAGATGGGCAGTTTGGTATCTGACCTTTGTTAGACCATGAAAAGAACACTAGTTAGTAAGTGGTTATGGTGGTTCAGGCGGCTACAGTGAACACTAAGTATGAGACCCAACAGAAGTGATAAGCTTCAATTCAATTTGGGGGATCAAAGTTAGGGCAGCTGACATGGTAAGATTTTGGGAGGTTATCTGTTATGGACCTAACACTTTCTCATCAGTTTCCAAATGTGTATGGGGTGGATGCCAGATGTGGTGGCAAGTTGGGTGCCCCACAAATGCTCGGCATGTCTCAAATATGTGCTCCCAGGCATGTTCTGCACCCAATCACTGCTCCTAGTTGGGTGCCCCACAAATGCTCGGCATGTCTCAAATATGTGCTCCAAGGCATGTTCTGCACCCAACCACTGCTCCCTGGAAGGTCACTTGTCACTTAAAATCAAGAGATGAACATCACAAGTTTTTTAGGACATTGACCATGGTGGCCCACCTGCCCAAGGCAGAAGATTAATGCATTCTGAAAGCTTTAAGGCCACTGACCTTGAAGACACCACAATAAGGAGCACTACAGGAGTGCAAACTGAATTCAAATGCCTCCCTAGTCAGACATGGCCCAGCGAGCCCATGCAAACTTAGTGCTTGCTACTGGCAGATCATAACTTTGATGCAGATCATTGGAATGATTCAAAGGCCTCAACTTGGTCGCTGCAGTAAAGGCTAACTTAGGCAGCAAAACAAATCTACCCCATTAGGGACACTGTCCTGCCCCTTCAACCCTTCAGTAATAGCCCTTGCTAACATTTTCTGACTATGCACCTAGGTCTATGCAAGCTAACAGCCTACAATGGCACTCATTCTGCCTCTCACAAACACACACACACAGGCAGACTGTGATATGTGGGTCACTTCTCCCTATTGACAATTGGTGTATCAGAGCTTAATGAACACAACACCCGTGCCAAATTTTGAGGAGTTTCCATGTCCGACACCATGTTCATTTCAGAATGCAACACTCATCTTAGGGTCTACAAATCATAGCAGACATGTTGCTCTACTCTCCCCTCAAGCTCTGATGCCTCCACTGTACCAACTGTAATTTTGTTTGGTACAACACTTCTCCACACAGCAGATAATTTACCTTGTCCTTGAGTGCCAACCACTGTTATGGACTGCCATCAAAAAAATAAAAGGAACACCATTGGCATTACTTTGCTTTCCATAAAAAACACTCAGAATTAAAACTTTGGAGAGCTTTTGCTCTAAGAGTAATGCCAATAACATTGCCTTGACAAACTAACCATATCAGTAAGGGCAACACGAAGTTCGAAATGTTACACTTGCAAGGGTTATATAATCGAATAGCTACTCAATCTGTTCAAATGCCCACTAGAAAGATAATGGCTCCACAAGCTATCCCTTGTGTAATAGTAGCATTTTCAACTTAAAAAAGGAATAGTGTCAACAAGCAAGCTGCAACTAGACACTCTATTGAACCTTGTACGTCTGATAATCTTACTGCATTTTTCAGACAATACATGGTAATTTAAAGAATTATTAGTACCATAACATTTTGAGCCATAAATTAATAACCAATTGGATATGAGGATCCTGCATCACATACCAAACCTTGAATGATAAAATTTGTATAGTGCATACGTTTATAACCCTCATAAAACACCAATTGTTGTGATGAAAGTGTAGAATAAATGCAGAGAAAGCTGCAAAGCCAATTGAGCAACAATGTCTTAGCCATACCTCTCTACGAACTTTAAGTTCCTCCTGAATAAGTTGTTGGCCATTAAGATACAACATATCAAAAGCAAATATGCAAACATCAACCTTGATATCACTCAGGACCACATTTTTGCGAGCACGAGTACTGAGGACCTGCCATAAAATATCCATTGTAAAGATAGCTTCTATAACATAGAACTAAATAAATTAAAAATAACCTACAACATAATTACAAGAATATTTTTGCCTCTGGAGAAAGAGAAAAGGATAAAATTATGTGTAGCCGACCCCGTACAAATGTACAATTAAGGAACTCAAAGCAAGGAGAATAAAGAATATTGTATGGTAGCTAATCTCTAAAAATCCAAACCACAACAAATATTTGAGGTTCTGAAACTGAACTATACACAAAGAATAACTTATAACCAACGATAATCATAGAAAAGTTTTATATATTGATTATCGACAATAATGATACATGCACAGATTTGGAAGTATCATATGGTTAAACGTGACCCACTGCCTCATATAATGATTCTAGGGGGGGTGGGGAGAAACACTTGGACAGAAATGGATACCCCACCCGCAGCTCTACAGCTACTCTCCCACTAATGAAACTACAATATTACCCATAAGTGGTCCAGTAGTCTACAAATGACATAACTAGTTTCCCCATTGAGTATGCAATCTCACCTCCTTCTAAAATAGGTCATAGAATAAAGGAAAATAGCTATATAACATATACATATATATCTACATATATACACACAGAGAGAGGAAGGGAGAGACAGAGGAGAGAGGGCATCACAATGACACATACCAAGTATTGGACTTTGGTCCTTTCAAAATTCCCCCCCCCCCCCCCCCCCTCAACTTTATGCAATAAACCAAAATTTTCCATCCTAGTACGGAAAAAGATTAGTCTCAGAAGAGGGAATCCAAATTGGAAACCCAATTAATCATGTTGATCTTTACTATACTACTATGAACCGGACCAAGTGGTCCTAGGGCCTCTTGCCAAGCAAGAGGTCTTGGGTTCAACTCTCACCACTCCCCCTCAAGGCCACCCCCATGGACTTTGTCTTGTAATTGCGTGGTATATGTGGGACAGGGTGACTGCATGTGCCCAAGGGGATTAGTTAGGTGCAAAGCATCTGGAACCTCCTGATATAAAAAAAAAAAAATTATTCTACTATGGATCCCATTTAGTTTATCAAGTGTAAAAATCAAATTGTTGGCTAGATTTTGCAGTGTCCCCAAAAGGCTTCCAATGGGAGATATTAAAATTGTAAGGACACTAAAAATATGAGATGCCATTATCAACCTCAACTTTGGTGAAGAACAATATAATTTAGGTATGGAGAAGAGCAATGGACAGGATTTGAAAAATACATGTTGATAGTACAGTGTTATATAGCCTGTTATCCCTTTGCCGAAATACAGTCCCACAATGCAGAGAGATATACCAGGTGTCTGTTATTTCACCCCTGATTTGGGATAGTACAACCCACAAACACTACCGGTAGTGTTGACAAAGATGCTGCTGTTAGTAGTAGTTGCTTGGTTAGTTTCTCTCCCTTATTATTTTGTAGTAAGCTGAAGGGTATTTATGTCGTTGTACACATGTTAGTATAAATAATAAAACATAAGGGGGTTGAGGTTTTTTGGGTAGCTCCTTTTTTGTCCCTTGGAGCTTTGGTCTTTTTCTCTTGTATATGTCTCATGTACGAGGGTTCAAACCCTTTTTACTTGATAAATATCCTTACCTTTTCAAAAAAATAATAATAAAACATAAGGGAGGGAACCCTAATTCTCCTCTCTTTTATTCTTTCTTTCTCTCTTCTTCTCCTCTTTATTTCTTGATTTAAAATCAACAATCAAAGAAAATCATTGATCCATCAAGTCCATGGCACAAGAGAAGGTACTAGAAAACCCTCGTTGACATAAGCTGCACAGACGTTGACATCAGCAAGGGTGGATGAGTATACCAACTGAATCGTCTCTTTGTAGAAGACCTCACCAGAAGATTTGTAGAAGACCCCATCCTTCATGGGAGGTCGGAAATGCTTTCTATTATAACCAAAGAGGCAAAGAGGAAAGAGATGAGAGTCAAGAATCCTCCTTGAAAAACAGAATCTCCCCCAAATTCAATGTGCCTCACCTGATTCTAGGGAAAACATTCTTCTTGGAAAGTTCTCCCAGTCAAAAGGAGATCCTCCCCAAAGAAAAGGTGATAACTTTTTGAATTTTAAATTCCTGCCTCACCAAGAAGAGTTGCCAGATGCCAATAGAATAATAATGATTAGGTAGCAATCTTGCTACCAAACACTTTGGTACCAACCAACTGTATTGCCAAATGGGCAGCAAGTAAATTTTTAAAATTTTAATTTTAATTTGCTATGTTGTCATGCTTAGGTGGCTATCCTAGACTGGGCTTTCGAAAAAATTTGGTGACAATATTGTTACCTCAACAGTGCTCACAATATAACCATGCAAAGTGAGAGCTACACTTTTTTACCCTTTCTCTTAGCCTCTTCCTTTTACCTACCTTATAATTTGCTTGAAATTGTGGAGGATGCCCCTCCAAAAGGCCCTGTACCTCCAAACTACCCTCTACCCTCTTTTAGGAGACATCAATGAAAAGGCAAGTTTTTTCTTTGTTTGGTTCTTTTCTTTTCTCCCACTTACTAGCAGGTCGTCTCTAATTAGAGATGTGATTAACAGTCCATATCCGATCAGATCAAGAATACATCCCCACAATCAAACAATCAACTCCATGGTCTCTCAATCACAAATCACCAGGCTTTATTGGGAGATCAGGCCGATATTGACCGATCAAAGGCTCAAAACCCATACCAATAACAATTATCGCAATATTTTTTGATCTTTCTTATATATATAAACTCTCAGCATATTTTCAAAATAATAGGCCAAGTAATATTGGAAAAAGAAACGCATGCTAAAAAAGAATAAGAATGAGAGTAAGAACGAACTGTGCTTCTGATTAAAATTAGATCCTAAGATTGAAGTATTGAACCTATACAAAATGAAACCACTTACTGTGAAAATAAATTACCTGGAAGGGCAGGATTTTTCCCTTTTCACGGTCATAAGCAACAAGTTCACAATCCAAAACGAATGATGTTACAGAAGGCTTCTTTAATCTGCATTCTGACGGTAAATGTTACAACTTACAAACGATATGTTGACACAATTATTTCGCATCACTTTGATCATCAAATCAAACCTCTAGTGTACAATATCAGCACACAAACAATCAAAGATGATTAATATAAGTCCTGAAAATGTAAATTAACAAACAAGCAGTTCATATAAAGCTTTATGCAGGCTTGAATATGATAGGAAGAGGTTGAAATGTAAATGGACAAACTTCAAGCCTAGAGATGCATTATTCACTCCAAACTTTATTCATAATTATGTTCAACCATAGCATAAACCTTCCCAGCAACAATGCAAAGAATCAGATACAAATATTCAACGGGTGTTCAGAGTGAAGAACAAAGAACACATATAGCATAAAAAAAAGAAATAGATCAACATTATAACGTAAATGCAGATATTTTGCTCATACAAAACCAAACAAAATGCCCAGGTAAGATATTAACAAGAGAAGTTACAGAATTAGGAAAACAAAACTATGAAGCTGTTGCCCTAAAGGAAGAACTAGAAATGACAATAACAGAAAGGAGGCAGACATTACAAACATGGCAACATGTAACTATAGTTAAGCTCCAATGTAACTCATAATACTCCTAAATTATCTTTATCTGATTCAAATTAACCGTCCAAGAGAACACATAGTAATGAAAGCCAAAATATAGACAAATCAGATTTAGCATCATGTCATGTTAATCTGAGTCAAAAGAAAAAATGCTAGTCCCTAATTTTGTTTACAGTGAGTCAGTGACTCATTCAAGTAGTGTTCAACTCCAAAGACGGTTTGAAGTATCAGCCAACAGTCACATGTGTCACCCAATATGTATGAAAATCAAACAGGGTCAGATCCGAATTTGTAGTCCAACACATACAAATCAATTAAGAAGCAATATCTCAAGGGTACTGACATATCAAGATACATATCTACAATACCATTACATATCAGCCAATATATGACTAATTCGTAGCATGAAAAAAAAAATACACAGCAGAACCTTAAATAATTGCACTCAACAATCAAAAGTAAATCTTTACACACACACACCCCCCCCCCCCCCAAAAAAAAAAAAAAAAAAACAAAAAACAAACCAAACCAAAACAAAAAATACCACCAAAAAAGAAAACAATAATAGAATTCTTTGAAAGAATGAAAAATCAAATCTGCCACTATGATTTTCCGTTACCTTGATTGATCATTTATGATAATTGAATGATTTTATGCTGGGAAATGAAACTTTAGCTGGTAAAGGGAAAGATAACGTTTGTGGTTTTTCATATTAGATATTAACACTTATGTAAGTATGTCTCTTTATTGTCCCCAAAATTATGATGTGCTCCAATCAATTACTAGATTGTAAATTTTCAATGATAAAACATACGCATATACAAGCTGTATCATATCCACCAGGTCTAAAAACATTAGGTTACATTGATCTTTATAGAGTGTTTGGGAAGTTATTAAAATAAAATATCTGCTCTCCATAACTGTATATATAACATGTTTTCCTATTGAATGTTCATTCAACTACTGACACTCCAAAAATGTGAAAAATGAAAAATAAAATAGGGAAGATACAAATCCCCCTCTGGGTTTGAAGAGAATAGAACTCAAGTCTCTGACACCTTTCCAAGAATTAAAAATAAAATAAAATAAAAGGTTTTTGCAGCTTTATTCAAACCCCAAAAATAAAAATTAAGGAAGAATATTTAAACTACAAAGTGATACCAGAGAACATCTACCATATCCCCATTTTGTGTTCAACATGCTAAAAGACTTTTCCTATGCCATCAGACACCACCTTATTAAACAGGACGCAAGTACTTCCAATTAACAACTCTTACTGCATTATTTGACTGCCAACAGGCCCAATACCCCTTCAAAAATCAGCATCAATATATAACATAGAACTATGAAAAAAGGAATACAATGATGATGAAATGTTAGAACAAAAAACTTCACAACCGCATTAAAACTCAAAAACTAACCACCGGTTCTCTTTTACACATGAATCTCCCCTCTATAAAGAAAAGCAAAATATATATGTGCACATGAATCTCCCCTCTCTAAAGAAAAGCAAAATATATATGTGTGTGTGTGTGTGTGCGCGCGCGCACATGAATCTCCCCTCTCTAAAGAAAAGCAAAATATATATGTGTGTGTGTGTGTGTGTGTGCGCACATGAATCTCCCCTCTCTAAAGAAAAGCAAAATATATGTGTGTGTGTGTGTGTGTGTGTGTGTGTGTGTGTGTGTGTGCGCACACATGAATCTCCCCTCTCTAAAGAAAAGCAAAATATATATATGTGTGTGTGTGTGTGTGTGCACATGAATCTCCCCTCTCTAAAGAAAAGCAAAATATATGTGTGTGTGTGTGTGTGCGCGCACATGAATCTCCCCTCTCTAAAGAAAAGCAAAATATATGTGTGTGTGTGTGTGTGTGTGTGTGTGTGTGTGTGTGCAACCCACTCAAATAGTTTCTACTCCATGCTCATGTTTATACTCTGGTATATTATGAATCTTAAATTCATAAGAGTATCAAACAAACAATCAATATATTAGAGGAGGAAACATTGATCTTAAAACAAGTCTACCTTGAAACTGCAATGACGACATCAGGAAACTTTCCAGTATTCCGTTCAGCATTTCGACTGTATATCTCAACTGATCCACCCTTCATGTAATGTATCTGTGTTGAATGGCACATAATACATATCACAACAGCAATAACAAAATAATCAGAAGTGGTTTTACAAGGTGGTATTACCTGAGCACGTTCTCCATCATACTTATATTCACATGTGAATTCCATATCCTGAAATTTATCTATGATCTCCGACACCCCCTTAGTTGGTTTTGCTAGCATAGGTCCAACTGGAACACCCAATGTAAAGCTACATGTTTTTGTAAGATTCCAGACACCGCCGCTAAGAAGAGCAGGGACTATTTTATCATAAACAGGAAGTACAGAATACACTTGTTTGACAATCTTCGCAGCCTGAAAAATACAATTATATAATGCTTATTAAAAGAGAATATTCAAATGCAATGCACATCCAGGAAAATTCATATCCTGGCAAATTCAACCTAGTAACTAAATTTCAACATTCTTTAGAATGATCTAACATGTAAAGCACATAATGGCTATGAGTCTTTATTATATTAAGAAGTACAATAGAGCAAACTAAATAAACTCATAACCAAGCTACATTTTGTTTTGCCAGCAGTTGCAAGTCAGATAATCAGATTATCACAATATATATATACACACATATAAACTCAAAATTACCTAACCCTTGACACACATGCAAGATCATAACACAATAGCAGAAAAGTGATTTTTCACCAGTTAACATTCATACGGGAAACATGCAAATGAGCTGCACATTAGACAAACTCAACTTATATGCACGATTCAAAGCTCAATCAAGTCATCCTGTTCGTATCTGAGAATGAAAAGCATAAATTTTTTTTTCTTTAGTGGGTAAAGGAAAAAATTTCATAAACCCCATAAGTAAGGGTGCAAACCAGCCAGCTTTGCCTGGCCTCTGATTTCAAGATAAACTCAAGATCCTCACAAGCCTCATATGGTGAGCTCAGGCTTGACACTGAAGATTAAATTGGCAAAAATTTGGACTAGTATATTAATAACTAACTTTGGTGTGCAATCAAGATCTTTTTTAAATGTTGTTGACTGAAATGTAAAAAGTCCCCTTCACTACTTTGGTTATTACTTATTAGAAAAAAAATAGACGAGTTACCAAGATGATTGCTAATTAAAAATGAATACAATAGAAAAGCAGATGAGCCCAAGGTGACCTCTTAGCTGGAATTGGTGATTTTAGAATGAGGATATTAGCCAAAAGGGATTGTTACAATGAAGCATGGATACGAATATGATGCGATACGGATACGTCGATTTGGCAATTCTTAAAAAATGTGGGATACAATACAACAGGGATACATTAATAAATAAATATATTAATATTAATATATGGTCTAAAACATCAATAATAAACATAAAAAAAGTTTGAGACATCTACAAAATCAATTAATATGCAAGAATAGATATACAAAGAACACATCCATAAGACATCAACCATGTTCATCATTCATAGAAAAAAAAAAACTAGAATGATATTAACATTACAAAATAACCATTTAGCGCTATTACTCTGCAATGGTTGCCCTAAGAGAGAAATAGTGGAAAGAGAACTAAGATTAGAGAACTAAAATGGGTTTATTGTTTCAATCAAAGTATGGGGTATTATGTATTTTTAAATAAAACCCGTTTATTTAAAAATAAATAATTACAAACTAACCCAAAAGGAATCCCAAACATATCCAAGGTGTATCTGAGAAGTATTTGGGGTGTATCCGATGACGTGGCAATGTGTGTTATTGTTCCGATACATATGAAGAGTATCAGATACGTATCAAAGAGTATCCTAGGTGTATCACATCCAATAAAAATACAGATATGATACGAATTCATTGGGAGTATCTGTGCTTCATAGGATTGTTAGTATAAACCCCAAAAAATGGCATTATCTATCTAATAACAGCATTCTTTCACCTTCTCATGGAAACAACTAGAGGGAAAATTTTGTTTCTAGGAGAAAAGAATCTTTCACAAAAAGGAAGGGGGGGGGGGGGAGGAAAATTAAAGGCTATCTAACAAAAACAGACACAAAAAGCTATCCAAATTATAATGTTTGCAGATGATATTTAGGTAACTTTTACTCAAGATTTTGCTTTTGCTTCAAAACGGTGCTACCAAACCAAGACCTAAAAATGCAAACTATCATTACTATGAAAAGCCATTTCATATGGCCCCCTCTCTAACAACTTGGGTTTTTAGAAAATTTAGTTAGTTAGCATGATATAAGAGCAAGAGATTTGGTGCTGCCCCTTTATTCTCCCACAGAATTCTCTTCCCGTACAGGAGATTGGGGTGTGAAAAGCCCTTTGATAGTTTGATATGCATTTTTCTCCCCTCTCTAACATGCTCGGGCTTTTAGATGAGTTGGTTAGTTAACAACTACCATTATTGTTCCTCAGTATTCAAAGCCATAACTGGTAAATCACTTGTATTTGAAATAAACAATATTCACTCTGCTCCTGACTCCATTATCACTTCATACACCAATATATAGGCATTACTACGCATTAAGATTCCAACCCCTAATCAAACAAGCAGGCATCCTTCCACACAGTAATGTGTTCAAAACAATGACTCCAATTGCAAGAATTTTAAGCATTGTATCAGTATGATTATAAAGTGATAGCGACCAAATTTACAACATTAAAACCAGCTTAGAAATGGAATAAACAATTGGAAACCTCCAAAGCATTCGCACAACAGGATTCAAAAGGAGGCTAACGCAAGTTCTAGAAGATTACTCATGACATGAGTTATGAATAAATGGCAAAATTCATATGATCTAAAGAACATCAATCACCTCTTCTACAGGGGACTGAATGTGTTGAGGTGGTGTTGAATGTTTTTCAGCATACACAGCAGCTTGTCCTAGAGCGGCTAAGAGAGTTTGCTCCGAAAAACGAATCCGCAACTTTGTCTGCAGGAAGACTTCAAAGTTTACTATAACAAACCGAACAAATTAGCATATAAAAACAATGTCCAAATTATAACCTGAAGTAACCGAATTAAATATTGAGGTTCACAATCAGTGGCTGCAACAAGAAGTGACTTTATATGGTTCTTTTTCTTCTCTTGACTATCCTTTCCAGATTCCTATCATGATTCAAACAGAAACAAAAGCATGTTAATCATATAATTAAACCACTAGTCCAACATAAACAAATTTTAATATAAGTAACAAGGCTCTGTTTCTCCTTCTCCAACCCAAAATGACCAATTACACTGCATCTAGCCTAACTAAAAAGAGTGCATCTACAAATCTCATCTCATAGAGACTGACCTAACCTAATATTTATCTAGAATATAACACCATTAGCAAGAAGACCCTCAAAAGTCTCAAAGTTGGGGAGTGGGTTGAGAAAAATTATTAAATAGAAAGCAGCGTTTTACACAAACAAGGAATCAAATTTGGGCAAGTGTTGATGGCATAGTGGTAGTGGTGGAGGTGGTGGCGATGGCAGCAATAGTGATGGTGGTTGTGGTGAGGTGTTGGCTGTGGCACTAATAGCAACGTGACAATGGCAACATGTGGTGTTGGCATTGATGGAGTCACTGAGTAAGCAGATGTGATGATTTTGGTTTTATACATAAGAAAAGTGAAATACATTTGACGAAAAAGTACACAAATCCTGGTTTTTAAGTTAAGATAAGATAAAAACATTGCACCTTGGCAATGAGCCGAAATGTATCGAAAACCTTGGCAACAGTTAATGCATCAGGTTTGCGCATCATAGTTTGCGATGAACGACTTGCTTTTGCAACAAGGCCCAAGTCCCCCAATGCCTACCATCAAAAACACAAAATTAAATCCAGCGTTACTTAAAATATCAATCAAAGTAAATGAAAAAAATAAGACAAAACCACATGAGAATTACCTTGTATTGCTTCTTAATATGCACTTCTTTCCCTCCACAAGCTTCCGCAAGTGCCTTAATAATGGAAGCATCCCCAATTCCAAGCTCAACCCCCTCATGCGCCGGAGCAACCTTTTTCGCCAAAAGATAAACAACCGCAACCAAATCATCCGGAGTCGTCCTTATCACAGTCCTCAACATATTGCACACGATATCCGTAATCAAAATGCGACCCGTCTCTTGCGAAATCATATCGAACGCCAAACAAAGAAACAAAAAGGGAACCCGCTCGCCGTCCTTCCAACATGCCACTGATCCCGGGTCGAAATCCGCCGGCTTCTTCTTCAACTGACCAACCTTACTCTTCAATTGAGACATCCTCTCCTCAACCGGCATCGCACGGGGCTTCTTCGCCACGGAGGCCTCCTCCGGCGGCATCAAGTTGTGATTTTTAAAATTATTATCATCCTCCTTTTTAGCTTCGCTCGATTCTAGGGTCTTCTGGGTCGGCGTGGAATTGGGGTTTGAGGAATTGTTATCGTCCTGTTGACCCTTTATAGATTCGCTCGATTCTAAGGTCATCTTGGTTGGCGTCGCATTGGGGTTTTGGGGATTGTTAGGGTTTTGTTGGCCGCATTTGGGTTCAGTTGAGTCTAGGGTTGGTTTGGATTGGTTTGGTTCTGGGGTTTTGCGTTTCTTGGGGGAAGGAGCTTGGGGTTTATTCTTGGAGGCGGCGCGGGCACCGGCCATTAAGGCGTCGAAGGCTGAGGGGCGGGAGGACATGGTGCATTTAGGGTTTAAGGAGGAGAAGAGGAATTTGAGAGAGAGGGGTTTTGGAGGAGAGAGAATCTTGAGGTGATGAGAGAGAGTGGAGTGACCGAGACAATGGCAAAAACGGAGTGAGAACATGAACTGGGGGGAGAGAGAGAGAGGGTTGGTTTGGAGGGCTAGTGAGGAAGATGGGTGAGAATTTGGCGGGAAGAGTGGGGTTTTGGTCTGTCCTCCTCCGTTCTGGAGGGGTTTTGGTCTTATACTGTAGCTTTTTCCATGAAGAGTTGCGATGGCCGGAATCTTACCAATTACAGAATGCCACGTGCTATGGGGAGTGCTGAGTTACTGACTGTGATTTTTGGAGGATGGTGTAACGTGCGATGCAAGACTTGCTCTTCGGGGCATCTCCACTGGGCTGCAATTTGAACGGGTCGAGCTTACCCAACCGGTGAATGAAAAGCTTTTGGCTGAATTTGGGTTGAGGGAATAGAAGGGAATGGGAATAGGAATGGGAATGAGAATATATATTCCATCTTAATGTTTGATAAGGGGTGAGAATTGAATGAAAAAGTATAAATAAGACCTATTTTTAATGATTTTTATTCATTGAAATGTGAAAATAGTCATTCATTTTGATTTGGAAATGAATGACTGTTCCCTCATTAGAAGGACTAAACCCTCATAAAGGAATAACCATTCCATTATCTTCTACAACCAAACACTCACCATTTTTTTTATAATGAAATTACCATTCCATTCCCTCATAACAAACATAGCTAAGTTATGCAGAGTAGTATACATTGAATTGGGCTTAAGTTGGAAAATCCCAACTCGATTTTTACTTGGGTTAGATTTAGGGTAGAGGAGTTGGGCAGTTTGAACCTGACCTATTTAATATTTAATTTTTTAAAATATACTTAATAATATCTTTTAACATGGTTGTTTATGCATTTAGTTATCTTATATATATATATATTAGTGTTTTGAACTCTCAAGCATTGTTTAATTATTTTAATGTTTTCATTTTCAATCCTTTTATGGTGAAAATTTTATTTTGAAATTTCACATAAAGTTTATATTAATCAATAAAATTTAGATGATTGAGATTTGTGAGCATATGCAATAATGGGGGCAATATATCCCCATCATTTTTATGGAGTTAAAAAAACCAATTTGTGAAAACCATTTACTTGTTGGAGCAAGGGTAAACCAGATTAGGTTGAAAAATCATATTTTAGAAAACTGATTATCTATCTGTTTCAACTAGCGTAACCAAACTATGAAAAAAAACAAACTCGACCCCACTATCCATGGCTGGCTGGTTTTCGTATTTTTCCAAACATCCCTTTAGCCTTGGTATGAATTAGGGGTTACCAATTTTTTGTGAGACCATGAGAGCTTGATTTTCACAGTGCCATGGTTTGTAGGGAGTGTGTAAAGGTTATTGATGGCAACAATTGCAAATGGAGCACAAAATAGGTCGTTCAAGAATCATTTGATTTTCGCTAACAGTGCTTCATTCTTTTTATGTTTTATATTTTGACCCCCTAAAAAAAAGTACATATTAAAACCCCCCCCTTCATTTTGGTTTTTAAGATTTTATGCAAAATATAAAAAGTTTTAACAATAAAAGGCTACCTAATCCACTACAAAACATCATTTTGAACGACTGTGCGAAATAAAGTTTTTCCAAAATCTATTGTTTAAGTAAAATTTTTGGCAAAAAATGAAATAAATGTTATAAATAATTAAAAAGTTTACTTAAACGATAAATTTTAGAAAATCTTTATTCTACAAAATTGTTCAAAATGATGTTTTTTAGTAAACCACGTGATTGGTTTTTGTAAAAACCTTTTAAATTTTGCATAAAACCTTAAAAACCCAAAATATGAGAGGTAATAAAAAAGTGGGCCGGGGTTGCAATAGTCGTTCCCTTTGAACTTTTGATACATTGAGTTGGGCTTAGATTGGAAAATCCCAACCCAAAATTTACTTACGGTTAGATTTGGGGCAAAGGAGTTGTGCAATCTGAACCTGACCAACCTATTTAATATTTAACATTTTATTTTTTTAAATATATTGAATAATATCTTTTAAGTTTTAACATGGTTGTTTATGTATTCAGTTATCTTAATATATATATATATATATATATATATATATATATTAGTGTTTTGAATTCTCAAGTATTGTTTAATTATTTTGATGTTTTAATTTTCAATTCTTTTATGGTGATTGGTGAAAATTCTATTTTTAAAATTGACATGAAATCTACGTTAATCAATAAGATTTAGATGATTGAGATTTATGGGAATATGCAATAATAGGGGCAATATATCCCCGTGATTTTTTTGGAGTTAAAAACCAATTTGTGAAAACCATCTATTTGCTAGAGTGGGAGGAAACCAAATTAGGCCAAAAAATCATATTTTAGAAAACCGATTATCTGTTTCAACCGGCATAACCAAACTATGAAAAAAAAAAAACTCGGCCCCACTGCCTGTGGTTGGCTGGTTTTCGTATTTTGCCAAACATCCCCTTAGCCTTGGTATGAATTAGGGGACACCAATTTTGTGTGAGACCATGAGAGTTTGATTTTCTCAGTGCCATGGTTTGTAGGGAGCGTGTAAAGGTTGTTGATGGCAACAATTGCAAATGGAGCACAAAATAGGTTGTTCAAGAATAATTTGATTTTCGCTAACAGTGCTTCATTCTTTTTATGTTTTATGTTTTGACCCCCTAAAAAAAAAAAAAAAAAAGAGTACTTAAATATGATCAAGTTTAGGATATTTGTCACGCCCAACTGCCGAATGAATTTATTTATTTATTTATTACCAAATAATAGAAGAACCCAAGAAATTTTACTAGGGTTTTTGAAAGTATGGTGAAGCACAAAACAACCCATGTAATAAAGATAAAATATTAAAAACATTAAATATCCATGCCATTTGTCTGAGGTCTCTTTGGCTAGTGGGCTATTATTGTATCCTAATCATTGACAGACGGCTATCCACGCACTGCTAATGACTGGTAAGGTTCCCTTAAACTGCAAGTTAGTGAAGAAAGCTACGTTTTTTTTTAGAGAACATGACTATGGATTTTAGTAGGGTTTGGTTGGATTTAGCCATTAACGTGCGACAGGCAATTGTGGAGGTGCCTTTTTAGGCCTAGCCCTGTGGTGAGATACATATACTACCCCAAAATTTTTGTCACACTCAAATTTGGGACATTTATTTTGGGTTCCTAGCCTACTAAGCCTCAGTTGGGGTCTTCTGGCTCTACATGCCAAACCGGCACTTCCTTAGCTTGTATTCGACACTTGAAGCATTCTTTGTCTCAACCACCAGTCGCTTTCTCAAGTCTCAACCTTCACACAAGAAAGCTCATGTAGATTTGAAGCTAATTCCAAGTCCAAAACATCTCGCCACGTCTCTTAAGCCTGCTAATCACCAGTCTCATGTGCATAGTGTGTGTTGTTAATAAATTTATTATAATATTATAAACAAAGCCTAATATAAACAGTCGTGTGTCCCTTTAGGAGGGGTGAGGGCACAAAAGGGTGAATGAAACCTAACTCACTTTATTTAGCGGGTTTTCTAATGTGTGCCTTAAGGTCATATGTTAAACTGCAATTAATAAACCAATAATTACATGAAAAATAGTGAAAATGTATAGAAAATTATGAAGGTTGCTTGGAACAATGTGAAAATGATTAAAAAAAACTATGAAAACACATTTTTTCATGCAATGATTTATTTATTAATTGCAACTTAACATGTGTGTTTAAGGCACACGTTAAGAAAACTCTTATTTAGATAAATTGTAATTTGACCTGAAATTTTTAGTATGAGGAACTCCTTATGCATAAATCCCAAGTCCATGCAAAACCTCACAATCCACATAAACTGATTAGTTCAAGATCCATGAGAATTATAGAAACTTATTTGGAAGAATTAACAAAAATCGAATTTAGAATTTCTACTTTTTGGAGCGTGGTACCTTACAAATCGAGTTGGATCCGGATTTGGTGCAGTAGCACCCTTTTACTGCACGGTGCAGTAGCCGTTGCGATTGCGCCACGTGTCCATATGGAGGCAAGGAATGGCTGGTAATCAAAACGCCTCAAATGCAGCCGTTTAAGAGACAAAAGTTGAAGAAGTTAACGCCTAACTGCGTTAACCTCACAATCACAGCTAAAACACTGCGTTTTTATCTCTGTCTCTCTCCTCTCTCCCTCCTGGAAGCTTGCATCAATGTCCATCATGAGTTCAACAACACACAACCCCTCCTCCCTCCTCTCAAAACCTAACCTCACCGCCGTCAAAGGTCGCCGTCGGCGGAATATGAAGATGGGTCTAGATACAGAGACCCATATCTTCAAATCTGTGGGAAATTTATGTGCAACTAAAACAAATATTTTGAAAATGATAAAGAGAAATAGATTTGGGTAGTTGGGAATGAAGCCAAAAATTAGGTGCACCTTATACTAGCTGTAAGGTTTTGTATACAAGTATTATTACATAGAAAAAAGAAGCAAAGATGGTGAAAGAGAATATGGAGATTGATGTGAAGAAGATGATGAAGATGAAGATGAAGGTGTGGGGTCCCTAAGCTCAGTTCATCAGATTCTTCCTCACAAGTCAACAAAATCCTCCTCCACCCATAGACCTCTCAATCTCTTTGTGTCTTAAGCAAAATTATCTCGCTTGACACCATTCTTAGTTTCGAATGGCCGGCGACGATGGTGGCAACTCTAGATCTAGAAAATGGCTCCAGATCTAAAACCAAACCCATTTTTTCCGATGACAACACTTCGCCGGCGAGAGAAGGGGGTACATTATTTATGAGAAAAAAAATACCCTCAGATCATATCATAGGGGTGTTGGATCTACATTAGATCTAAGAAAAAACACCCTTCCTAAAATTATATCATGAAATTTTGCCAAAAAAACAAAAAGAAGAAGAAGAAGAAGAAAGAAGAGAGAAGTAGTAGATGATGACCACCAGCGGGAATGTGGCCACTTCATTGGCGATGGAAGCAAGATCACTGTGCTACCATGAGAGGAGAGGTGAGGTGCTGCCAAGATGCTAAGTTTTTAGCTTCACACCGTCAAGCGTTAACGTCTAGGTTCCTCACTTAAACGGCTGCTTTTGAGGCGTTTTGATTACCAGCCATTCCTTGCCTCCATATGGACACGTGGCGCAATCGCAACAGCTACTGCACCGTGCAGTAAAAAAGGTGCTACTGCACCAAATCCGGATCCAATGGAGTTACCTCATAGAGTTTAATTCAACCTGAATTTATCAAAACTCTCTATGGGTTTTGGTCAACAAATGTCACCCTAATTTTGGCAAGTGTGGGTCGGCCTACTTTTATTTATTTATTTATTTATATTAAAAAAGAAAAATCATTATC
Source organism: Liquidambar formosana (assembly GCA_039720395.1). Lineage (NCBI taxonomy): Eukaryota > Viridiplantae > Streptophyta > Magnoliopsida > Saxifragales > Altingiaceae > Liquidambar > Liquidambar formosana. The sequence continues at coordinate 30,801,603 of CM077827.1, read as the reverse complement.
TTTAATGGCAAGACTCCAAGGGTACTAACAAAATCGAACTATTTCTAATCTAAAACTAGATTATGCCGGTTCAATCTAACCAATAAAAAGGCGTGTGACTTTATTTATGTAAAGGACATGTCAAAACAATAATTTGTGGGATTTGGAACCATATGCATTAACTATATGGTAGAAGGGAACTATATGATAGAATAACCGGTCCACGCACTATCTTGTCTTAGAAAAATACAATATATTGTAGTTTAACTGCCTTGTTTCACATACAAATTACAGCAAAAAGGCAAAAAAAGCCTATTTAAGTACATTTTATTTTTAGTTGATCTGATTATTAACCCTGTGATCAGACTAGTGATTTAACGACCCGTTCCTTTGACTAGGCCAGCGTCCAATAGCTATGCTTGCAAATCAACTGGAACCAAAATAAAAAATGAAAAAAGATTTGCCCTCAAAAAGTAGGCCGAAAGAGTCATCATACCTACCAAACCAAGTTAAAAAAACAGGGGGGGAAAAAGGCACTAATTGTTGTAGTACGCTGAGTGCTCCAACACTAGGAACTGCCCTTGCCATGATTTTTTAAAATGATTTAATCTGCCAATCGAAGGTCAAATCATTCTCCAATTTTCACTCTCAACAATTAACTAAAAGTATGATTTAGAGTTTAGAAAGAATTTTAGATTAGTTACATTTTAATTCAAATTTTTATTAATTTAATTAAAAACGATTACTAATTACAATTACTTTCTCGTAACCGGCCGAGATAATCATTCTAAATTATCAACCCCACTGCAACATAACCTAGTCTGACCACGAGATCCATTATTAATCACTTCAGGTAATTAAAAAACGACAAATTAGGGGTAGGGGCAAAATGGGAATATAGCGAGAAGACAAGGAAGGTGGAACCGTGGAAGTGGAAAAAGGAAAGCAACCGAGTGGATTCAGCCAAAATGCAAAAATGCAAAAGCAAACAACCAGAAAATGAGGAAAAAGCTTCCGTTCCGTCGTATCCATCTCCGGTCACCATCGCGTCTCTCTCTCTCGCTTTGAAAAGGCTCTCAAAGGAGCAGCTCCCTCTCTTCTGTACCCCCTCCTCCTCACTGTGTTGCTCTTGCTGTCCTTCTTCTGCCTGCTTGAAAGCTATTCACATTTTTCTCCTTTCTCTCTGCCAATCATTAAATGCCGCCGTCCCACAAATCACTCTCTCCATGGACCACCATCAAGGCGCTCTCCACTCTCTCGTTCTTTCTCAGGTTAGATCTCTCTCTCTCTCTCTCTCTCTCTCTCTGTATTATATATATTATATATATATATATATACACACACACACACACACAAGAATGCACACTTCACTCTCTCCCTGGAGACAAAGAAGCTCTCCTTCTTTCTCAGGTCAAATCTCTCTCTCTCTCTGTATTTATATTGGATTAGGTCTCTTATTGTCTGCTCTTCCTCACCAATAGTATTGAATTTTCACAGTTTTCACATCTCTAGGGAGTTGTTGTTCCTCGACATCGCATAGGTGTATATTTTTCTGCATATAGTTTGTGATTTGGTACTGGTAATGTTTCTTCATTCTTTCACCTATTTCCTGTTGAAAATAAAAGCTTTTCTCAAGCATATGAATTTGATACTACTGATGTCTTTTGATTCTTTCACCTATGTCCTCTTTAAAAATCAAATAATTTTTCAAACATATATTTCCTGCGTAGCCTTTGTGATTTGGCACTGGTAATGTCTCTTGATTCTTTCACCTATGTCCTGTTTAGAAAATCAAAGCCTTTTTTCAAGTACATTCCCAGATCTGATTTTGATGAATAACTCTGCAAGATCATAGGTTCAGCACGGGAAACTAATACAAATTTCTTCACTCATTCGTTTTATTTTTTATTTTTTTTAATTTTCTGGTCAGATGTGGTTTCGTATACCAGACTAGGGTTCTCTGTGAAGACGAGACCTGAAGCAGCTTCAAGTTCTAGAAACATTTTGTTTTAGAGCGTTTTTGTTAGGGTTTTTTTGAGTTGAGTTTGGAGTAGAAATGGAGGGAAGGATGAAGAAGTACCGGCAAGTGAGTCCGGAGAGGGCGAAAGTGTGGACGGAGAGGTCGCCAAAGTATCAGCAGAGTAGGAAGGTGGCTGTGGTTTATTATCTGTGTAGAAATCGCCAGCTCGAGCATCCTCATTTCATGGAAGTCCCGTTATCGTCACCGGATGGTCTCTACTTGAGAGGTAATAGCAAAAGAAGGAATTGTTCATAAATCGGTTTTGAACTTTTTCAGTTTCTCTGAACATCTTTGTGATTTGCAGATGTAATTGATAGGCTTAATGTTCTGAGAGGCAGAGGCATGCCTTCCATGTATTCATGGTCTTGTAAGAGGTGAATTTACTCAATTTTATTTTTCTTTTTATTTTTGTCCTTTTTAGGGGGGGTTGTTTTCCTCATGCTCTGTTTGGTTGACGAGAAACCAGAGGAAATGAAAAAGGAATCTAAAACTGAAACCTTATATGTTTTTGGTTATTTTAGTTCTCTAGAAAAGTGAAAATTAACTCAAGGCTTGTACAGTTACTTGGTTTGCCATGAGATTTTCTAGTTTCTTAGGAACTAGACAAATGACAACAGAAAATGTAAGTCTTTAAATTCGGTTTCCTATTCTTTCCCCCCTAGCTTTCTCAGCCACCAAAAGGATCCTGAATTAGTATTGTTTTTCTTCTTCCATAATTTTGTTCTCATTTATTTTGTTCATTAATTAATGTGCAGAAGCTACAAGAGTGGATTTGTTTGGCATGATCTTTGTGAAGATGACCTAATTCTCCCTGCTCATGGAAATGAATATGTGCTTAAAGGTTCGGAACTCTTTGAAGACTCTAATCCAGGTAAAGGAGAAATTGCTTTCATTTTTTCTTTGTTTGGTTGTCCAGAAATAGTAGGAAAAGAAAATAAATCAAAAGGAAAGAACTCACATCAAGTTGTGTCAACTGAGCGGATGCAGCAACCTTGAGGGGCGGACCAAGTGGTCCTAGGGCCTCTTGCCAACCCAGAGGTCTTGGGTTCAACTCTCACCACTCCTCCTCAAGGCCATCCCCATGGACTTTATCCTGTAATTGTCTGGTGCATGTGCGATGGGGGGATTGCATGTGCCCAAGGAGAATAAGGGATTAGTCAAGTGCAAAGCATCTAGAACCTCCTGATATTATAAAAAAATAAAAAAATGAGCGGATGTAGCTATTTGACCTAGTTGAGATGACTTGAGTTTCTTTCTCTCTCTTTTTGTTGAAAACAATTTCTTTTGAAACCTGAACAATGGAATTCATCAGAATCAAATTTTATTTGCAAAATTTTCTCAATGTGGAGAAAAAAATTGAAGATCTGAATACTGGATTATTTTCAGATCATTTCAGTGCGGTCAGAAATACTAAAATGCAGAATCCAAAACAATTACCAGAGCCAGCATCTTCAAGAAGCCAAGATGATTCCTCATCGTCTTCGAGCATGAATGGAAAAGAGGCAAAGCACTCTCAGGAGGACGAGCTTTCTCCTCCGCTTCAGCGTCCAGGTTCTTCTGGTGTGTCTCCAGAATCTCAAGTCGGAAAGAACTGTTCTTGGGGTGGTTCTTTAAGCTTGACAGAGTACAAGGTTTACAAGAGTGATGGATCAGCTGATGCTTCAACACAGACTGATGAAAATGTAAGCAGACCTAAAACTCGAGAAACATGTACAAGGGGTGTTTCTACAGATGATGGGTCAATAGAACCTGAATGCCCTGAGCTTTATCAGAACCAAATTCCACGTGTGAAAGAGAACTCTGAGATTTGCAGGGAAACAGTTTCTCCTCCTCCTTCCTCCAGCACATCATCTTCAGGTGGGAAGACAGAGACCTTGGAGTCTCTTATCAGAGCTGATGCTAGTAAGATCAACAGCTTCAGGATACTTGAAGAGGAGGATATTCGAATGCCACCCAATGCAAAGCTCAAGGCTACAAATGTGTTGATGCAGTTGATCTCTTGCGGATCAATATCAGTGAAAGATCACAGCTTTGGCGTCATTCCAACCTACAGGCCAAGGTTTTCCCATTCAAAATTTCCGTCTCCATTGTTCTCTACTTCAATAATGTTGGGAGAGCTTGATTGCCTATCAGAGAATCCAAGGCTGATGGGCCTGAGATTGGAAGATAAGGAGTACTTCAGTGGGAGCTTGATTGAGACAAAAATGCTCAAGGAAGAAGGAGATGGATTTACTGCTCTGAAACGCTCTTCTTCCTACAATGCTGACAGGTAGGTCTAGTTCCATCTCTAATCTTGCAAGCCCTTCCTTTTATATCTGTGGATGATAATTATAGTTCAGCAGTTTATCTTCCAGTAAAGCATAGGAATTGCCTGGTTTGGCCAATAAAATCGTTAAAGAACACATGCCATGCATGGGAAAGGAAAATTTTTGTATTTGAAGTCACTTGATCTGTTGAAGGTCTGGACTTGGGATAGATCGAATTTTGAGAAATTGTTAACCCATGTCATCCACTTCTAGATATATTGTAAGATTAATAAAACAGTCGCAAAAGTTAAAATGGTGGCATGATGGGGTTCAGCTCCATTCACCAAAGATGCCCACTAAATTGTCCATCAATCGTTTAATATGTGGACCACTTCTTTTCGAAGATGAGCGTCTTTGTGGAATGTGAATCATATCATCTTTGAACCATATTTCCTAAGATGGGTCTTGTTTTGGTGGAGAGATTTTGGGATGGTTGAGAGAGAGGGGCAAATCCCATGTATCGCCTTCTCCAGCCTCTCTGATATGCTTGCACACTTGTAGTTTTGACATAGTCTTATATAATTTGATGGTTTAGTAAAACTAATAAAGTAGGTGACATCTTTGTAAGGAATAGTAAAACTAATAAAATGATGTCAAATCCTGAAAATTCTAAAATGGTCTCCATTAAATAAATGGAGTCGTCACTGTAATTGAAGTAAAATACAATTAAAAAAAAAATCATGAAATCTTAAAATGATTCTACACATGAAATGAACTAGACCTATATCAAATGCTATGGAAAATGAAATGGAGGGAAATTATTTCGAGGGGACACCCTGCATTGTAATTAATTTCTCTCATTTGTGAAAGCCTCCATTGAGATTTCTAGAGCTCTCTTGCTTTAATACCAAAGTTGGGACATACTTGATATCTACTTTAAAAATATGCCCTTTGAAAATTTTTATGGATAGTTTGATTGGAACAAGTGAAGGGTTGTTTCATGTTGCAGAAATTAGAAAATTACGCATTCTTTAGTGGAGAATTGAAAAAAATGAAGTATATGAGGAATACTTCTTGTTATAGGTTTTGTTTTGTTTTTATTTTTTTGGGGTGGGTTTTATTTTTATTTTTATTTTTTTTTTGGGGGGGGGGGGGGGGGGGGTGTGTTCAATGGATTCATGGGTTGAGTCTTGTTAATTGAGTTCTACTGGCTTCTGGGAGGAAAGAGGTTGCAGCCACTTCGGTAAAATTAGGATGAGTATTGCATTTTTCCCCTTCTATCTTATACAGTGTGCTCAAAGTAGGAAATTTAATGATTATGCAGGTCTCGTAAGCAAATGGATTCAGTTGAGGACGAGGAGACAGCATCAGGACGTTCAAAATGCATTCCACTATCAATCAAGGCTTCACTCAGTAAGCAGCCAAGATGTGAATCTATGAGATCCCCACTTTCTGACAGACCAAGAAACTCCTCCGATGGAATCGACACCTCGCAAACCATACCTCCCAGCGTTTGTAATGGTAGCAGCAGAAGAATCACAGATCCTTTAGCAGCAGGGAAAAAACCATCAAAGCGACTAGATTCCTTCAGAGAAGAGGAGAAAGTTACCAAAATCGAAGAAAGTTAAGTTTCGACTCTACTTATTTTCACTACACACTTAAATGAAGGACAAATATATGGTTGCTTTTGTTGTTCATGTTGGTTGAGAGTTGGTTTGATTTTCTTCCTACAGGCTTGCTTCAGGAGCTCGGGTTATAATCCAGTCCAAAGCATCGTGTGACACCAACGGTAACTCTTAAGTCAACGCCTTTTGGAGGTTGAACAGTGGCGGTCCTGTTGGATTCTATGTGGGAATGCTTGTTCATTCTGATGAGGGTTTAAACTACTGGCCTTAGTCCTGTTTGAATTTCAAATGATGGGTCATTCGGTGGCGGGGCCCTTTTGAGTTGTGATGATTTTGTAAATCTAAGTATAAAAAAAAAATAAAAAAAAAAAAGGGTGGAAAAGTTAGAGAGGAAATCACTTCGTTTACAAAGTGGGTGGAAAATTCGGTCAACTATGCTTTAATGTGATTGTACTTTTCTGTAACTGGAGTTTCAATATATCATCCTGCTGCACCCACTCTCCGCAGTAAACTGTTCCTGTCTGCAACTGCAAGAGAGATAAAAGAGTAAACAACTGCAAATGCCATAGGGATGTGGTGGGGGTGGTTTGCCAGGGATGGGTTGCAGCATCTAAGGAAAAGCACCATTTTGAAAGTGACTTTGGCGTAATGAGATGGTCCAGTGATTTTGTTTCTTCTTCTGTTGTTTTTCCACCCTACGAGAACTTCCATATAACTGTGATATGGTCCGGTTTGTTTCTTCTTATGTTGTTTTTTCACTTGAGTAAAATTTTCATGTACTTGTGATATGGTTAGGTGATGTCTCAAACCAATCAAATTTAATAAGGACAAAATCAGGATTTTATCTCAGGAGTGGCCAAAGTACGAATAAAAAAAGGAAAAAAAATAACCTTTCAAGTACGAGAATTATACTAAGATTCAAAATTAAATTAATACATTGGCTAAACCTTTTTTTTCAAAATTACCCTTCACCTTGCTACAACTCTACATGATATAAAAGTGTACTTGTTAATAGAACAAATGATATTGTAGAAAAGTTTGTTAAAATTATGATTTGACCTTTCAAAGCAGACAAATATTTTGAAACACAAAAAAATAATAAAAATGGTCATTGTGTTGATTGGAAGGACCATTGGTCCATTGTGTCTTGCTGTCTAAAAAACGAAACTAGTAAATTCCGTTTTGGTAACTATTTCACAATGTAATATCAAAAACAAAATAATTAGTAATCAATTTGTAGTATCTTGATAATCAATTTGTAACAAGTTAACACCTAATACTTTTTTTTGGTATTTGATTGGAATTTAGTCATCAAAAGGTGGGACCACTTATACATCATATAAGAAAAAAAATTTCAAATGTTGGGGTGGCCATGGCCTCCCTTGATTGGAATCTAGTCACCAAAAGGTAGGACCACTTATACATCATATAAAATAAAAAAATTTCAAATGTTGGGGTGGCCATGGCTTCCCTTCATCTGGCATTAGTTTTGTCACTGAGATTCAAGTAGAATGATAATATCAATATACCTGTTAGTTTTATTTTTTTCACTTTATTTGAATTTGATTGGTTTGTGATACGATATCACAATTATATGAAAGTTTTTGTTTTTTCACCCTGTATTTTATCTTTTCCATTGGGCAGATGTCACTATTTTAGGAAATGAATGAAGGGACTTCTTCATTGAATAGTGGGAAGCATCCTCACGTTGTCATGTGGGATTCCTATGCCCCAGTTGAAAAAGTTGAGGTGGCTTGGGGAGCTCAAGTGGTTGACTCACAAAATTTTGAAAGTCAAAGCAGCTTACTTGGGTGATGAGTACCTCCATTTGTGCTCTTACTTTATTGTCGATATATTTATTTCTAATAAACAAAACTCCTTTAACCGACTGCATCACTACTAGATTGCCATAAAGTTCGTGTTCCACGTGTGGGACAACTTTAATTATATGTTCGGAATTTAATTTTACCTCAAAGAAACAGAGACATAAATGAGCTGTCTGATGGCATTTTCCTTCTGGGATGGCGTATCCGCTTACCTTTTTTTTATTTTTTATCACGGCATTAGAAATCTTGGAGACAGAATGATGGTGGTGAAAGCAAAACTATACAATTTATTTTAGAAAAGATAAAGTCATTTTTTAGTTGGTCAGCCAAAGAATTAAAATTTGTCTAAAACAGTTTCACTAACAGAATATTTCAGAGCTATATCTTAAGTCCAATATGACTTTTGGTTTTGAAACCAAACTTGTCTCCTCAAATGTCTCATTGTTGGATCACCTCATTTGTTGGGAAACCTAAAATTTCACTTTGCCTTCTCAAATGCCCTACGGTTGGAGTTGCTTTTTTTTTTTTTTTTTTTTTTTTTGATTTCTCAAGGTGTCCCTAGGTTTCGTCCAGGACTAATCCTCCGAGGTACGGTCGGGCGCCGAAGCGGGGACCTCTCCCAAGAAAGTTTGCTGCATCTATAAGAACTCGAACCCGAGACCTCTTGCTTAAGCGACCAGAACCCTTTCCACTCAGGCCAACCTTCTTTGATGTTGGAGTTGCTTTTAATGCTTAATGAAAACGCACTTGCACCACTCAGACATTCAGGATAAAAATAGGTTGATAACATTTAGCCAAAATAAAAAAATAAAAATATATGATAGCAATTGTGGCTGTGGTGGCGGTGGTGATGATCATGGTATTGCAGTCGTAACTTTATGCCAGTGCCATTACAGGTGTGGCATCTCCATCACGTTCACCAATCAATTGCTAAAATAATCGGTCCAAGATTATTTTTCTAATCGACATCTTTCAAAATTCTAGACTTATGGGTTATCAAATACAATGGCAAGTTCAGAAAAGTGGAACATATCTAAGCGGGTTTAAATTTTTTCTACAAATATATCTAATCTTCACACGTGCTAATTTTTTTAATATCAAAAGTATGCGTTGGAAGGATTGTACTTGATACATCAGTGGGTTATATTGTATAACCCATGTGCATGAGATAAAAACCCCAATACATAATATTAATGTAACTTATATTAACACGTTTTTATAAGACCGAACTTATATATATATATATAAAATAAATATATTTGTGATGTGGTGCTTGCACAGGTCACTGGTGTATGAAGACTATACCATAGTTTTTCTTGTTTTAAGTCTAGTATATTGTCTTTTAGTGGTTCATAAATGTAGATAGTAGTTGATGTGTGATTGTGTGCCACAAGGCCCACATATAAGTATTTTCTATTTAACATATCTATTCAACACACATGCCACTACACATTATCATGTCCCTTTCATTTTTATTGCTCCACCTAACCAATTGTGTTTCTCTCGGGCTCTGTTTTGCATAAGTTTGGCCACAAGTAGCCCACAAACCAAACCATCGCCGTTCCGTTTTTTAGTTTTTCGTGCCTTTTTTTTTTTTTTGGTAAACAGTTTTGTGCCTTTTGGTGTAATGTTAAAAGGCGATTGTCCTTAGAGGCGGGGACACCCTGCCAGACACATGAATGCTGGGATTCATTCAAGAAATTTCAAGCATCATGCATTAATCAAGGGATCAGAGGATGCCAGGGTGAGGTCTGAATCCTTGTTACTTACCTCTCGAGTCAACCATTTTTTTTTAAAAAATTTATTTGTTTTTCAAGTAAAAAGGGCAGACTAATGTGGCAATCGCTAAAAGTAGGTTTATTTCATCCTATCGGTCCAATCCCAATGGGAATTGGGAAACCTAAAGAGAAATGGTGGCCTAACAATAATCATCAAGGGTAATGCCTACTCACGTCGAATCCAAGACATACTCGATTACTAGCCATCAAAACCTTTCAAGAGTAACTTGGAACTTTTGGACCACCACCATGCGCTTGATTGTGTAGTAAAGGTCAAAAGAATGGAACAATGATGAATTCCTTGATACGTTAACCATAGATGGGGTGTGGCCAGGAGCCATGTGGGTTGGATTGGGTGGGATGGGGACCCGTGTTAACCTTGCAATCAATGAACCAAGATAAAACAATTAGGCCATGACATTGATTTTACATGTAGGATAAAGAGAATGCTATTAATTTCTTTTTCTCCCTTAATGATGTGTTCTCGGGGTGGTTTCAAGGCATAATATAAATGTCCAAAATCCAAGACAGCCATAATGCTAAGGATAGGCCGACCTGGCCAGTACTTAAACTAGTTTCTTCTCTAGTTTGGACTACATATCCTAAGAATTCAGGTTTGAACATGACAAACAAAGCATAATGTCCTCCTATATCAACATAATTTTCGTTTCTGTAAACCTGAAATAGAGTTTGTAAATGACCACAAGTCTTCTTAAATGACAGATTTTGGGAAAAAAAATCCCTATAAAATTGTTTAAAATAATATTATCCAATGAACTACATGGCCAGTTTTCACTTTTTCATAAAAATATAAAGAAGTAAGATTTATAAATAAAATTGAGGGATTGCAATAGCCACCCTTTAGGAGTACCATTTTGCTTAAACCACCCAACCCAAACTATGGGCAAAGGCACTTTTAACCCGCAGATTGGGCATGGACAAGAAAATGATTGCTTGAATTCAATTCGGGTTGGTCATGATGAGAGGCCTCGGGCAACCCGCTTAACCCGAATTCATAGGTGAGGCTAATTTTTTTGTCATGTTCCTTCTTTTTGTTTTCTTTTTTCCTCATTTTTCTGAGGGTTATTTTGTTTAGAAATAAGCCCAGTCTATGTTCAGATAAATAAAACCTTCAGAAAAGCTCACCCAGCCCGCAGGCAACTTGAGCTCAGTAAATAGAGTTCGGGCTGGTGTACAGGCAGAGGACTTTGGGTTGATGTTTGGGTTGGGTTGGGCATAGGCATGAAGTTTACCACTTTACCCCCTCAAGTTGAGCATGAGCAGGCCTTCCAATTAGGGCTGGCAATATGCGCCCATACCCACAAACCTGCCCAAATCCGTCCAAGTTAAATGGGTGTGCACGGATAATTATGTTAATTGGGTTGTACATGGGTACCCAAAAGGAACCCAATTAATAGTTGGGTCTATTTAGGTTTACATAAAATAGCATGGGTTTGGGGTGGGTTCTCCTAACAATGTGAAAGGAGAGCAATAGATTGCGGGAGTTACGGATCAAAACGTTAACAGAGCTTCTCTGGGTTGGTCTGGGTCTCTCCTTGCAATAAATGGGTGAATTTGGGTTATCTATTACATATTATAATTAAGAGATATATGCTGACATCAGCATTATAATGACATGGCTTCTTAATAAACCTTCCCTCCAAATTTCTACCTTCTCCTCATCTTTGGGCCCACACCATGATGTCAGCAACTCTCTTTCCTTTTTTTTTTTTTTATACACACTCCCTTCTCTCTTTCCCTCTTCTTCCTTTTTTTCCTCTTTTCAAATTTCAAACATGAAAACACTTACCTCCTGGTCGTGGTAGCAGCACTAGCTATGATTAGCATCAACTTTTGGGACCACTTTGAATATTTTTAACATCCTACTATAAGTAGTAAGTGACAAGTCTTGATAGCCTTATTGCGAAGAGCTTTGTATGTACTCCACTTTACCTTTGCTTTTGAAACTTGGATGCAGTTTTTTTTTTTTCATGTTATCTATATTGTTTTTTGGGTGGAGGATATAAGTTAAGAAAATGTGTGGACCCTTATTGGTTGTCTTCATATTTATTTGTGATTCCCGCGCATCGCGCGGGTTCATACTAGTACTTAAATAGATTCTTCACATAAATGGATTGGATTGGGTTTGGGTGACATGTTAACTCAACCCATCTAAACCCGCCCAAACCCACCCAATTGTCAGGCCTACTTCCAATCCACCCAATGTATCTGAGTAAAAGCAAATGCTGCAGAACAAGAAATTTCGAAACACAATAACAGACTCTCAAAGAAATATTGAAGTAGAATGTTGATACACCTAATTGAGCAGTGCTACTCTTCCAATAATTTTTCTCGATACTTTACCATTTGATTTGATAGCTGACATGGCATCACTATAAGGGATTCGGCCCCTAAACCCTAAACTCTATCCTCACCCCCAACCCCACTCAAATACCACTATGCCATAAGGGTTGGTGGTAGAACTCCTTTGTCATATGGGAAACAAATGTTGGGTAAAACACTGGGAAGAGTAAGCATTTTCCCACCTAACTTTCCTACATAAGAAATCGACAGGAATCTTAATACGATCTGAAATCCCGCTATGTAAACCCTATTTGGGCAAGGCAGCCATTTCTCCTCAACGACTATTAACTCCATTCATTACAATATACCTATACTTGACCAAAGTAAGTAAAGAAATTCTATCTAGGACCGTTCACTGCAGAGTGATAAGCTGCCTCACATAGAGAATTGGGTTTGCCACAACAGATTGTGTTCAATAGTGAGAAGGAAATTTCAGTTTCCACCTTAAATTCTTCAATGATGCAATTTTGAGGTATCAATACATATCTCTTGATCTCTCAACCCTTTCTAAAGCAATGAAGTGCAATGTTCTGGCTTTAAAACAACAGTAAGATTTAAAGTTGTGTCCTTTTCTACCGAATGAGATGTTTTTGGACACTCAAAATAACTTGGTATCACATTTAAATTTATTTTCTTGCAATATTTCAGTTACCATGTGAATGGTGCCCACATTACGGAAAGATTTATGACAAATGATAATACATTGCAATTTGATCGTATGTTTTCCTTCTAATTTTTCCATTATTGACAAAAATGACGAATTATGCATGAAACATGCACTGATTTTAAACAATTGTAACTAATATGTTTGTCCTGGCCACTTTTGGCCAGGACATTTGTTTTCTTGGTCTAATAGCAGACACATACATGATACATGTGCCCGTAGAAATATCAGCTGCACTGAGCTATGGTCCTTGCACGGTCGTGACATTAATAGCATTTTGTTAATTAAACTGATGCGGTTAATAAGATTCGTTTGGAGTCGGTGTAATGAATTGGGCTATGAAGTTTTTGTGTCCTTTTTACCATAGCTCAATGATTAAACAAGAGGGAGAATGATGGAAGAAAATAACTTAGGACTGAAATTGTTACAAAAAGGGAATTTGTATTCGGCCCTTTCCCAAAGCAAGCTTTCTGCCCATTTGTTTTCTATTGGCAAATGAATTTACAGGGAAATTATTGACAAAACAATAAGTCAAATAAATTCCTTCTTCCCCCTATGACAACTGTGAAATTTTCTGGCTTGGCCAATTTTTAAATATGCTCACCTTTGAGGATTTATCATAATTCCATTTAAAAGCTTTTCATCAGTTGAAAGTCATCTCACCACCTCAGCGACCCTTGGCGAACATGAAGCAGGGCCTCCTCGTGTCTGTCTAGTATTGTAGGAATTGCAGCTTAGGCATTTGTGTGCCATAATGTGGAAATGGACTTCTGATTTTTCCCCACAATCGTTGCACAGGATCCAGACCTAATCACATACAAACCCCAACTTAGAAAATATATGGATGCCATAGACATATTGTTATTAAAAGTACACATGCGATGCTTATTTATAATTCGATTTTACTTACCATCTTGTTTTTATACATTTCAGGCATTGGAGTCGAAGCAATCTGAGTTCAGATATTAGTAAAAGAAGGTTAGAACATGAACACAAGTTCTTCTAAGGGTACAAGCATACAAAAAATGAATTATCGTCAACTACCTCTTTATCAAGCTTTTTCCACAAATTGGTCATATCGCAGATTGATTTTGAGCAAACAGGGCATGTATACCTGCAAGATCATATAACAATTAAGAAGCCACCTACTGCAGAATTACCAAAGAATAACAAATATGTGAAGAATGGGAAAGTAAAAAATAAATCTCCAAGCAAGTATAGAGATAATATTGGGATACATGATTTTCTAATCGAGGCAACAAATCATTCACATTTCAGGAATTAATGGGGTGGTTAATAGTAGAACTTCGAATGTAACGCAGGAAATGATTCAGAAACAATATGTTATTTAAATCAAGGTATTGAAATCTATATCAGATAAATTTACTATACATCTATACTATGTAACAAGCAAACTTGGCGTCACATGCATGCAACAGTTCATAAGGTATGTAATATATCTTTCACTGCATAGAATTACCACTTTTTGCCCAAGAAAAAGGTCAGAAAATTTTGTTATAATACAAGTGAGCGATATATATCTTTGCCTGGCTGCTTACCGGAAATGAAGCCCCATCTCTTTCACACATTCCAAATGTATCGTGTGTCCACATGGTAACACTGTAATATCTTTCGTTGTATCAAAAAGAAACTGCAGATCGAAAAAGAAGAAAATTCATCCAACTGAGAATTAATACATTTTCTCAAATTTGTTTATGAATAGCATTGTTTTGTAGCTTAATTTTACCTCAAAGCAAACAGGGCAATTGTGGTGCATTGCTCTTTCCACACAACGGTGTGAATCCTTCATCTCGTTTGAATAGCAACATCCTGAAAGAGGAATAGTGAAAATTTCCAAAATCAGTTAACATAAAAGGGGGAAAAAAAAAAGGAAGGAAAAAGGAGTGTAATTGGCAGTGCAGAATGAGGGAATTAGATAATCTCACTTACCGCATTTCTTACAATGAAAGAAATTTTCCTTGCCTCCGATTCTGTAAAAGCAATCACAGCAGATATGAGTTATGAGAATAATTTGCAGAGTGATGCATCACTGACTAGGGAACTATCAGGCCATGAAATTAATTGAAATTTGGAACTAATCAATAATATATCATAAAATTTTCTAAGTGCCAACGTTAACCAAAAAACGTAAATTATTTTCAGAATAATAGAATTGTACAAGTTAGAAAGGAAGAAGCACAAGTAGTCATTCAAGAATATGAGAAATTTAGAAGAATAATAGAATATTACAAACATAAGTTGCCATATGGGCAAACTCTTTTAATAAATGCAATAGAATTGGGTAATGCATCTTTGATGTAAAGGTTACATACAACTGAAGAATTTGTTTTTTCAAAAATTCAAAAAAGCTATATACAAGTTCAATTTTCTCTCAAATTGAAAATCTTGATACTACTTCATATTTTTCTTAATGAAACTTTGAAAATTATATGAAATTTTGTCAAACATTAACAAGTGAATGAAAATTGTGCAAGAGAAAATCACCTGCAGATTCCACATTCATCACAGTGGTATTGGTTTTTCGAGACCTGAAACCCATAACCAGATTGTTCCATAAGTGACCATTTACATTCGAAACCAGGACTCTGAAAAAAAGTAGTCGGTTAGAATAAGAAATAGAGTTGAAACATTACATCATCATCGAAGAACTTGCATTTTGCGCAATAGTACTTTCCCATGCAAACCCCACAGTTTATGCAATTCTGTTGAACCTGATATAGCACAAAACAAGAAGATCAAAACCCACACCCCAGTTTTTGTCAATTATATATCTATATTTAATTTCAATATTTTAGAGTCATTGAGTCATGTCAAGGAAACTCACATCTTGTTCTGTGTCACATAGGGAACAAATAACCTGAAAGGTAAAATGAGAGAGAAGACAGAAAGGGAAGAGGATAAATTAGAATAGCAAACCATATGTCCACATCAAAAAGAGACATTTAAGGAACAAGATATCTATTACCATGAGAGTTGAATCTTATCCAGAAAGTAACCAATGGTCTTATGAAGTCCACATGAGACTGATATCAATTATCAACAAATTTAACAGGAGGGATGGGCAGCCTGTTCCAGCAATACTTTTTCCTCTTTTGTTTCATTCCTAGAAACTAGATTGGCAAATTATGGGCCACTTGTTGATGTCTCTATCTTCCTAAAGTCTTTATCTCGTGAACAAAATCCATTACTTTTTGAAAAGTAGAGAACATTTACAGATCAAAAAGCTAAAAAGATAAGGTTCTATGTTACCCAAACACATGCCCACCAAATATGAAGTCCTATTCCTCGTTTTTTTCTTCTTTAGGGGGCGAATTTTCATTTTTTTCCTTTTGGCGCACGTGGGGTTGTATAGTCATGGTCTCATTAGTTGTTTCAAAATAGCTTAGCACATGAGTAATGAGAATTAAAAAATGAAATTAGCATTTTAAGAAACAAGAGACCACTCCAACCCAGAAACAGAATGATTTAAATTTTTTTTTTTTTTTTGGGATAATGAAATACTCCGTAGAATGAATTCCTAGGTGATTATGGTGTAAATCACTGAGAATTGGTGAAAAATGACACAAACCTTTTTAACTTCATGGCGTGGAATATCATGCTGATCAGGAATATCAGTTTCCAGTGAGTTCTGTCCAAATATAATTCAAGTGAAACGAAAGAGCTATCAGCTTAAAATACATACATCTTAAATTTTTATTTGTAGAGATATAAAAAGGGAAAAGACCAAACATCACACCTTTGCTTCATTATGGCAATGCCTGCAATCAAATATCTCATTACAACAAGGTGCTCTAATCTTGCACCTCCTCTTATAATGTGTGCACCTGACCCCATCCAAGAGAAAAAAACAAAACAATTATCAATCAGGAATCAAAAACCCAAAAGCTAAAATTCAAATATATCCCCCAAAACATAAAAAAAAATAAAAATAAATAATTTACAAAAATAAATAAATAAATTGAAGAAATATGACACATATGATGGGAATGAGACATACCCATAATTCCCAGATCCAAGCTCCATCAGAGACTCATCTTTCTCAGAAAACTCAGAAGGTACTGACCCAATTCCGTTCTCCATTTTCTTCAGATTAAACTTTCTTGTCTGTATATACCCGTAATTGATATATATAAATTTCAATAATAATTGCAAGTAATCAACAAAAAGAAGGAGTGGGGCTGGAAATAATAGAAAAATTCTCATGGATCTGAAAAGCCCACCTAAACCCAACTGAGACAAAATAAAATAAATAAATAAATAAAAGAAAAAAAAGAAAAAACGCAGTTTTCTCAAGAGAGGTGATGAGCCCAAAACACAAGCATTAAATCTATACACATATATATATCTATCAGGCTGACGAGGTGACACGCCATGCCTTAGCTGACAACTAAATATGGAAAGTGAGTTTTCATGGGCAATAAGCCATTACCATTTTTCACCATTACGTACCCGAGATAAACGCGATTATTTCGTGGAGTAGACAATGGGGTGTCTCCAGCTTTCGTTCTGCGGTGTAGCAGACTGTAAACGATAACTGAGTTGGCTCTTCCGAGTTGAGTAGAGATAGAAGTTCAAGTCATTCCCTCTGGGCTTATATAGCCAGTGTGACCTCTGAGTCAAGTGGGTGGCGGGAATAACTGTGGGCATGAAGCTAATATGACGGTAAAGGACATGGAGATTTAGTTTTTGACATGATATGTTTCTGTAACTGTCGAAACTGGATGGGGTATTTTGGAGAAGATAATGTTTTAGATAAGTGAGGAAGTGTAAGGCCCACGCCCCAGTGAATAATCATGTTGTACACGCTCTATTTTTTGAGGCAAAAACTATAATTAAAAAAACAAAAAACGATGGTAATGATCAAGTGACCACAAGGACCCATAACCAAATTGATGTGAAGATGCCACGATGCCCACCTAAAGTTTAGAGGGCTTTTTTTCATTTTTGGTGGTTTGTTTTGAAAGTTACATATAACCATCCTAAAGTTTAGCATTTTTTTAACATAATCCCAAAAAAAAAAATTGTTGCAATGCCTCTTAAACCACATCGATCATTTGGATGCATTATAATAAATAATGGATGATTCAATTAGGGGGTCTAAAATTTTTAAAAAATCAAAGATGATCTTTTTCCTTTAATAGGTACATAATGATGACTTGCAAGTTGTGGGTATTTGGTCGAAAGTATTTGTGAGAGTGGAATCCACTTAGTGGATTCTATTGTAGCGGAGGCAAAAGGTGCTAGGTTGGCAATGCTAATGGTTCAAGATAATCATTGGAAGAGAATATGGATTGAAGGTGATGCTCTATAACTATTGTCAAGTATATTAATTCAAATGAGCAATGTCTTTGGCAATCTGGCACTATGAAATCATCATTTCAAATATTAGATTTGATCTTTCTCATATTAATAAAGTTTTAGTGCAAAAGGAACGTAGATTTGCTAATGGATTGCCGACGCAATGTCAAAATGGGCTCTTAAATTAGATTTTTCAAGCTTTCCTGATTCAAACTCTCTACCTATCCAGTAATGGAGGCATGTGTGATGGACCACTAAAAAATAAAAGATTTTAAGAATTCAAACATATACAGAAAAAATCACATATGAACAGTGGGAGTGATTTTTGTCAATCTTGTTCCTTTGATCCACCAAGTCTATAACTAGCTTCATCCTCTTTTGGTAACTTTATTTGAAATTCTCTTTTATACTTGTAGGGCTAGTTTTCCTTATGAGTTATTTTTTGTTATTTTTGTTTTGTTGTTTCCTTTCTCCTCCTTTTTGCTTTCTTGTTTTGTTATATAGTCTCCTTAGTGCCAAAAAAAAAAAATAAAAAAAAAATAAAGAAAAGAAGGACTAACTAACTTGACAAGGTTAAAGATAAACGATTTCATGATAATTTTGTTCTTACAAAAACAAGGTCCAACCCTCGAACATCTGAATACGAGTTCAATTTCATATATAAAAGAAAAAAGAAAAATGTGTTCATTAAGATTCAATTTAAAAAAAAAAAAAAAAAAAAAAAAAAAAAGCTCACATGTGGGTTGTAACTTTGTGAGGTGAACTCCACGCGCAATTAAAAGGGGGTGGTTAATGTTTAGAATTAATATTTGGTAACGTAGAACAAAGAAAACAGCTGGCGGCCGATGGACCGCGCGTCGTTTTAGCTTAGACTTTTAAAACACAAAAATCCAAAATATACACGACATGCCATAAAAAAGTGGATAGAACCCGATGAGTTCGCTGACTAAGCGTGGGACCCTTCACGTGACCAATGATTTTGTCCTGTTCTAACCCTACAGTAACAGTTCACAAGGCCTTTCAGAGGACCCATTAGGAAAAAAACGTGGCAATATAGGAGTGGCTCATAAATGAGAAAATGACCACCGTCCAGTGAGAATTATGACTGTTCGCCTAGTCAGCTTTTATCCCAACCCACGTTTAAGGTGACATGGCTTGCTGTGTTTCCAGACCGCGTTTGGGCTCTCCCATGCAGAGGTGGGCCGCAGCCCGCAGGGAGCATTTTGTTTTATTTTATTTTATTTTGAGAACAAGATAAGCACATCATGGAATCCATCACTATAACCTAGCAAATGAAAATTTGTTACTCTTCTTATCTTTTATATATATATATATATATATATATATATATATATATGTGAATATGATTTTGATTTTCAATTCTGGAATATTTCAGACGTCCTTTTACATTTGTTTACCACTTAGCGTGAACTCGTAAGATGCATAGCATTATTCGATGCATAGCATTATTCGAGGATGAATGTTATTTCTTAAAACTTCTCCGTTTTCCACTTAAAATATAGGTACATAGCATCATTTTTCCCCTTTTTTCAATATCTAATGAATTATTAATTGGGAACATGATTTTGATTTAAATCAATGGGAAGTTGTAGTACGCCTGAAGTTGACATTATTGGAATAGTTAAGCTCCCAGCTTGCTTCATAAGATTCAAATTTTCATTTTTCAAAAAATTTATTAGAGATACTGTTGGCATTTTTAGAAAACTTTTACTTACTTAACAAGGGAGAGAATGAAGGGGAACATGGGAAGAAATGGCAACTGGTCAACAAATAATTGAATCACTCATTAATTCCACCAATTAAACCTAATCTGGACCAGCTATGAATATATAATAATTTACCTTTTTTTTTTTAAATTTTTATTTTTATTTCATTAAGGGTATCCAAGACTTTGGTTCCAACTAATCTCTTGAGCATGTGCAATTCCCCTCGATTTGCCACTAGCCTATAACCCTTTAGAGTTAATTTTAAAATGTGGGATTGGGCTTTGGGTCTCACTTAGATTTGAGCCTATCCCCGATATTCCATGGTTTCAAAATGTGGGATTGATCTTCTAAAGCATCTTAACGCTAAGACTGCAGAGTAATATTTGGAAATAGTATTTTGATTTAGGCATTCTACGGGAATTTACATTTGCCAACTATGGAAATAATGTATAAAACAAAATGAACATGGAAATTTCATTCCAAAATTGAGAATGATTTGGGAAACATAAGAGTGAGTCCCTACGGTCCGAGTTGATGAGTGGATAGTGGTGAAATTCGTGTGTCAAGTGGAGAAGTTTTGAAATGAGCAGTGCTTGAGGAGGCACATGTTGACCTCGTGGAAGGATGAATCTCATTGACTTTGAGAGTTGAGTCTATGCATTGAGCCAGGCACGCGTTTACGTTGCCCGATCCACTGTGGCACATACATGCAACGTGTGATACACATTCGATCAATTATTAATCAATTAATAATAATAATTGATCATCTGAATGTGATTAAATTATGCTAATCCAAGTATGAAGGGTATCTTATCCTTCTCCATCAATTATTTCTTATAATACAATTTTTTAAGCTTTCTGAAGTTGGGTGCATGATGTTGTGTCATCCATCTAGTTTTAATATGCATCTTGTGAGAATGAAAGAGCACTCCTCACTATGATTATATTTTAGCACTCTGATTGCTTATTGGTACCTCTAGGTTTTTTTGTTTTTTTTTTTTTTGGGTCTGAATTAATGTGGCCGGTAAGATCTACTAGAAATATTCCAGAACACAGGGACCAGTTGAAGAATGTTTTAGAGTGGCACTTTTGTCAATCAGATTGTCACTTCTACCATTCTCCAATGGCCAAAAATGCCCTCCAGGACCTTATTGTTGTTGAGATGTTCAATTCTAGTGCAATCTGAAATCAAGGTTTGACTTAATTCATTAATTTGAGAGAGCTGGACAATTTCAATCATTGGTCAGGTGCATTCCAAAAGCACAAATGCTGCACTAGTCGACTATAGGGGTGACTGCATATATTGTGCTAGTGATTGCGTGAGGGAAACTAGGAATCCCAGTTGGTTCGGGGGGACCCAAGAACGGGACCATTTCGAATAATTTGGTTCGGCCTGGGTCCAACAGTAACCAGTTTGGTTCTTGAGCCACGATTTCTAAGAATCGACAAATTTGGTCCGGTTCATGATTTAAGGGTTTTAGAACTGGCCTATACCAAATTCCCCCCCCAAAAAAAAAAAAAAAAAAAAAATATATATATATATATATATATATACTCCGTAAATAAGTATTATTGAATAAATATTATATATAAATATATTATACTCTGTAAATAAGTATTATTGAATAAATAATAATATTTATTCAATAAAGTTAATACTATTTACCCAAAAAAAAAAAAAAAAAAAAAACACCAAGAACCAGACTGAGAACCGAACCGTTTTTGCTAATATGGTTCAATACAATTTTCAATCCGGTTTCAGTTCAATTTTTTAAGGACTGAATTAATTCGATTCGATCGAAATTTCCCTCTGACCCAGACCAAGTTGCACCCCTAGGGAACTATGCCAGGCCCCTATTTGTAGTACTGGCCTTTTAGGCTCCCACCCTTTACACGGATTGGGATTTGGTGAAGTTTGGGACTTTAACTTCATGGTGAAGTTACTGCTGGATTGACGTCATGTCGGGAAGGGAGAAGAAGGGACGACTCTGATTCGCTGGTAACAAAGCAATTTTTAAATTTTGTGGTCTCAACTATTTTGCAACTAGCGAATCCCAACCGTTCTTTCTTCTCCCTTGCCACGTGACGTCAATCCAACAGTAACTTTACCATGAAGTTAAAATCCCATACTTCACTAAATCCGGATCCCCTCTATACACTCTCACTTCCTCTATTGAGTTGCCTTATCTATAAGAATTATTAGATAAGTCTTACCCACATGTAGTTCTCATAAATCTGTTTTTAATAAATGAAGTAAGCTCACATGAATTTTGAAATTTCTAATCGCTCTCCAGGCTAGGAGAGCCGTCTTGAATCATTCTTTTTTCTTTGTCTAGAACTTTCCGAAACTCAATTTGAACTCCAAAGTAATATATGGATGCCCAAAACACTATAATCCAACGATTAAGCCAGATTTGAAAATTGATTAACGTATATGATGACTTTCAAATATAAAACGTATGAAAATGAGGTGTCTCTACATTTAAAAGGAGAGCACTCGTAACAAATAAACTACAAACACTCTCGTCTCACGCACTTGCGTGTGTGCAGACACGTGCCCACAAATGATAATCATCCCATTACCCCATACGGAGTAGGTTGGCCGGTAGGACAAAAAAGGCAAGTGCTCTGCAAAACCTTAACATAGAACCTTATTAGTTATTACGACACAAAGGCACTTAACCACCCAAGCTGGAGCCTGGAGGCATCTTTCCTTTTAATATTTGACATAGTAATTTTCATAAAGAACATATGATTACTAAACCTGCAAACACAATAATTAGATATGTTAATTACATAGAAGTTAAAACATGCACTATTCAGTCCCTAAGGGGCATTGTTTCTGTTGTAGTTTTGTCAACCCTCTCACAATTTAAATATTAACCATCCCAACGTCAGATACCCCCACTATGATTCCGTTCACACCAGCATGTGGCACACCCATCTCCACCATGTATTTATTCAAGCAGACCTCTCACCATTATCACCAGCCTATACTCACATACACAATGGACGCTAGCAATGCGTCTGGAAATTATGCAGCAGACTTCAGTACTGACTTCGGGTTACATGATTTCATCAACGACGCCAACTTCGATCACTTCATTGATCTAATTAAAGGAGAAACTGCAGATCCGATTGTTAGTTTCAACAGAGACGAATATGATGGTTGTGAGCTCATCAATGGCTGTTTGGTTGATAATAACCAGTTTGGACCGACCCCGGCTGACTTGTTCGAGTTCAACTCTTCCAATTCTTTTCTCACTTCATTGCCGAGCCTTGATGTGGAGAAGATGGGAGGGGAAGAAGAAGAAGAAGAGGATTCTTATGCGACGACCACCACCACCACAACTACTCCGACAAAGAGGACAAAGGGTGATAGGTCGAAAACTTTGGTTTCGGAGAGGAGGAGGAGGGGTCGAATGAAGGACAAGCTCTATGCATTGCGTTCCTTGGTTCCTAACATAACCAAGGTATGTCGTCAATTTCATGTCATTGGTTTCCATATTGCTTCGGATACCATTTTGTTGGGAGATGGGAGAGTCGAAAATCATCACAATGGGCTCAATATACGAGTACCCACACAGAAAGGCCTAGGCATTTTGGTAGTGAGGCTGTTACTCGTATACTTCCTTCGTTCCTAAATAAGTGGCCTACTTTTCTTTTTTGAGATGTTTCAAGATGATTGTTACATTTCAAAAGTCATTAAAAATACCATTATAAATGTATTCTCTCTTTTTTCTAATGTCTTACACACTTAAGGGCAAAATTGGAATCTCAAAACATATGCATTGATGTGAAAATATTTAATAAGGTTTTCTTAAAAAACGTGTTTTTTTCAAAGGAGGCGGTCAATTTGAAACAAGAGGGAATATTAAATTATTTTCTTTCTTCTATTATTTTGAAGTGGGACAAACCTACCCATGAACGTACTTGAGCACATTTAAACTGTAAGCCTCAAAATTTGAGCAATGCTATTTGACCTATATCATTGATCCAAACAAGATCTCATATACATATCACATTATATGAGATTTTATTATGGGTCAAACATCATTTTCTCAAAATTTTGATACAATGGAGGCTAAGCTACTTTTTGTCTAGCTAGCTTGGCCTTCTGTATGATTAGTTGAACGTGCTTGTGTTGGCAATTTGTCATAGTAATTAAACTGCATGTCAAATTGAGCGTTTCTTCTAAATTTAGGATTGTACGTACGTCTTTGAAATTTTAAATGACTTATGACTAAGCAAGCTAATAGTAGGGGGGCGCGCACTGATTGAATGGTATTTTATTGGGGTATATATGCAGATGGATAAAGCTTCTATTGTTGGGGATGCTGTACTGTACGTACAAGATTTGCAAATGCAGGCTAAAAAGCTAAGAGCTGAGATCGCTGGTCTTGAATCATCGATAAAACAAGGAGAAGAAACACATCAAGGCTCTGTTGGGAAACCAAAGGAGTTTCAAGTTGGCCGCAACAACGTACCAATTTGCAGGAAGATAGTGCAGGTTAAATTGAAAAAAAAAAAAAAAAAAAAAAAAAAACTTATATAAATATAATTAATTTATGGAAATTAAAATACTTCCATAACACCACTTTTTTTTTTATTTTTTAATATTTTAAAATAGGATTAACATTGTTTTCAAAAGCAAAAAAATTACTTCCAAAACACTAGTTTACAAGGCCATACCTTAATTAATTATATTCATGCATATGGCTGTGTAGATGGAAGTGTTTCAAGTGGAGGAAAGAGGGTTTTATGTGAGATTGGTGTGCAACAAGGGCCAAGGGGTCGCTGTATCGCTTTACAGGGCTCTGGAGTCTCTTGTGGGTTTTAATGTTCAGACTTCCAATTTGACAACAGTTTCTGAGAAATTTATAGTGACATTTACTTTGAATGTAAGCTTTCTTGATCTTTCTACTCATTCATCATCATCATCATCATCTCTTTCTCTTTAATTTCTTTGTTGATTTCCTTTTTGTTTTGTTAATTGCAAACAGGTTAAAGAATGTGGGGAGGGCATGAACTTGCCAAATTTGAAGCTATGGGTAACTGGGGCTCTTCTGAACCAAGGATTTGAGTTTAAATCATCTACCTAAGAGTGTTAATTGAACATTGAACAGACAAGATACATGATGAAATTTCATTCAGATATGCAATACTAATCTATGCTGGTTTCTTGTAGCTGCAATGGAATTCATAAGTTTGGAGTTGACTAGCTGAATTTTTTTTTTGGCTAAACGGGAAGTACCCCAATTCATTAGGTCCAAATTAATTTTTGTGACCCACAAATCACACGTAAACTCGTACATCTATTAGGGAGAGAGCAAAGACCGACTCATACTGAGTTTAGCATGTTTTATCATATATTGTAGGTTTTAACAATAAATTTTTGCATTAACCATTGTACATTAATTGATATATTGAGAGCAATTGAAGCATGGAATTGAGGGGGGCCAAACTCAACATGACCAAATTTTTTTTAAAAGAAAACAAAGGGAACAAAGCCTCAGAGGCTAAGGAAATAAAAGAATCAAAGTCAATCGGTTTAAATTAAAGGGTTTGATACTTATTCTTCCTACCTTAAAGCCACTTACTAGTTTATTAAAGGCTAAATCTTATCCCTAGTTTGTCAGCGAGGCCTAAAACCAATTATTATATTAAAAAAAACGGTGAAAAGGAACCATAGGCCATGAAAAATCCACAAACATGCGGCGGGAGATTAGAGGATGCCAACACTGACCTCTAACCATTATTTTGAAATTAAAAACTAAAAAAAAAAAAAATGGGAACCCGTGGGCCGTGGCTCCTCACATCATGGGTCCCCTTACATCATATTCCTCTTTTTTTATTTTTATTTTTAAAATTTATTTATTTATTTAAAATTTTGGATAGCAAGTAATTAGAATAACAATACATCAAATATCTAAAATCAGATAATGATCAGGTAAGTACACATTGATATAACTTATATCAACATTTGCATTAAAAGTTGTACCTTGTCTATTAGTGTGGTGGGTTATGAAATATATTGAGTTAATGCATAGGGTACAATTTCTAATGCATGGTACTAATATAGGTTATATCACCATGTGTTGACCTGATTGACACTAAAACTTATTTTACTAAGATTGGAAACAAGTACCTCCTCCTTCAATGGAAGGAGACTGCCATTAGGTCCAAGGTCACCGGCTTCTTCTATTCAGTGGTAGGCAAGGGAACATGGGAGGTGCTGGGAACATCGGAGGTGCTGATGAAGCAGAACTGGTAGACAAGTCCAGCAAGCCCACCTCCGACCAAAGGCCCGGCCCAGTAGACCCAGTGGTTGGTCCAGTCCCAGCTGACCAGAGCTGGGCCGAATGACATAGCTGGGTTCATGGAGGCCCCATCAAAAGCCCCACCTGCCAAGATGTTAGCTGCCACAATGAAACCGATTGCAATGGGTGCAATTATCTTCAATTTTTCTTTTTTGGATAAGTGAATTATCTCCAATCTTTCCCCATTGGGATCAAGTGGCGGTGGCATAAACGGTGTAGACCTGATTTATCTCCAATCTTTCCCTGGGATCAATGGCGGTGGCATAAACGGTGTAGACCAAACCAAAAGTCATCACAATCTCCAACACAAACGCATTCCACACCGTCACCCCAGACGACAGAGCAAACGCAGAAGTGGTCTGCAAACATGTTTTGATTTCCAAAAGTTAATTAGAAGCCCTAAAGGCTAAAAAGGTAATGTGCATGACAAAATTATAATTATACTCCTTGGAATGACAAAAATAAATACCCTTTAAGAAAATGTTACTTCATCCATCTTTGTCATCCATCATCTATGTGTTAGAAACGTATAGGTGAAAGTTATCACAGGATGAAATAGCATTACTTTACGCTTTATTATTTAATAAACTACCAAGCTTGACAAAACTGTAAAAATCACAAAATAAATGAATTGTGGTCATTTTTAAGGAAAAAACAAAAATTTGATATTCTCTCGTATAGTTGTATTGGGTTTTGTCACGATGGACAACACATTTACTAGATATACAAATACGGTTCACACGTCATTGTTTTGTCAATATGAGACAGATAAATACTGGTTCTCACGTTGGAGATGACTGTATGTTTGGAAAAATAGGTCGGCCCTTTATGTTAAAAGACATGACGCAGTTTGTTTTCATGGTCATTGACAGACTGTCATACTAGTGGGACCCAATTTTTTAATGTGCTATCTCTTTACTTCAAAATGTAAGGCTGCCATAAGCTAGAGATCCTCATTGGTCGTCAAATTCTCCAAGTCCAGATCTTGTATATGCTTCCTTATCAATAATAACATAACGCTTTTATTTGCCGGCTATAATGTTTCACTTGACGTGCATGGAAGTTTTACTCCAAAGCAAAGAACAATTACAAGACGTAAATACAAGTACCAATGCAAATTAGGGTTCCCTTGATTATTAATTTAAGCTAGTTAGAGCGACAATTCAAAATACAATCCACATTAATGCCAAATTTGTTTGGTTAGAATGGAATGGATGGAATGAAATCTCATTTCAATTCATTCCAAATAACATGTTTGTATGAAGTAATTAAATGAGAATAAAATCAAACAGTAGTAATGAATTACAATGATATTTATTCCGCAATGTTTATTTCAATATTAATTCATTGAAGGCTATTTTGAACATAAATCATATTCCATTCCCACTAATTCCATTCCAACCAAACAAACATGACCTAAATGTTTACCGCATCAAATTCGTATAAATTCAACCAAATCACTATGTTAAAATGGGCCCATAGGTGTCGCATTAAAGTTAATTAGAAATTCAGGTCAAATGTTATTATATGAAAAAAAACATTAAATTTTAATTGATATGTGTGATTAAATTAAGCGACATTTTTTTAAATAAAATTTTGTAAGTGGAATCTTTATCGGATTATCTATTTAACGGTTTGACGTGTATGAGCAGTCTATGCTGTATTCTTTGAAATAGAGGAAATGCTTGCCATATACTCACGAGCATACCCATAACAATGACTAGGACACCCAAATAATGGGAAATTAAAAGTAACATTATTAACTGATGGGCATATCTTTTTGAGGTGCGTACTTTGATTCAGTCCTGGTCCTAGGCCTGCCAATTTGGGTGGGTATTTTTAGGTTATGTTAATTTTGAACGAAAAAAAAAAAGAAAAAAAAGAAAAGAAAAAAACATTACCATTCCGTGAGAAGCAAACTTTAGGAGCAAACAAGCAACAGTGGAGCCAAGGAGCTGAGCAACCCAATAAAGAATACCACGAAGGAGAGTAATATGGCCACCAACGAAGGCGCCGAATGTGACGGCAGGATTGACGTGACCATCGCCGTTCCTGAATGCAGCGGACACAGCAACAAATAGGCCAAAACCATGAGCCAAAGCCGCGGCAACTAGGCCAGCTGGGGTGGTGGAACCATCGTCCGTAAGCTTACTGAAGGCCATACCGGAACCCTCACCGGCGAAGACAAAAATTAGGGTACTAAAAAACTCGGCCAACGCCGCCTTGAGTGCGTCGGGGCCATAGACCTCTTCGGGCCCTCCAATGGCTATCCAAAAGATCGGCATTGGTTTCAATTCAATGATGAATTGAAACAATACATTGAGATTGGGAGAGAAACAATGGGAGTCTCAGTACTCCCTTTTGCTTGCGACTAATGTTGCAAGATTTGAACTATGCGCACGTCCCACTTATATTGAAATTTTAAGGCCTAGGGAGACATACTATTTCCGGTATTAAATGAAAATTTCTACATTCTGAATTGAGAATTAATGGGCCGGGGACCATTCATTGGGAACGGTTATTGCAACCCCCCAAAAGGTTAAGTTGCCCCTCAAATTTTTTAATGAGAAGAATGATGATTGCAAAATGACCAAAAAGGGCTTTATGCAACTCACCCCTCTCGTTCCACTCTCCGGCACTTCTCTCCGGCAACATTTTCCAGCACCCACCCAACCGGCAACATTCTCCGGCGAGCACCCATCCCTCTCCTGCACCTTCCTCCTCTTCTTCTCTTTTTTTTTTTTTTTTTCTTTTTCCTTTTCCTTCCCGGAACCCCTCTCTCGCAACCCCCCCTCGTCGGCAGCCCGCCCCTCTCCCATACCTTCCTCCTCTTCCCTCTTCTTCTCTTCTCTCTTTTTTTATTTTTTTATTTTTATTTTTTTCCAGAACCCCTCTCTCGCAGGCAGCCCTCTCTCCCCGTCACCGGAAAAAATGGAGGAATACACAAATCTGACCACAGGGGAAAAAAAAAAGGAGAAGAAGAGGGAAGAGGAAGAACCTCTCGTCGTCGGCACCCCACCCCACCGGAAAAAATGGAGGTTTTGAAAAAAAACCTTCCTTGCCGGAAGCATACGGATTTGACTAGCAGCAAAGGGAAAAAGAAAGAAAGAAGATGAGAAGAAGAGAGAAGAGGAAGAACTTCCCGTTGCCAGCACCCCACCCTACCGGAAAAAATGGAGGTTTTGAAAAAAAACCTCCCCCCACAGATCTGACCAGCAGAGGAAGGAAAGAAAAAAGAAGAAGAAGAAGAAGAAAGAAGAGGAGAAGGAGAGAGAAGGGAAGAACCTCCGTTGCCTGTCGCCGTCGCCATTCTCCCGTTGTCGTCTCGTGTGGGGGGGGAGTGGGGTGGGTAAAGGGGTGGGTGAGGGTTAGGGTTATTTAGAAGAAGGGTGTTTTAGTCTTTTAAAAGGGTGAATATATATATTTGAGAGGTAGGAATATCAGGTGAGAGCAACTTAACCCTTTGGGGGTTGCAATAGCCGTTCCCTTCATTTTGCCTTTGCATGCACCTGAGCATTCACCTCCAAAACTTACCCTACGTACGTAGGTATGTTATTATGTCAGATATTTCTGAATATTACATCGTGTCGTTGTTTTATGTATTAAATGTTGCCCAGGTGCAGTAGTGCAACACGTACGTTTGAGTGAATCGATATTCATTGCTTGACCTAATTTCCAACTAACTTAATCATTTGTATGTACGCCTATACGCCTATTTCATTCGTGTTTCACATTGTCAACTTGGTCCCTTTAATTTACTAGAAGCATCAACTTCTTGCGGTCAATTCCATCGCAGAACTAGTTTACTACTGTAGGCATGCCATTAAACAATAATGGAAGGCCGATCAAAGGGTTTAATTCTCAACATAAACCCAAAAAAAGGTAAATAAATATCCATAAAAATAAAATAAAAATATTCAACTCGTTCAACAAAATGAGTTGAACTTAAATAAGTACTGTAGGAATTTTTAATGGCGATTTCATTCTGGTACATAAAAGCCCACTAGGTAAGATTGAAAGGAAATGCAGATCAAAGACTTTTCTTTATGTATTAAACAATAATGCAATCGAGTCCGAATTAATGGGTGACAAAAACTAAAAACAACTAATGGGTGACTGCAATTCCAGTTTCTGAGTTAGTTTTAAGGCTGTGCCCAAGGCACAGGTTAACCACGTGGAAGGATGAGGTTATGCATTAATTATATTCGCTTACAACTAATTGATAATTGAGTGTGTGGATTGAGGCACGCGTAGGTGCTGCTTGATCAACTGTCAAGCACATGCAACGTGTGATACACAATCGACTAAATATAAGGTGATCGAAGGTCATCAATCCCTCCTTAATTAGTTAATAACTTCAATTATATAAATTGTTTACGCTATCTTAATTAAGTCGGGATAGGTCTGTGGTGGGTGATGCTACCAATAATAGTGTGCCATGTTTACGTAATCTGCAGTTTTATATGTTTATTGCGAGAATGACTGAGAGCACTACCGTACTGCTAGGTTTCCTCTTCAAGAACCATTTAAATACTGATTAACTCAACTAGAGGGGGGGTATTGTGGATTGGATTGTCACATTTTCTCCTTCTCTGATGCCCAAAATGTTCTTCAGGACGACCTTATCTGTACTGAGATATTCTGGTGCAATCAAACATATTTGCCCAAATGTCTTTAAATCCTGACCAATCATGGCCTAGGGATGTCGTGCCATGAAAAAATGGGAGAGCAATTAATATATATGGTTGGCTACATCATCTCTTCCAATGAAATTGGAATCCATGAGAGCCATGAACCACTAGCTCTTGTGGCCTAGCTAGCGGCCGGTGGTACATATCTGGGTGAGTAGGGATTTGAGTAGTCTTTAAATCTGTAAGTTAATAGACCCATCCAAAAAAAAAAAAAAAAAAAAAAGAGGAAAGAGGAATTAAGAAGAAGAAAAATTGTGACTCATGACATGTGATATCGCTCTTAACAGAATTTGTGCCAAAAATGTCTCATTCGAAATAGGAAAATGCCACACAGCCCAATTAAATTTGGCATCACATATTTGCCCAAATGTCTCCCATGAGCTAGGACCAAATTTAATTTGAGCTTTTGGTTTAAAATAAGAATGCTAACCCTATATATGTATATACATATATACTTGCTAGCTAGGCAACAATTACATATTAGTGGGTTAGCATGAAGACGTTAAGTCTTTACTAATTATTACTACTACGAATCTACAACTCTGCGTGACAAGAGCTTACCCCTTTATCTAGGGGTAGCTTCCTTTAATATTGTGACATAATTATTATCATAATTAAAGTATCTAAGATTACCATATCTAGAAACAGAATAATTAGATCTATAGGTCAAGTGCATTAAATTAAACACCAACCAGTTAATCAGTTAAATTTCCAAGGGACATTATTTTTAGTTGTAGTTCAATTTGTCAACCCTGTCCAGTTTAAATATAAATGGTCCCAACGTCATAAACCCCTGATTCCCTTCACATCAAAGGACTAGACTATTGTCAGCACATAAAGTATTCTAAGTCTCCATTTAATTTACGCTTTTTAAGTTTTTATGAAAGATATAAATGGTTTTTACAAAAACTAATCGTGAAGTTCATTAGAAAACATCATTCCAAATAACTTTGTAGAATAAAGTTTTTGAAAAATCTATTGTTTAAGTAAAGTTTTTGGCCATATTTCATGGAACATTTTCTAAAAATGAAACAGAGATTGTAAATAACCAAAAAGTCCACTTAAACGGCATATTTTGGAAAAAAAAAAATTGAAATAAGTTAACTAAATGCAAAAAATTGTGTCCCCTTCCTAAGCTTGATGTATAGATATATATGTATATATGCTCAAATATTTTTGCATTAAGAATATAATTCTATATTGATACATACAGCAATGGAAGCAAGGAAATGAGGGGGCCCCAGCTTAGGATGCCCAACATATTAACAGAAGTCATTTATAGTCTTCGCTTCATAAATGACTAAAAAGTCCGCTTAAATAATAGATTTTGAAAAAACTTTTTCCAAAAAGTTATTAAAAATAATGTTTTCTAATAGATAGCATAATAAGTTTTTATGAAAATTTTATATATTTTTCATAAAATCTTAAAATATAAAATAAGTAAAGAATGAAAAGAAATTTTTGAGTACCAATAGAGGCCTCCAAATCCTTATAATGGAAAAACCCACGAGCATGCAGGTCCAAAGAACGGGCCTTGTGGACCAGTCAACCCATGTTTAAGTTGGTTTAGGGCCTTTAGGCAAATGTGGACAGCAATTACTTCCATTTTTTATTTTTTATTTTTTATATTTTGATAAAGTCATTTGAATGTCATTTCAAAGACTTAGGCTTAAATCTCCTCTAGATCATTCTTACCCCCACCCCACTCCCTTCCTGACATGGGCGGACCCTTTAGGGCGGGTTGGAAAATCTAGGTTTAATTCAAGGTATCTTTGAAAGGAAAAAGGAAAAAGAAACTTCCTTCCAAAAAAAATAGTGAGAAATTGATAAAAAATCAAAGAATCTTAAAACTTGAAATGACTCATGAGTCATTTAGATATCAAAAAATCTTAAAACAAACTTGAAATGACTCATGAGTCATTTAGATATCAAAGAATCTTAAAACTTGAAATGACTCATGAAAATCAAAGAATTTTACGTTTTTAGAAAACATCAAATATAATCAGATTATAAAATTAGATACCTAAACTAAAACTAATATATTCAGGCATGGATTTGGATATCTAATTTCCCACTACTTTAAATCTCCTCCAAATCCATGTCCAAATATATTAATTTTAGTTTAGATATCTAATTTCACAGTCCGATTATATTTGATATTTTTTGAAAACGTAAAATTTAAAATGAAATGAAAATAAAATTTAGAGACAAAAAAAATAAATAAATAAATAAAAATCATGAAGTTCAATACCCATGAGAGAAGAAATTTCACTTGGAGTAATGGATCCTTATTATTATCAGATGGGTGTCGAAAAATCCAATCCGCTGACAGATGTATCAAATCCCTTCATTGTAATAACGATAAGAAAGGCTTGAAGAGATGAAGATGGTCCTAAATTGATTGATTAGAAAGGGAAATAACTACACTGATGAGTGCACACCAAACGCTTCAGAATCACATCAAAAAGACTATTAACTGTATTGAGTATTGACTCAAGGGTCCGCCGCCCAGGCTCCCTTATTCAAGAACAAACATTTGTTTTTTTTTTTTTATTCCTTAAAAAAAAAATTAAAAAAAAAAATGGTGTATTGGCAAAGGGACTACCCTTTCGTAAAATCCATGAAAAATGCTGGATATTCCGAAAAATACTGGAAATCCTGAATTCAAAATACCCAAAGAGACAAAATGGGAGGCTTACCATGCCATTGTATTTGTACGATATAGGTATGATTGCGCGAAAATCTGTAAGTTCCATGAGAGCTACATCCATATAGAGAGGACAAGAGAGGTCAATTTCTAGCATGGCTGTCTAACCCTGTCGACATTGACCGCCATAATGCAACCATGTAGGCATTCGATCAATCACCCTCCGTAAGGACCCACGCCCACCATTCCACATGGGTTTGCAGCATCTACACATTTTTGACGATCCAAACTTATACACTATTCTTGGTGTTTTGTTTTTTTCCTGACATGTCAGGTTGTTTCTTTTTCTTTTTCTTTTTTAAATTTCTTTTTTGCTTTTTGAAAGATTGCTCTTTTCAAGTAGGAACCAAACGTGACTTTAGTTGTTTTAATTACTCCACAAAATGTAGTTGTAGCCAATGTGGGTTATAATGCCCATTAATGCAGCTACCACAGGCAGGCAGAGTAATGCTACCTTGTTACATATATTGCCTTATACTTTGTCCTATTATATATATTTGAGAAGATTTTAATTTTTAGAATTTAATCATATCATATTAATAGATCCCATAACTTTATTCTCCTAAAAATACATAATAGGACAAAATAGTATTGTCCCATGTAGGTATTAGCAATCTTTTGAGACTCATTTCTAGTTTAAAGAAATTTGCAAAATATTATTATTTTAAATTTTTATTTTCACTTGTGATGATGATGATGATGATTATTATTATTTTTCAGTTGTTGAAATGATTTATGTCTTTATTTTAAAATACAATGATTTATATAATTCTATTTTGACCCTCAAATCAGCCTTCATAGTACTATCCAACTTGGGCTGTTTTGAAAGTTGGAATAAATTGCTGAGTTTAGGCCAAAAAAAAACCAAAAAAGAAAAAAGGGACCCTCATTACTTCTTCAACTAAATCAAAATCACTAAAATCATAAAAAGCGAATTTTTCTCCGCACTTTCAATATATATATATTTTTTTGTAATCATGATATGGCTGGACAGTCTGTCTTGTTAGTAATTTTCAAGAAAAAAATTGATGAGTTTAGACCAAAAAAAAAAAAAAAAACAAAAAAAAAAATTGGTGTTAAAGCCCATGCCATGCATCATGATCATAAAATGATAACAACCTTGACAAGTAACACAATTACACCCTGCTTTCCCAGCGACGATGATGACAACAGTAATAGAATCAATGAGCTCCAATGGAGAAGAAGAAGAAAAAGAACAGGCAAGACAAGAAAGAAAACTCGAACCAAATAAATACAAACAAGGAAAAGCCGTCGGTCCAATAGGCCGTACGTTACATAATTTCTTGCTGTATTATTCCATTAATACTCAGTGCTAGGCAAGGGCTCATGAGTGTGGCTGATGAAGACAAACTCGTAGATAAGAGCAGCAAGGCCACCTCCGATCAAGGGCCCCGCCCAGTAGACCCAGTGGTTTTTCCAGTCCCAGCTGACTAGAGCTGGTCCGAATGACATTGCTGGGTTCATGGACGCTCCATCGAAGGCCCCACCAGCCAAGATGTTGGCCGCCACGATGAGACCGATTGCGATGGGTGCAATTATTCCCACGTTTCCCTTCTTTGGATCAATGGCGGTGGCATAGACGGTGTACACCAGACCAAAAGTCATCACGATCTCCATCACAAATGCATTCCACACCGTCACCCCACTTGACAGAGCAAATGCTGATGTTGTCTGTACAAGAGTTTTCGTTTTTCAAATTAGAAGTTGTAATATGATATTTGGCATGCATGAGCTTAACAACATGCGAATAAACACAAAAAGTTATTCATATGTTGCCAAAAGCAAAAAAAACAAAAAAAAAAATCTCAATCTCCATCTATAAATACAGAAAAACATTTTAGATATATTAGTCTAGTGACATTCTTTTCACTTGTTGGATAAGCGATTTCAAGTTCAAACTTTCATATAAAGAAACTTTAATACTCATTTGTTGATTTTAGGGCTTAAGGGTGTAGGTAAAATCTATCAACTGTCCAAAAAAAAAGAAAAAAGAAAAAAAAAATCTTTATCCATACATATAGTTGTGTTTTTATGAGACTAATCTGATTTAAAGTACCCAAGGTGGTTGGGCCAAGTGGTAAACGGCTCGTGACCTCCAGAGGCAAACTAAGTTCGAATCCTCTTAGAGACACCACACTGGGAGGCCTTCTCTTTGTGTGACCCAGCCCGGAATTGTGTAAACAACCTAATACAATTTTATCTCACCAAAAAATATTTTAATCTAAAGTACGTTGCATAAGGTCACCCTCGGGTTTCAACCCAAGTTTAGGTGATCGAATTGTATAGACATGCATTGTGGGTTATACATCATGCATAAGTACGTATATTGCACCATATAAGCCACCCACCTATAAATGGGTATGGCCCCACAATGTATGATCTTACATATCTTACATTAGTTTAACCCGAGCCAGATACACATATATTTAATTTTGTTAAATAATAGAAAAACACACACTCATGCAGAGAAGAAATCAAAATCTCCACGAAATCCACAAGGCCACAACCCTTTGGGACACCATCCCAAAAATTGTGTGTATATTTATAGACATATATTTGATGTCCCAACTCTTGCTCCAAAATTTAGCTGTTTTATAGAAGTAGCATTATTAACTGACTATTCATAACCTACCATTCCATGGGTGGAAAATTTAAGAAGCAAGCAAGCAACAGCGGAGCCAAGGAGCTGAGCAATCCAGTAAAGGATGCCGCGGAGGAGAGTGATGTTCCCACCAACGAATGCACCAAATGTGACGGCCGGGTTGACATGGCCACCGGAGATGTTGGCTGCGACGGACACGCCAACAAATAGGCCAAAACCATGTGCCAGTGCGGCGGCAATTAGGCCAGACGGGGTGGTGGAACCACCGTCCGTAAGAAAACTGAAGGCCATACCGGAGCCCTCGCCGGCGAAAACAAAAATGAGTGTACTAAAAAACTCGGCCAACGCCGCCCTGAGCGCGTCAGGGTGATAGGTGTCTTCCGGCCGTCCGATCGCAATCTCACGGATCGGCATTTTTTGTTTTTTTCAATTCAAAAATGAAATAGTTGAGATTGGGAGACGAGATAAAAAAAAAACAAGCGAGTATCACTCCCT
This sequence comes from Liquidambar formosana, assembly GCA_039720395.1. Lineage (NCBI taxonomy): Eukaryota > Viridiplantae > Streptophyta > Magnoliopsida > Saxifragales > Altingiaceae > Liquidambar > Liquidambar formosana. The sequence continues at coordinate 30,765,219 of CM077827.1, read as the reverse complement.
TTTGGCTGTGACTAATGTGGCAATTGGTGAGCTACGTGCACGTCCACTTATATTGAAATGCAAGGCCTATGGAAACTGGCTATTGCCGGTATCCGGTCATGGACCTATTGAATGGAAAGTTGTAGACACGCTGATCCAAGAAGGGGCCTGGGACCACCCATCCTGTGCATCCAGCTAAGCATTCACCTCCAAAATGCTGTGTGATTGACACGTGTGTGTCCTGGATAAGGGACACGTAAGCTGGTTCTGCTTTGAATGTGACATTAGAGGGTGGGTTTTGTTTGCTTTGAAAGCTTTTGTTTTCAATTTGGTCTGCAAGAGGGTACTTGGCTACTTGCACAGGCATGGACATTATTTATGATTTTTTTTTTTGTAAGAAGGAACAGATATGTCTACCCTTAACTGCCAAGGGAGCGATGAGAATTGAGAAGTGATACAAGTCTTTTTATAACTGTTTGATAAGAATCTTTAACTACCAAGGGAGTGATGAGAAATGATACAAGTCTCTTGTACCTGTTTGATAAAAATATGCGAAATAGAGAAGAAATACATAAATGAGGAGACCATTCATTAGTTAAAATATGTGGCCCTGTACGTCTTCAACTTCACCACAACAAAAGCTATTGAGCACTTGATCAAACTATCAAAGTCATCTAGAAAAAGCTGGCAATGGCTAAGCATAAATTAACGTCTACTACTACTTGCTCCTTTTCCCCTTAAAGCACATTTAAAAGTTGCTCCCTCTCTCTCTCTCTCTCTCTCTCGTATGGGCTATGGACTACACGAGAATTAACCACTTTGCAATGGCATTTTGTGTGCAACGTCCTCGATATGAGAATCTTAGGGGTGAAAATATTAATCTTGGGAGAAATTATAGTCTCATTCACGTGCCTCCAAAGCTTGAGAGTGAAAAGCGATGATTGTTTGAAATGATTTCAATCCCTCCCCCTGCTGAGCCGAGCCGAGCCAAGCCGAACCAAACCAATTAACCATACCCCCAATACCCCCCCCAAAAAAAGAGGGAAAAAAAAAAATTGGTGCGCCTAACCTATGGAATTATAAAACGAAAAAAAAAAAGTGACCTTAAGGTGTATGGGTGGTCCTTAAAAAAACTAAAAATAAAAAGAGAAAAGAAAAGCGGAAGAAGGAGAAGATGATGATGATGTTAGCAATACTCCAGTCATTTGATAATTCTAGTCACCAAAAATAAAAAATTAAACAATAATAATTGAGAAAGCATTTTCATTAACCCTATTTCATTTGTTATTTTGAATTAGAGTCCGATTATGTGCAAACAGTCAAACACGTGTCAAACATATAAACCCTAAATTTTTTATTAATTTATATTTGCATGTCTCATCATTTGTTACTAGTAGTCGGGTGCACGCAATGGGTGCGCAACAAAGCAATTGTAATATGTAAAAAAAATAAAAATAGGGAAGAAAAAAACCTATGAACATACTATTCTTCGTTGGCATTGTCATCTCTATATTCAATATTTGATACTCGATGATTTTCAAACTTTGAAAATTAGAAGATGGAATTTTAAGAAAGAATATTATTTTTTTTAACAAGAAGTGGGGGAGAGAGCTAGGGAGTAATATTTACAGAAGTGATGGAGAGAGAGTTAGAGAGGGAGGGAAGTGGGAGAGAGTGTGGGGGAAAGAGATAGAGAAAGTGTTGGAGTAGGTAACTGTTTTCATGTTGTTAAAATTATCAAATCATATGTTTTGTTTTTGTTTTTTTTTTTTTTTAATTTAAGAAAAGCAATAAATTTTAAGAAGCAAACAATGATATAAATTTACATGAATTTGATTCCTAACACAATCGGGATCTCTTCCATTTAGATTTTTACATCATTTAAATTCCTAACAAATCTAGTCAAACCATGTGCTACCATGTTACCCGTTCTTCGCACATGGGTAAATCCAATTGAGGTGAAACAATGTCTAGCCATTAATTGAATGTTTTCAATAATCAAACCTACGGATAAAAGATTGGCAACATTCGAATTTATAGCCTAGATGACCCCCCTACAATCTTCTTCAAAGCTCACTTTGGATAATCTCGATAGACTTTATGAAGTTACAAAATTTTTTTAGAAAATCTAAGTGCAATCAAACCATGAAAAAGGTTCTTTTTATATAATAATACAGATAGATTACGTTTAACAATAATAGATTATTATACAACCATCAATACCTAAAGGGAATATGACAATTATATATTGACATTGACATAATAATGGAATCCAAACTAGTAAGAGAATAGGGTAAAATACTTTTGATAATAATAAATTATTATGTAACCATCATTACCTAAAGGGAATTTGATAATTGCATATTGGCATGACATAATAATGGAATCGGAACCTCTGCAAGCAGGTGCGTATGGAGTATGGACTCCCTCTTAAGTCTTAACTATAAGGCCAAGATTTGGTTCGAGAAACCCCTCGATAGTGCTGAGATTGTAAGGCGCCTGATGTTGACCCAACTATGGGTCTAAGAAAGATAATTTTCAAAAAGGGGATACATACAAAATTGCTTTTCAGAAAAGAGATATCATTTGGAGACAAGATCTCGTCTCCCACCAATGAAATTGCTTGTTACCGAATTACCTGCAATTCATGACATGCAGTACCTCATGTGGGTGCATCATTTTGTCTTTTCCTTCTTGTGTAAATTTTTCTCCCTTCATCTAAAACTTACACTTCTAATCCTCTATTGTTTTTTGTTATTTATTTATTTTTTTTGGAAATAATTGAAGACCCATTTTTTATTTTTAAAAAATGGTAAAGATAATATGTGAAACTCAATTAAAGGAGTAGCACTGCCATCCATTCTTGATTTTATCCTTAATTTCTTGCCACATTAATACAAATTTTTGATGATGTGTGCATGCCACATTAATACCCATTTGTAAAGAAAAAATTAGTCGCTTCGAAGAAAATGTTTAGGCCAACCTTCCGACCAACGAAGGTTGGCCTAAATGGAAAGGACTCTTGTCGCTTAAGTAATGAGTCTTCGGTTTGAACTTTTATGGATGCAGCAAATTTTTTTGGGAGAGATCTTCGCTTCGGCACCCGACAATATCTTAGAAAACTAGTCTTGAACGAAACCTGGGGACACCTTGGGAAAAAAAAAAAAAAAAGTTTAGTAGATTTGACCTACATGTGTCCTAAATGAGAAAGCGAATTTTGAAAGCAAGGTTCCATGTTCTATAAAAATAAAATTTTGAAATTGTACTTTATATAGCCATCTAAAATCAGTATCGGCCAATGTCTCTCCAAATAACGATTTTTTAGAAAGTATCCATAAACAATGATACATAACAAAATTTTAAATTATCCATAACGTGTGATACTAAACTTTAGTGTACTTTGTTTACTATGGAACTTAATCAAATGATGATATTGCATGATAGTTAATTTTAAAATTGAAAGAGAGAGGAGTTTAGGAGATTTTAATTTTTAAAAATTCCTTCCAAGATTTTTGCTTCTATATCATTGGTTAAACTAAATCTTTTCGAACAATATTTGCCTCTATACCAGGATAGAGGCACTCGTTTTGACCTTCATTTTTTGCCATGTGCCATAAACAATTAAGAAAAAATATAGATTTGTGAATATAAACAAATAGATATGTGTTATGGACACGTGAACACACATCCATGTTTACATGAATTGACAAACGTGTGAAATTATGCCAGTGTCTATAATTTGGGGAATTTTAGATTAGTCGAGTTATAGAAAAATAATTATAATTCAATTCAAATTCCTACAGATTAATTAATTAGTAACTAGCAACTTAAGTAAGAATGACTACAGACTGTAATTATTTTCTCGTAGCACACAACCAATTCCCCCTCATTATTCGAACAAATTGTGGAATATGAAAGGGGTAAGAAGAAGATTCCTCCACCGCACCGTGGAGACGAGTATCATCCAATCTTTTCAAATATTGACCCTCTTAAAGGGGGAAAGGGTCAAGTTTTTATCTCTTTATATTTGTATTTTGTACATAGGGTTAGAATCAACATATACAATTTTTTACACAAGTTTTTAAATAACATATCTCTAATTTATATTTTACGAAACCCACCGTTGGATTACATAGTCTTCACATATGCACGCAAAAAATCAAGTTGATCCGAAATTAAGAGCCACTTTATCCATAAACATGAGATTTTTAGTGATTAAAAAGGCAAGTTTTTGAATCGAATGGCAACAAATCTCAAATTAACTTGATTTTTTGCATGCATGACTTATGTGTGAAGACTATATAATCCAAAAATTGATTTCACAAAATATGAATTAGAAATATGTTATTTAAAAGCTCATGTAAGAATTTGGAAAAAATTATGTATGTTAATCCTAATCAATGTACATAATCGACTATGAAGTAATGTACCTATATGACTGTATGTTTTAAAGTTTCAAAATAAATAAATAAATAAAATAAAATAAAGGAGGAACAGTATTTTATCCTTCCTGAGAAGGGAAGTCTAATGCGCGGAAAGCCAAACCAATTTTTTGCATAAAAATAATAGAATACGCTTCTTCAAATAAAATTATTTCAAGGAGACCCTAGCTCACAACCTCTTCTTTTATTGGAGAACATTTAAGATTTAAAATAAAATTGGAGAATATATCATCATCAAGGATTAAACCGTCTTCAATTTCATTTCCATCAACGGATTAAATCTGATTGAATATCAAATCTGACCCTACTTACTTCAAGGTGTGCAACTCTTTCTTACCGACATAAAACTGCTTTCCCATTAAAGGTTTATTTATTTATTTATTTATTTTTATATTATATTATATTTTTTTTAATTTTAATTTTGTGTCGGTGATACTAGACAAAAATCACGATAAACTATTATTCTTTAGTTGGTAAATTAAGTTATGGTAATATAGCGATATTAGGTTCAAGCTCATAGAAAAATATTAATATATATCAATTTATTGATATTGGAGGGAGAGGATTAGATATAATGATAGGTTTTACCAATTACTTAAAAAAAAAAAGAAAAAGAAAGAAAGAAAGAGGTAAAATGAGGATTGATGTGCTCAATTGCTAAGGGAATTTGAATCCACCCAAGAGATACAATGCTCTTATGCTTTAGCACCCAATACAAATGATGTCTTCAAGTTTAATTCTCTAATTTGACGTGTTTTTATTGTTAATTGAATATCAACATGGCTTTATCTTTTGCTACATTTTTAGCAACATTTAAATGGGTTAAGTTTTCCCTTGACCCTGAAAATTAAGGACATTTTAGGATTATGATGAATGACATCTACATATCCACTTGTGCAGTCACAAACTAACCAATCCACTCATTAATAGTTGGCGAATAAGCTCGATAAGGGTTTGAATAAAATTTAATTGATTAATGAATGACTTTTATAGTCACAAACAGACCATGGCCTTGAGTTAATAGGATAAAGTACGACTTACCTCCTTAATCATAAAATCAAAACTTACTTTTTTAATGAGTTAATGTCTTGATCTTCCGAGATTAATTTTCTGATACGTTCAGGATTAATAAATATGCGAATATCCATATTGACACATATAATCAAATATATGTGTCTTGACATGACACAAACACCCACTAACAAGATTGCCACCCTTAGAAGTTGCGTGTTGAAATACGATATAAAATTTTAAAAATCATAATTGATAAGAACAGTAGCATGGGCAAAATCTAGGTAGGATATTTATAAATTCAAGAATGGTAGTTGTGGGCCTGTGGCCGGGAAGAGTTTGCCAATTGCCATGGCCCCTGCCCTTTATTCCTTAATTATAAGCACGTGAATGTCAAAACCATTTTCTGAGGTGGAGGTGGGTCCAACTGATAATGCATATATATATATATATATATATATATACACGCACATTATACCAGGCTGGCTCTCTGATTGGTGATAGCTGTACAAAAAGTAGTGGGGATCATCACATGATTTATCGGCCCCATGGGCATTCTTTTCAGCCCTAATCACATTCGGCGCCAACATATCCACCACATGTGCGACGTTTTATACTATGCAATCAAAGGCAGCCTTTAGACTCTAGGTCCCAACCAAGGCTCAATCAGTGCCCTAGTGGAAGCTCCTTAAAAATATAAGTCGAACAAAGTTTTGGAAAAATACTAGGGATTTTATTTTTATTTTTTTAAAATAATGTTTACAAAAATCTATTTAAACAATAGATTTTAGAAAAACTTTAACTTACAAAATTATTCAAAACGATGTTTTTTGAGGAGATAACGTAATCAAATTTTTAAGGAATGATAATAACCGATGGTATGATAGTTTAGTGACATTCTTTTCATTTGTTGAATAAATGATGTCTGATCTAAACTTATAGAGAAATATTGATATTTATTTGTTGAAATTGAGAATTATGGGTATGAGTTAATTTAATCGATTGTCAAACAAAAACAAAAACCCGCTTCTGAGATTTAAATTCATCACTTACTCGAGATATCACTTCGTGTGGGGCTTCTCCTGTTGAGTAGATAGAAACATTTGGTGCTGCAGGGGTCCCCTGCTTACGGCGGCAGGACAATCATTCTGCTACCAAGCTACAATGTCAAGGACACCTTCAATTTTAAAACCTTCGACTGGTTAAGTCACAATGTTGGACCATATGGGACAACACATTTGATTAACGGGGTCATTTATTTATTTATTATTATTTTTAACATAATACAATCCTGTGCCCTATCCAATGATAAGTTCCTCAATTGCATTTTCCAGAAAATGGGACTAAGATTTGAAAAGGAGACATATGATGTAAGCTACAAAACTAAGATCATGTTTCCATAGACATCCTTAAAAATAAGGCTCAAATTAATGGAGCCAGGAAACACATCTACGTACCAACCTTTGCTAATCTCCTGTAAAAATATATATATTTTTTTAAATAAAAAGTTACCCAGTACTCTCCCGTAAGATACCTTTAATTTTCAATTAATCGTGCGCCCAAAATGTGGCCGCGGGGAGTGTTTAGCATTAATGTAATAACGTCATATAAGGACATGAATCAAGGTATAGGGTATTGATAAATGATTAGGTACGTAAATTTTGCCCAGGTATGCAGCTGTGATAGGTGCTAACTCAATCCCACATTGTTCCCTGGTCCAGACAGGGTGAGTCAATATGAGCATTCAGGAAATTGGGGCAGAGGGGCACAAATGGGCCGGACAACTTGCCTTCAGGTGCTATTGGCATTAGCAAAAACTAAGCCTCTTCCTCTCCCACCCATCGGATCTAAACATTCCATGTAATTGCAACTGATTTTGTCTCAAAATTTGAAAGGAATGCTTCAAGAGCTTGTGATGGAAAGCCCACCATCGGGGCACCACTTGCAGCTCTCCTCAACATGAAACTGAAATGTATCCCTGAAGCTACAGAGCAAGCCCATGTCATATACTGGAACCAAATAGACGGAGAGAATGCAGCAGCTGGAATTATCCATCATGTGAATGACTTGCTTCATGGCAAATAATACAGAAGAATGGTACATCACAGAAACAGGATATAACTATACAGCATGTAGCATCATAAGCAACTACCCATGAAGGCTTTAACTGTCACAGAACAACAAATTACTCACTATGCTCATCAATATCAAGTTCTAGTTCTATTGAGCACAGGCATATCAACCAATTTTTTTAATGATTCGACCTTTTTGGTTGTTGAGTATGATAGTCACATGGTTGTAATAATGAGCAAGTATAATTTCTTACCGGAGATCTTTAAGCTAGGTAAATTTTAGTGTATTCTGTCCCACTATTCCCAACCACATCACATGACAAACAATTAAACAAAATTACATAATTGATAATTGAATTTATCTATCTTCGTGTGTCATCAACTAGAAACTTTCAGACATACCTCAAATATTTTAAGTGAAAACGGAGGTTTGACCTCTCGCAAATTCATGAACCAAGGTATACGGTGTTAAGAGAAAATATCTAAAATATCCCTCATAAAAAGAATTATATCCAAAAACCTCATAAAATAACTTTTCTATCATAAAAACCCAAATAGGGTTAAACTACATCCAAAAAACCAAGAACTTAACTTTTATCCAACTCCATTTGAGTGATGAATTTTTTGACCAAAATACCCTTATTACATTTTTTTTATTAAAATATAAAAATAATTATCAAAATTTGTGTTACTATCTTGTTTATCTAATAAATGGATTATTTTAACCCTTTTTTTTTAAAAAAAGGACGAGAAAACAAATAAACAAACAAATGTCAGTCCAAAAACTGTATAATTTAAATGGATTTGGATGAAAGTTAGGATATTGGGTTTTTTGGATATATTTTAACCCTATTTGTATTTCTCTGATAGGAAAATTTTTTTATGGGGTTTTTAGATATAATTCTTTTTATGAGGGATATTTTGGATTTACCCAAAAAAGGAGTTTTCATTACCAGTGAAATTGCTAGTAAAGGAAAAAAAAGGTGACTGAGATTCTTCCTGTCAAAAGAACAACAACCGGTGTGATTAAAGGACCAAAATAATCTTTGGTGGATCCTTCTTATTTTTGGAGATCCTGCAGTGTGGGCAGTTCATGTAAATTAGTAAATTTCTATTCAATAAAGAGAAAGCGCAGCCACCAAACATCAAGGCTGAGAGACTGGAGGCTCCCTTCAAGACCTTTTACAGAATCGGGGAGTACTGAAACACTAAGAGATTGTCAAAATGGGTCACCATTCTGGCTCACTGGAACCACATTGCTACCTATCTGTTAAAATGGGTCACCATCTGTGCAGCCAATAGAATCAATGGCATTTAAGGTTTCATGAATGGAAGAAAAATATCCTCAGTATTTTGGGATCCTTGATAATCAGTGGTTGCATGATTTGGTGGAGAGATGAATTTAAGTAGCCCGTTCATTTTATCCAATAATAAAATATAACGTCGCAGATGTGCAAAAGCAAGTCATAACATATATTTTTTTAAAAAATAAAAATGTAGAGTACATTCTTCCGACTTTTACATATTTATGGAACTGCATTACATTCAGGTTTATAAGGAGATCTTCACGCAAAAGAATACAAAGTTGCTGGGCATTATGCTACACTAATTTACAATTTCTTATGGAAGCAGCAGCCTAAAGGAGGATCATAGGAAAATAAAAAATCAAATCCGTGATGGAGTACATTTTACTCTTGGACACTGGACATTATATCATGAAGATCCCTCGCAATTAAATCTTGAGGCGGAGGCTGTTGAGAGAAGTCCTGCAAGTCAACAGTAAAATCTTAGAAAAACAAAGAATTTTAGACCAAAAGAATACACTGAAGCAAAAGAGAAAGGAAAAAGAGAAAAAGAGAAAAAAGCATAGCACGAATTGAAAGAAAGGACAAAAGAGAAAAAGCATAAACTGAAGACTAAATGGCAGGTATTAACTTATCAAGCCCATGATAAGCTTGCTTTCCTGCATGAAATGTTTTACCTAAATTATTTTAGACGGTAAATAAATTTCACATATTACGGGTTATGCTTTTACATATTTAACTTATTAAGCCCATGACTAAAGATGTGGAATCTCTTGTTAGTTACTATTGAAGCATTCCTGGAATGGAATAACAAATGGTATGAGAATGAAAAGTAGTTCTAGGCAACATGAACTTAGAGCAGCTATACACAATAACAAAGTGATGCATGGATACTAAAGATGGGAAACAGGAATAAGATCAAATTCAACAAGCAAGACATTCTACAATATGTAAAAATCATATGAAATTGTCTTAAACCTCCAAAAGGAACAAGCTTTCCAATCCGAACCTAAGCTAGATGCTAGTTGCACGCATTCTAAAATAGGATTAAACCAGCCAGATTCACATGCAAGGAGAGAAAGGTGGAAGATCTAACTCAACACAGACTAGGGTGCACCTCTTATACAATGCAACCTGAATAGCAGTTACCTCTATAACACCATTAATAATTCAATCTTCACCAGTTAACCTTCACCTTCTAATTAATAACCACTAAATTAATATAGATAGCATAAAACAACCATCCTAAATTTATTTTTTAAAAGGTTAAAACACAATACTTTTCATTGGAATTAAGGTCTTGCTAAGTTGAATTATCTCAATATTTTAACATAATTTGTGGAGCATTTTATGAAGTGCCTTTAATCTAGAAAAGTGACTTGTATCTGCAAATACTATCCAAAGTTAAAACCAAATTTGAATGCTATTTCCGTAAGATGTCCAAAGGTGCCAACAGTATTGGACAGATTAAAAGTGCATGAATAGCGTCACAATAGATACCTATCTGCAGTTAAATTTGTCATACAACTGAGCTGAAGTTTACAAATTTTAGAGACAATGTGAACATAAAACTGAACTAGCTTATGACACAACATTGGTGTTGAGTCATAAGACAAACATTTGCAACAAAATAATTTCTGATGACATTGAATTATATCTTCAGGATCACACTAGTTTCTGGATTATCAATTCAAGTCACTAGTATTGTTGACTAGGACGAGTAGGTGGTTTCATACATGTTACAACAATCGAAATCTGCTAAGTCATCCCAAAGAGCGTCAGTTTTAATAAGCATATCTATCTATTCATGTTCATGCATAAGGAGAGTGAGAAGAGGGCATGCAAGGATACAGATGGCATACCACAAAGCTATGAAACCCCGCCTCCAAATAATGCACCAGCCATCATGAGGTCCAATTTATACCTGCAGGCAGCCTCAGATGAGATTTATGTCCCATTGCTTGAAAAGAACAAACACCAATCCATAGGTGAAGAAGTCAGCATAGTGGAACCTGGGGACGACCAACTGAACTCAAATTTCTCCTCTTCATCTTCTGAGAATGGCTCACCAGTAACCAAATGCACCACAATGTTTAACCCATGAAAATCCTTATCCTGCAGACGCATCCCCCAGAAACTCAGATGACGCAAAGTTCTAGCTTTAACATAAGAATATCATGTATCCATATGATGACTGGTGTATTAAAATGCACAGCGTTCCAATCAGAAGGCCTCTTTAATGAAGGACCCCAAATGGGGTACAGTGGAACACCTAAAGGCTAAACCAAAAAACAAAAAGAAAAAAAGAGAGAGAAAGATTACCTTAAATTAGCTAGTCATTGCATATGTAAATGTGCAATGCACACATGAGAAATAAACTATAATGTAATTTAAACATAATAAAACTTTAACAATTTTTAATTTTTCTTTTTCCAAACTTTCAGAGTGATAGGTGCAGTTCTTTTAAATTCAGAGAGAGAGAGAGAGAGACAGAGAGAGACAGAGAGAGAGATGTGGAAGATAGTCAGATACAAACAGTTCTGGAGAACAAAGTCCTTATACATGGGTATTTGTTTGAGGAACCCTTTATTTATAATATTACCATTTTATTCTCAAGCAATAAATCGACAACACAGTTATAAATTAAGATTTTTATGGAACAGGATGCCATTTTGTGTGGACACCAACCCCATTTTCTCAATAAATACTAAAGGATAGAGTCCCCCCACCCCTCCTTCATCTGAGCTTTGGAGAGAAAAAAAAAAGAAAGGGGGGGGGGGGGGGGGGGGAGAGAGAAAAAAGAAAGGTCCTTGATGTGGAATGGTGCAGGATCCTCCATCAGAGGCCCCACCCAGGGTATTGTCTGTCAATTTTCAAACATAAGCATGTTCATAAATCTTCTGAACAATCCAATTTTTAGACATCTTCTAGCACCTTTCTCACAAATTTTGACAACAATCAAACTGCCAATATCAAATAACCATCCCAACACTGGGTCTGTACTTCATTGAGATGCCACACGTAAAATAATGTAGCTTACTTGCTTAAAATTTAGTTTTTGCCATTCAAAATTGCACAGTTTTTCCGTTGATGTAAATGTGCATGGGTTAGTGAGCATTGATCACCAATTCCTTTTTGCCCTGTGGCTAGGTGGTTATGGTTGAGACTTTTTGGTCTTGGTGGCGAATTTTGGGTTTCACTGGGTTGCGTTTTGAGGATGTTTGAGATCCATTTTTGGGGTCTTGGGAGAGGTAAGAAAGCCAGGTTATTTGGAGGTGTGCTTTGTTGGCAGTTTTTTGGGTCATTTGACTCGAAAGGAATGCTAGGATTTTTTAGGATGGAGAGTCTTCTTTGGAGGGGCCGCGGGATAAGGTGCATTTTTTGGGTTCTATTTGTGCTCATTCTTCAAAAGAGTTTGGTGATATTCCGTTGTTTGTGATAAAGTCCAATTGGAAGGCTGTGTGTTCTTAGTTTTTTTATTGTTCTCTTTTTGCCTTTTGCTTTAGGTGGACTTCTTGTACCCCTCTTTTTGTATCTCTTTTATCAATAATATTGCTCTTTGTTGCTGATAAAAAAACTACTGTGAATTAATTCCATCTTTTTTTCTCTTCTTTTTCAACCCAAAGTCAAATACATCTGCAACATGCATCTCGATTTTACATTTCCTTGAAACCGTCAACTCTCATGGCCACAGACTATTCCACAATCAAGTGACTAAAGTTAATCCAAATTCCAAAGCATAAGTTTAACGGCTGGATTGTATAAAGAGGACCTTGTAGAAAATACTCACTATGTCCATCAATATCAGGTTCTAGTTCTATTGAGCAGGCAAATCCCAAAAAAAAAAAAAAAAAAGAAAAAAAAAGAAAAGGAAGTGACAAAGTCCAACCCTGCATCAGAATAAAGCTTCTTGTTTAGCCTCTCCTACCTGCTGTCAATCTTCAAACTACAACATATGATCGCAGACTTGCTTGACTATTTGAACAAAGAACCAACCACTTAGAAAAGTCAATCCACTAACTCTCCAAATCATCTTATAACCAGATGATATCCCAGCTGCTTGGAAAAGTCAATCCACTAACTTACCCTCAAAATCATCTTATAAACAGATAACCCAAAAGACTAACAAAGTTCAGCCACTAATCAATCATCTGGGTAAGTTTTTAATTTTTTATAACAAGCAAGGCAATTCAATAAGAAGATGAAAATACAAACACACACACACACGCAAAAATAGAGGTGGTATAGGGGTAATTTAAAAATAAAAATGATGTTGCGTATATGGAATAAGAGGGAGATAAAGGAAAATCTGAACACAAACACACAAGTTCAATAAATTTTGTCTTTGCAGGGAAGTCTCACACCACACATCATCGAATTGTCTAAATATTGAATTTAATATGACTTCATATACCTGTTTGGGCCTCCACCTACTAGCTTAGGCTTTTTGGTTGGAAGCTTTACAATCTTCAAATTAAAATCTAAAGATGAAATCATTTCATGGAAGCTTAGACAAATTTGATATTACAAGGATTTAAACTTTTTCATCAGGTTAATTTTGGCCACTCTAACACAGGAAGCAGTTTATGGAAGTGCAATGAAGTTCAAAACCAGAAACACAAAAACCAATGAACAGAAAGGGGGGATTAGGAAAAATAGTGAGAGCCAGGTAAAAGTGCAGACAAAGAGAGGAGTTGAGGAGAGAACATAAAAATGAGTCATTTTTAAAGATACAACTAAAATTTTCTTAAATTATAATCAAGGTACTTCACTCAAGGGTTTTCTAGGCAAAACAAAGGATGGAAGAGCACCTTGGTTCAAAGGGTGTGTACAACTTTGAGAGAGATAGAGAGATTAGATCAGGGATCCGATCCTTTTTATGAAGTCCCAGGGACACAAATATTGACAATTTGGCGTGTGTGAAAGCCTGCAGCAAGCAATCTAGGAATACATAGATAGTCATAGAATGCAACCCAAAGTCATCACTTGCCACCAAGAAGTAAAAAGTAGAGTTATTGGTGACCCTACAAACAAATCAAGTAAAATTTCAAAAATGAGTTCAGTTGGTAAAATTTAAAATCCCAAAAGATCCAGAATAAGAATGCTCACTTACGGATAGTAAAAACATTAGACATCTTAATTGATCCCCATAATAAAAAGGTATTTATCTAAGTCTTCCCTTTTTTTTTTTTTTTGATAAAGAGGTATTTATTCAAGTCATTGCTTCTCCCCTCAAAAGTTCTGCACAAAATTCAGCTTTAAGAAACATAATAAAAAGAGCATGATAATCATACAATTAGGCACCTTGATTGGGTCTGTTTATCATTGCTGCCCCTTTAAAAGTTTTCAGCTTGGTCGTCCCATCTTGCCACTCATCCACCATAATATCCTAATCTGAACTACATCTACTTTTCAAACAACTTGTTTCTTGATTCTTCGAGCATGGATGGCTTTATGGTTGTCTCATAAAATTGAACCTTTACATTGTTAGAAAATCAGGTCACATAAATCCCAACATCAGCCACCAAACCATAACTTTATTCGACAACGGAATTCACATATCTACCTCCTTGTGTAATAATTCTAGATTGAAGGTATCTCTCGGTCATCTATCTTTATTTACATTTCCACCTTTACGCATGTTTTTTTTTTTTTTTTTTTTTTTAATGTTGCACTGCATGTTCTTGTATACAATTATTGAAAAATCCAGCTGAAACCTTTTGCCTAGAAGATTTACTACAGACTGAGACAAAGAAGGAAAACAACCGATAAAATATGAGTAGAGTACTGGACTTAGAACAGATAAAATTAAACATGAAGCTCATTAAAATACACAAAAAGATTTATATAATAACTACTATTGAAGCATGCTCTTAATGGTCAAAACTCACCTGAGGCTGAATGAAGCAGGTGAGACAAGTATGCCTCTGAAAACTGCCCTTACAAGCAAATCACCAAAATGTTGCCCATGTATGAATCATTCATCAACGTTGCTTCCCTTGGTCATGACCTGCACTGTTGTGCCTTTGGTAATCCAGGCAGTTAATTCTGGTTGATGTTCAAAAGGATTAAGAGGATGAAAACTTCTATCCTCCAGTTGTACACCATAGACAAATGGAAGTCTAAGTGTGAGGAAACTCTCAGCAGGTAAGACCACTTGACATCCAAGGCTGAATTGCAACTTCTGTTCACAGTCCAGAATGGACGGAGGTAGGCATGATGCCTACACAAAAATAAGAAAACAAATAAATTGCTTTCATCATGAAGAAGAATAAAATTACAATTCCCAACAAATAAAACCTAACCAACAGTGGCAAGTTGAACAATAGCGCAAAATTTGCACCAGCAAAAAAATATTTACAGTGTAGACTGCAACTTGGACAAGTGGATTAGTACATAGTTGGGACCCAGTGTGCAATGTATTTCAGCTGGGGATTATCTATTTCAAACTATTTGGAAGAACAGAAATATCAGGAGCTTTAAGAATCATCAGTCCCTAAAGAAAATGGCCATCAAGAATTCCTATTCTTATGTTGTTATTCAAGCATTTAGGACTTCATGGAGGTCCCACTTTTTGTTTTACTTCACTATTGGACCCTGGTCCCGCACTTGTTAACTTTTAGTTGTGCAACTCTTATACAGTTTATTTTGGTAAAATCTTCACTTTTTATCCAACAAGAGAAAAAAAAAAAAAATCAGTGATTATCCAACATATCAACCAACTTTTTGATAACTCAATCTTTTTGTTTGTTGAGTATGATAGTCACATGGTTAGAATAATGAGCACGTAAAATTTCTTAGCTGAGATCTCCCAGCTAAATTTTAGTGTATTCTGCCCCATTACCCAACCACATCACATAACAAACAATTAAATAAAATTAGACAAAATGATAATCAAATTATCTATCTTCATATGTCATCAAGTAAAAACTTTCACAAACATACCGCAAATTGTACAACTGGGCAGATTGCTAAAGTGACTGGAAATGGAGGTGTGACCTACAGCAAATTCATGAAGAAGTTAAATGGTGTTAGGCATAAAAGAACATTAAAACGAAAAAACTACCTCATGCCAGAATGGCAAAGCATTTTGCAACACCAAAAAGAAGAATACTGATTGGTAACCTTAGGTCTCAGAATCAATGATGCTCTAATTTCATGTTAAGTTTCCAAACTAAAAGCTTAAGGTTTGGGTGATGTGGGATGTGGAACTGATGGTGAACTTGATGCATCTGACCTAGAAAGAAAAAGCTACTAACACCCAAAAATTAAATTATATGTACCACAAACAAATGTATTGTATGCTGTACCATTGCCAGGATAAGAGTTCTGACCTAAATAAAATCAAACTAGAAATATATGACTGAATAGAAAATTCCTGTTCTTTAAACACAATCTCCTCCATTTGAAAGTAGTCTACAACTCTACTGACAAAATATTTTTGAGAATTAATGCCCCCTATAACAAATCCACAAAATTAAGTTGCAAACTCTTACTCATTTATTCTCCAGTTGTGCATCCTTCACACTCACCAATAGAGAGCCTATTGGATGAGCATCCATACAATGTTTAAGTGGTGCTTACCCACTATAAGAAAAGAAATTCTGTTTATTTAAAAAATTCAAAGGTATGTGAAAAAAAGAGGAGTTCTCATGACCGGAGAAATGCTAGCAAAGAAAATTAGTGATTGAAAGTCTTCCTGTTATCCAAAAATTAATACGTTAAAAGTGTCAAATCCAACTATGCATATTAAATGGATTAGATTATCCACAGTGAATATCCTATTCACAACTACCATCCAAATGCGATTCCAGTCTTAGAGCATAAGAGGGATCACTTTTTTACAATATGGTCACAACAGCAAGAGGCTAAACAAGAGGGAAAAACAAGTCATAGTAGGTCACTA
Organism: Liquidambar formosana; assembly: GCA_039720395.1. NCBI lineage: Eukaryota > Viridiplantae > Streptophyta > Magnoliopsida > Saxifragales > Altingiaceae > Liquidambar > Liquidambar formosana. Next base: position 30,748,505 of record CM077827.1, on the reverse strand, counting down.
AGAAGACATCATCTAGATCTCCTCAAACCTGCCCATTTTATACCAAAAAGGTAAGACTACCCTTCATGCTCTTATAGAGTGTTTATATCACCCAAGCCTCCACATGGGCCAATCAAAGAGATTTCGCCGAAGTATAAGGCAGGAAACTTCAAACCCTCTCCCCTTTCCTACTATCCTATTAGAGTAAGATGGAGATCCAATATCTACTAAAATCAGAAAACAAAACCCTCTACAATTACCACCTTGATACGGAGCTAGAGCTGCTAACTATGATGAATGCGCTAACTATGGATATGATGCCGGAAATAGACCGATTTTCTATCACCCTTCAATTCACAGAATTGGGTTTCAGTTTTACTCTTCTAGCACTTCCCAATGAGAAACTAGTTGGCTTCTTTTGGTTGACCCAGTCTTTATGAAAGAGAATTACACAGACTAGACGGACTAAATTCTTTTCTTATTTGGTAATTACTAAACATATGAAACAAAGTTATTCAAAATTTGGAATGAGCATCAAAGAGTACCAACCCTATTTAGTACAGAATATACTGTCATTTTATGAATAGAAAAGGTTGAGAAATGTGAAACTAATAGAAAATTGGAAAATTTTCATTATCGATATGCACTACTACTATCTAACAGGCTGCTATAAAAAAAATTGGGTGAATTGCAGATAACCCCCTTGAAGTATGGGGGGGTCAGCAGATAACCCCCCTTATGTTTTAATTTTTGTCAATGTGCCCCGCCGTCACTCACCGTTGATGAAATTTGATGGAAATTAGTCATATGCTACACATGTGACACCATTAACGGATCCATGGTGCCCAAATGCCCTTGACTAGAGGGTGCATGTGACGGGGAGGGTGTAGGGCATATCAGTCTTTTCACGTTTATCGTTAACGGTGTTAAACCAATTAAATCCCCAACTGAACTACCCCCCCCCCCCCCCCCCCCAAAAAAAAAATTACTTCAGGGGGGTTTTTTGCAATTTACTCAAACAAATAAAGAGAACTAAAGGCCATGCAAGTAAAAGGTTTCTAAAAAAAGATTTCATACCAGAAAAATCCTCTGAAGCTGTGATGTTGAACTGGCAAACTTAATCTTTGGTGGATCCTTCTTAGTTTTGGAGATCCTGCAGTGTGGGCAGTTCATGTATATTGGTAAATTTCTATTCAATAAGGAGAAAGCACAGCCACCATCATCAAGGCTAACAGAATGGAGGCTCCCTTCAAGACCTTTTACAGAATCGGAGAGCATTGACACACTAATAGATGTCAAGTTCTGTTCCTTTCGTGGCCTCGATAATTGTAACAGCCCATCTAAATATAGATTATTGTTAGACACCATCTCTTTTGACTTATCCACATTTCTCAATGTGTTTATGGCAGTAACCCCATTTGAGTGTCTATGAACTTTTCCACGACCACCATTCTTTTCAAACTTTGAACAATCTGCCAATATATGATCTGAATTTTCAGTAGATGAAGACATATGAGATTCTTCAGACAATGAGTATGAGGGGCCTAGTTCATTGAGATGCTCTGGTGTCAATATGAAACGGTGACCATGGGGGCACTCATGCTCAAAACCAACATACATTATTACATGCTTTAAAGAAGAAGTGTTTAATTTGAATTTTACACCACCATTCTTGTTCACTGGAACAACATTGCTACCTATCTGTAAAAATGGGTCACCATTTTTGCAGCCATTAGAATCAATAGCATTTAAGGTTTCATGAATAGAAGAAATATCTTCAATCTTTTGGGATCCTTGATAATCAGTGGGTGCATGAACCCTTTCTGAACTCCTATCTCTTGCACTACTTTGCTTGAAAACCTTTTCTGAACCTAATGTAGGTTGTTTTCTCTGCTGAAGAGGGGGAAATCCTGAATCTGCAGCCGCTGATCCAGCAACAACCTCAGAAAACGGTTTTCTCATTGTAAAATTAGGAAGACCTCTACCAAAACTAATTATTTTATCAGCAGATTTAATGATATCGGATGAATTTCTTCGATTTTCAATCCCCATCTTAACTTCTCCCTGGTACAACTGAGTAGAACCAGACTTCTTGGTGTCTGCGTCTGCACTAAATTCAACTTTGGGGTCCGTACTGCACCTAATTACAGAACCTTTTTGCACAGCACTTGCTGGTGAACCATTTTGGTTTTTCTGTTTCTCAAGAAAAATAGTCCATTTCAAAAGGAACTTCTGTGTGGCACAGAACCCACTCTGGAGTAAACCTTTAGAAGGCTCATAGTACCTTGCACCCCCAACTCGAATCAGACTCCATGACGATGGCTCAATAGGTCCTGCATTGCTTACCTTTGGTAACTGGAGTGCAGGAAGGAGCTTGTCACAGTCTGGAAAACAATTTGAAGTAATGTTGGCCGTTTCAAAATCAAAAGGGTCAGATCGAAGTTTCCGTGAACGGCCACAAGCACAAGCATGAAGAAAGACAAATCCACTGGAGTGTGGCTTGACTGCAGCCTCTAAAAGCAAATCACTAGTCTCCACATCGTGTCTCTGGTGCATACAGGGTTTTCCAGTTAAACTAATCGCGTCGCATAGTTGCCTCCCTGATTTCCAGAGGGACGTGCATTCATCCTCCAACTTCTTAGTGAATAGTTGCACTGCAGGTCCCTTGACCATTGAGTGGAAAGCACGCAAAGCCTTCTCCAACTGGCTTTCATGCTGTGAAGTTGGATAACAAGCAGGCAATTCTTTCAAATATATCTCCCTAGCAGCAGGAAGTGCTCTTTGGCACCACAAAGTTGAAAATTTGGTGTTCAGTCCTCTGCCACTTTCCAACCAAGATACTGCAACTTCTAGAGGATCTGTGCCTCTGGGGGAAATCCCGTCTACCTGTGGTGGAAAATTGTTTCGTTGACGAGGTCTTCTTTTACTGATTTCAGTTTCATCTATACACCCGCGTTTAGCAGATAAAATTCCATGTAGAATAAGTTGACTAGAAGATAACCAGATTTCCAAACTGGGAAGTTCGGGAGTAGTAAATGACTTTCCAGATGCAGCTGAAGCTGCTGCAGCAGCCGCAGCAACAGCAACCATACCAACACCAGCAGCTGAGCCACTGTTGGTGTTAGTGACCAATCCCCCCCTTCCCCTTAAAATATCAGACTGCCTGTAGATGAACTCCTTTACAGATAGAATATCCTCTCTGTTCACAATCTGACTATGGCTTTCAAGCAAAAGAGAATCTGAGACTGCCTTTCCAATCAGAACATCTTCCACAAGACTGCTGGCAAACTCGAGAGCCTCACTTCTCTGATTTGTAGACCTGTCTAACAACACAACAGCCCTTGATGCATCCAGTGAAAACAAAGGGGCTGCACTTGAAACTCCTCCACTTCTTGACCCACCATGACTGGTTTCAGAACCTGCGAGTATTCGACATTTCTTAATCAAAAAACGAATCTGTGCTTCAAGAGATGACTGCAATTTCTTCCTGAAACCTCCTTCAGATTTACTTACAGGGCGCGCCAACACAACAACTGAACCAGAACCTTTCACAGGTAAGCTTGGCCTAGCTAAACTGCTCAAACTAGAAGACTGATTAAATGAGGACGCATCTGCTGACTCCTCTACATTCGAACTGGGATTGAGTATATCTGAGAAATCATCAAGGAAAACAAACAGAGTGACTGGAGTACACTGTCCTGGAAACAAAGAGGCGTACGAACCTAAACCTGACATGAGAGAAATAGATGAAGCGTTGCGACTCAAGATGCCACCACTTCTACCAGAAGAGGGATTGTTAGAAGATTTCGCCAATACAGAAGGTCGCGAGGATGATGAAGAAAGAGGCCTACATGTTGACGGCAGCATAGTTCGGGATCTCACAAATGGAGCCAAAGCATGCTTGGAAGCTTGTAACACTCGAAATTTTTTCAAAACTTGGGTATCAAAGCGCGACCCCTCCTGAATGTATATGATTATGTGGCAAACCTGCATTGCTAAAGTAAGTTATTTATTAAATCTCAAAGATTCAAGAATTTTCATTTAACACCGAACCTACTATACAATACCCCTCCACCAAGAAACAAGAACCCAATACGCTTCGTGTTGGAATCTTGTATTGTTGCAAGGCTTTCCTATGGTTCCTATTAGTCAAATTACTTCTCTTCTCGTTTACAAAGGTACTTCGCATAATGCAAATAAATAAACAACAAAGAATAATTTTATGAAATACAGGTTTCAGGTTAACTGGCACACTTACTACCAGCAACTCTGGATGATTCCCATACCAAATGAGCTATAACCTCACAAAGCCTTTGCTACTGCCTAATGGGGATGTATGCTTTCATGTGCTAGTGAAATACACTAACTTAAGAATTATCGAAAAAATTCCTATGGCTATAAACAAACCTCAACCTATATACGTATATATATAGTTTGATTTCTTTCTAGTTTTTTTAGCTGAAGCTAAGTTATATCACTTCTTCAATAATAACACTAGCAACATTAGGGCCTTTGTATGTTAAATGAACCAGAATGAGCCCATTGTGCAATACTTAGGATTTGAATTGTGTCCATTGTGTTTACATAGGCGACAAATAATCGTAGTTTGTTTTTCTCAACCCTTGTCATAATTAAGGGCAACTTAAGATATAAATGGCTAACATGGTTTCTACATTATTCCAGTCATTACAGATTTACAGCGACATCTTCATATTGCACTGCAACTGTAGCATGTTCAAATTCTACGTAAAAAACGCAATGAACTGTTTCGAATTCCATGCTACAACTATTTATTTTTTATTTTTTTTAAAACTCTTATCAAAATTAAGGGCAACTTAAGATTTCATTGGATGACATGATTTCCATATTATTTTAGGCATTATGGCAACATCTTCGTATTACACTACCAACTATAGCATGTTCAAATTCCACATAAAAACATGATGAACCAATTTGATTCCCATTTGTCAACAAAACACCCACAAAATTAATCAAAATTAATCAACCAAATATTGATCAACAACTCACAGAGAACATAAACAGCATCCCCTGCCGATCTCCAAACTCGTGCTCCTCCACTGCCGAATCAAGACCCGAATGTGACTCCTCCGAAAACCCTTCTTCCATAGCCGGACACCGAGTCGGGCATAACTGCAAGAACAAAATCCCCTTCTCCTCCTCATGGTAATAGCTAATCCTTCGGCGCTTAAACCAGCTCTTCACTTCCTCTCCCAATCCTTCCTTCTCGATACTCCAATCGGTGTCGAGATTGCCCGAACCGAACACATTCGAGTCGAGAATCCGGTTAATTAGCTGGGTTAGGTCGTCGGGTCTTCGTCCGATGAAGCCAACGGCGATGACGCCGTCGGGAAAGCGAGGAAGGGAAGATGATGGTAAAGAGGATGGGTTTGGAGGTGGGAGAGTGGGGTCTGGTGGGGTTGTGGAGGGGATGGGGGGAGGTGGTGGTGAAGGAGAAGAGGAGATGGGTGTGGGTGAAGATGGAGGACGGATTAGGACTCGCATGGAAGAGGGTTTGGTTGTGTCCATGGATACGAGAGAGAGGTTTAGGCGAAAGTCTTTACATGATGGCTCAATGAAGAAAGAGAGAGAGAGACTTCCAGTTTCTTGGAGGTTTGGAATTTGGAAGCAGAGTCTATGGCGTTCTGGAACAATTTAGGCTTGAGGGCAAATGGCCAACAGTAACCGTGATAGGGCATAAGTAGATTTACATAACTTGCATAGAGTACAAACTGAGCATGGGTTCCTGAAGTGTACATGCCAAGAAAAAATCATGATTTCCTAGGTTAGTAGTGGGATGTTGAGTTTTGCCTTATGTATGATTAGGACCATGATGCCCCTTAACAATTCAGGATGCATAAGTAACCTAACAAGTGTTACGGTAATGTCAATTTGGTCTATCAAAGATCACTGTTCTGCATGCCCCTTAGTATTGAATTTGTTGAAATATCCACATATCATAATATAGAGTTATTTGTTCACGATGACTTGTAATTGAAATGCAATTAATTAAGTATAACCGAAAAATATTTTACTTTTTTAACTTTTTTTTTTTTAATAATTGCATTTATAATTACAAATGCTAACATATGTATTAATTCATTTTGTATATTATGTCCAATGATTATGAAGTTCACCATATTGAATATGTTGAATATGTTCTTGCATTATTAGATCAAATTATGAAATTATTTCAATTAGGCTTAAAAAACTTTCACTATTTTCTTGGTAATTTTTTTTTTAAAATTTTTTCCATGGTTTGCAAAATTAGCAAGATTTTCCACAACAGTAATAATTCTTAATAATATGTTTCCTAATGATCTTTCTCTTTGTTAATTCATTCTCTCACATCTTTATAAGTTATCTTATTCTTTAACTATCTCATTTCAAAATTGACTAAAGTATTTACATTAGTAATATGTTTGTTACTTGTTTCATGTTCTTTAAGCATAGAACTAAAATTTTCATGTCGCAAGTTATGTCATTTGCTTATTTGCTTTCATTAAACTTCAAATTAAATAATTTTGCAACAAAAACAAAATACTTTATCAAAATCTTTTGAATGTAGTGGCCATTTCTTATCACTCTTCTCTTCAATGGATAATTTTTTAATGTAAGATGTAGTAGAGAAATGTCTAGAGTTTTTTATCTTAAAAAAAAATTATATAATTATCTCGATTGAATGTTTTTCAACTAATAAATCACTTAATTTTGTATCAATATATTCCCATCGTGCTAGAGCATGAGAAATAGAAATTAGAATTTCATTAAGATCTTCATTTTCTTTACTTGTTTCATTTTTTTCTTATTTCATCTTCTTCTATTTTTTGTGTAAGTTCTTCATTACTAATTGTTATGTTTCACATTTTGATCATTTCTAGCATTCTCTTGGTTGTTTTCCTTTCGTTTGATTTATTCATTACTATGTTTTGTTACGACTAATAACAAAATTATAAAAAGCTCCTTTTTTAGATTGAATTTTTTTTTTCTTTTTTTTCATTTCTGGATCCAAATTTTCTAGTAGACATATCTATCTATATGATAGAAGGGAATAAGGCTTTGGTCACTGTTGAGCTCTACAGTGTGCTACCTTTTTTGTGCTTTCCTTCCCCCTATTTTACCAACTGGCCATCACTCCCACCACTGTGGATTGAAAATGGCTATTCATCTACAAGATAATTCCCTTTATACCCTTTTATCATCTATCTTAATCCATTTAATCACATTTTTTATTGTTTGGGTTTTTAGTCTTTTAACTGAGATTACCTTTTTGCCCCTCCTATTCTATTAATTGATTTGGGCTTTTCGTCTTTTCAATCTACATGTCTTAACACCCTTTCAGAGTTTCAGCCTTTTACAAAGTGATGATGTAGAGGTATGGGACATCTGACGGAAGGGGAGAAGATCCTCTCCAATAACTGGACATGTTTAGTGAAATCTGGACCATCCATGTGTGGGCCTCACCTCACATGGATGGTCACATGGATGGTCCAAATTTTACTAGACATGTCCAGTTGTTGGAGAGGATCCATGCCTTGACGGAAGAAGCATGGGACTTCAAATGTCAGATATCAAAAAGGTATGGGACTTCTAACACCCAAAAAGGGGTAGGCAACACAAAACATCCCACAAACCTAAACACCTTCTCGCACACAAAATCAAAGGAAGATTAATTCTTATTAGTTATCTATCACTTTCTTTTCTCCCCATTTTCTCTACCTACATCTTTCTCCGTCTATATATGCACATATGTATGTTATGTTGTTGATTTTGATTAGAGGGGATATTGGGGATGGATATAGGGACTCACCATGGCTTCAAAGCGGATCTTGAAGGAACTCAAGGATTTACAGAAGGATCCTCCAACATGTTGCAACGCTGGTATCCATTTCTTCCATCGATGTTTTCTTCTTCTTCTTTTTTTTTTATTTTTTTATTTTCCTTATTTTATTATATTTTTCTTCCACTATTCATCATTTAAAACTCATTATAAACTTAATTTGATCATTTCAGGGGAGATTATGATGAAGTAATCGAGAAACTCCAGAAAAATCATAATTTAACACACTTTCATTTGGGTGTTCAAGGTAAAGTTTGTTTCTTTTCTTTTTTCTTCTTCTTTTTTGTTTTTGTTTTTTGTTTAATGGTTATACAATTAGATTTATTCTTGTGAATCCATATAATGGAAGGGTATCAAATGTAATTTGATTTGGGCCTTTGTTGAATTGCTAACTTGCTATCATGGAAGTGTACTCCTTTTGTTTATTGAGACAAACGAAAAGCATTAATTTCTTTTAAATGAAGGATTTTCTATACAAAGTGGCAACAGTATCTCACATTATCCCTTGTCTGCTGCATCCACATTGAGTAAGGTATTTTATTTAGTCTGTTCTTTTGCCTCAGAAATGTAGTTCATGTATTAGATATTTTGTTCTTTTTAAATGCAAGATGTTTTACCTAATCTATCTGTTTTGAGTATGTATTTTGAGCTTCCATTTAAACTGCATATGTATATGTGCTAATCCCTTGAGTTGCAAAATGCAGTAAAGCAAGCAATTTTTTTTTTGTCATGATTTGAATTTAAAGAAACCACACGATTATAAGATTTTGTTATATGGAAAGCTTATGGGGATTTTTATTGGGGTTTTCACTTTTTTGCTTTGTTAGGATATTTTTGTTATACAACGCACTCTGAGTAACGATAGTAAAATGGACTCAGTGTGCCCTTCTAGAATTTGTTTTTGAGTGTTTGGCTTATCCCCTTTAAGCTAAAGAACAATATTTTTATTTTTTGGATTATGCAGTTGCGTGCTCACTATTGATGCAATTTGCTTTCTTTTGTCACCAGCTGGTTTGTATTCTTTAATTGCTTTTTCTTTTATTATCTTGCTATTGATTTCTATTCAAATTTTTTCATCTTCAAATTGCGTTCTTAAATGTCTGCTTTTGTCTCACCCAGGTTTACTGTTATAAGGATTATTTAGCATTCGGCTTATGGCTTTATAGCTGAAGAACAATAAATTTCTTACTTTGACTTGCATAGTTGTGTGCTCTCGACAACTACAACTTGCCTTCTTTTTTACTAGTTAGTTTGCCGTTTTTTATTTTTGTTCGTATTATATATTGTTCATAATTGCTCTTAAATTTATTCACCTTAAAATTGCTTAATGTCTATACTTTTGTCTAATCTAGGCATGTCATCATAAGGATTAGCTTTATATTTCTTTTTGCTTGATCCTGCTACTGCCATTGGATTATTAAATTTTTTGTGGCTTTGCTTCCTATATAAACTTTTATTGTAACACTAGGTTATGATTTGATGTGTTCTTCTATATTTTCTTCTGGGAGTAAGCTCTACTATATGTACATAGGCAATGGTGCCATCAAAATAGAGTTACCATTGGATGGCTTGCAGGAGAGTTATGTGAAAGCAAACTAAGTGTGTGTTTGGGGTACTGTTTTAAAATAAAAAAGCCTTTTGGAAAAAGGCATTTTCAAAACGCCTTTTTTAAAGGCATTTGTAAGAAATTGAATGTTTGGTGAACATATATTTTAAAAGTCATTTTGTATAAAAAATGGATAAACATTAATATTTTTTAGTTTTATCTCCTATACTCTTTTGCCTTTTTGCAAATGTCAATTTGAAAAGCTACCCCTCAGTAGCTTTTGCTAAACTGCCTTTTGGAGTAAATAACTTTTTCTAAAACGCAATTTGAGTATCTCACCAAACGCTTATAAAATAATGAAAATGACTTTTACCCTTCAAAAAGCCTTTTGAGATCTCCCAAACGGTATGCCAAATGCCCACTAAAGTTAAAGCAAAATGGAGTTACCATTAAGTTATATATTTGCAAGAAACTTATGTCAATCATTTCTAATACTTTTCCTTCATATGGATGCTCATAAAGTTTGTGTAGAGTTGACTTTGGATTTGAATGTTGGTGCATTGCAGATTATAACTTAGTTTTATAGTACTGATTGGTTGGATGGTATCAAGATGATCAAATTAAAGCAACTTCAGACCAATCTTTCCACTTATATTTTCCAGTGTCCATGAACATTATGCATGCTTGAAACCTAAAATATTTTGAATGGTTTCAATAGGTTTGAATATTTGTAGGAAAAATTTTCACTTAACCAAAATTATGTATTAATTTTTTTTTTCATCATTTAAATTATTGGAGCTCTCCATCCCAATACTATATAATTGTATGAGTACTTTTGGATTTCTTCCATATTTGGGTTCTAAATGAGTTTGTGTTTGGGGGTTCATTTATGTAAAAAATTCTATATTTCTTTCATTAATAAGGTTTATGTTTGTATATGAAGGATTAATGGATATTGAATTTTTGATATTGAGTAAGAATGTGTTGAGTAAGAGCATCTCCAGCCATGTGAGCTATATTAGGTGTGCTATTGCTATTTTAGCACATGCTACAGTGCCAAATGCTATAATTTAGCACAAGTTGCTCCAATAGTGCAAATGATGTCTAGTGTGCTATTTTTTGCAACAACCTCAATTCCCTCCTTTTTTATAAACTACCAACTACCATCTTCCAACCTCTATTGTTTCAACCCAAAAAAATTAAAAACAAAAATTATAAATTATAAAATAAAATAAAAAACACAAATAACCTATCCATGGTCTGACTTTCGATCTGCTTTTTTCACATGGTTTGACTCTTTCTTTTTTTCTTTTCTTTTTTTCTATGCTCTTTCACATGGGACTGGTTCTCTTTCTTTCTCAAATCAGACATATATATCACTTTATCTCACATCCTCTATCTTTCTATACAAACGTTCCTCCCTAAAAAGCTCTCTTTCTTTCTCAATCAGACAGATCTCACTTTATCTCACATCCTCTCTCCCCAAAAAGCATATCTAGAGACCTCCTCAATCTCACGTACTCCTCTCCCCATAAAAAATAAAAATAAAAATAATAATAATTTGGCCTTATCTCTCTCTCTCTCTATATATCTAGATTCCTTTCTCCTTTCCTCTACCACACGTTACTTTTTGCCCCTAAAATACCTCTCTCTCTTTCTCTCTCTCTCTCTACTTATCTAAATTCTTCCATCTCTCTCTTCGCTTTTCTATCTCACATATCCGTTGCCCCCTAGGATCTCTCTCTCTCTAGATCAAACCCTCTTCTACTCACCAACTACGGCAAAGGCACTCATCAATCGCAGCACTGCAAAGGGTTCCCATGGGTAGAATGAGAGAAGCAAAGCTGGAGGGAATATGGGTAAAATTGAGGGTAGATCTACATCAGACAGGTTGATGAAAGAAGAAGAGAAAGCAGAGGAGCAAAGTTATGTGCAAAGCCTTTAACCGAGAAAGGGTAAAAAAAAAGGGGGTTAATTGAAAAATATATCGGGGAAATTGAGATGCTTGAAAAAAGGGTATGTTTTTTTTCTTTCTCTTTTTTTATATAAGATTTCAGTATTATTTTGGAAAATATTGTATTCATTTATGGGTTGGCTGTTTGATTACTGAGAAAATTTTGGAAGAGAAATGGAAGGAAGAGAAAATTTGTATTTTTCAGAGGTGTTTGGTTGTTGATGTTTGGTTGTTGAGAAATGGTGGGAAAGCTGATTGTTGATATTTGGTTGTTGAGAAATGGTGGGAAAGTTGATGTGGCAAATATAGCAATAGCTCATCCTTGTGCTATATTTGGCACAAGGGTAAGCTATTGCTATATTTAATACATGCATTAAGCTCACCATTGGAGCATCCCAACTTATACTAAATGCTATAATATAGCAATAGCACACCATATAGCTCACCGTTGGAGATGCTCAAAGGCATGTTATGTTAACCCATGGATGTTATGTTAAATCATGGTAGAGTCTTTGAAAACATTGCCCTGCTTTTATGTTTTGCATTAAGTCTCAACCTACTTTAAATGCTCTCAACAAATTTAATAGCACAAATCATTAACTGGCAAATACCATTAGGGTGCATGCATAGCATGTTTTCCTCCTAGTTTAGAATTAAAAAAAAAAATTACATTTTTTAGGTAAAAATTAAAAATAGAAAATTCTTGCAAATAAATAAACACTATTTTTATTAATAAATGACTATTATTATGTACTTAAGTCAAACTTTCATTGGTGTGAGGATTAAATTATATATTATATCATAATTAAATTTTGTACATTTGACCTTTATAAGATTCGATATTATTAGTAGTGATCATATCTCAAAATTCATAAATTATACTAATAAATAAAAGTAGATTGTCAATACATGGATGGGGGTGGCCTTGTTATATATTGTCTTTAATAATAACATCTATACAATAGCAAAGTTAGGAATTTACTCTAATACAGGCCTTTTTTAATCGATTGTTAAATTTTTTTTATTTAAATTATATTCATCAAATAATTTATTATTTTTATCATTTAGGCAATAGGGTGTTGGCCCAAATGGTTTTAATACTATTGATTTTGATGAAAACAATGCATAAGAAGGTCTTAAGACCTAATGATTTCAAATTAAACATAAGACAGGCGAAATCTAAGCTACAATGAATCACGTGACTCAACAAAGGAATGACACAAGAATGAACATAAAAAAGAATTGCCAATAAAGCCAAAAAGAAGACCAAGTGAAGTCACATAGGATTCTGTGTAAGATTAATCTCATTCAAATGATCATTTGTGAATTAAGGGCTTTAGGTTCATGCATTAACTTGGCAACACTTAAAATGAATCTATTCGATCATGTTTAAAGTCTTTTGACTCAAGGAAGTGGCCCTTTTAAAATCAGGACTTAAACTCTTTAACTTCAATTTTTACTGTAGAGCTTTAAGATGTCTTAAAGATATTTATAACACCTGAAATCTGATTAAGACGTCTGAAAAATTGTTTAAGACATCTGAATCATGATTAAAACGTCTGAAATAAGCATAAGGCGTCTGATGTTTAAGGCCCAAATTTACACCTTTTCTAATTTTTTAAGACACCTGTTTAAGACATCTGAATCAGAGTTTAAGAAGTCTGAAATTAAGTTTAAGATGTCTGAAAAGTGAAGGACCAAAATGCACCCTCTCTGATTTTTTAAGACATGAGAATAAGACGTCTGAATCCTTGAAAAATCTCTATAGAATCTAGTCCTCTGGTTTTTTAAGATGCCTGAATCAGACATCTTAAATAGAATCAGACGTCTTAAATGGATTTCAGACGTCTGAATCTCTCAGGACTAACACATAACAGCTAGTTTTTCAAATGGTCTTTTGAGCATTAAATGTCCACAACCATCTTTCCCGGCATTTATTGATACAAAACGGTTATATGGACCTCCTGGGCTATATATACAAGTGTTAAACTCATTAATGGGCATTCATTTAGTTATAAACAAGTTCATTCATTACAAGCCCTAATTTCACTTGTGAACACTTATTGAGATCTAATTAATAGCTGAGTGAGCTTTGAATTTATGTGTATCTACTCTTTTGAGAGAGCTTCTTGAGCACAAAAACAAACTCCAAACTTCTTGTATCAAAAGGTTGTGTAAACCTTCACTTTGTAAGCACTTGATGAGTGTTATTAGATAAGTGTTGGTGAAGAACACTTGGATTGTAAAAAGTTTGCTGCTCCACCTTGAAGGAGAGTAATAGTGGATTAGTGAATTCTCAAGCGAGCTCTTGAGGTGAAGATGTAGGCGGGAGGTCGAACCTCGTTAACATTGTTTGCATTCTCTTTCCCTTTATCTCTTTATTATTGCTTGTTCTTGTATTTATTCTCACTTGTAATAATTTAATTTTAAGTTTGCAATTAGTTTTTAATTTGGCCAATAACCCTATTCACCTCCCTCTAGGGTTATATAGTTGGGACAACATAGGGGTCTCCAAACTTTTAGTCTAACTAATCCCCTATAGTACGAGTAAAATCACGTACCACCATTCCACGTCAGTTAGGTAGAACCCCTATTTTGTTGATTCAGCATATTAATGCTCAAGATAAACTAAGTTGATAGTTAGCCCCATGAGGTAGTGAAAAGTCATAGTAAAGACTTTTCGTTTCGTGAGACATAAATCTCAAGAATTATAAATTCACCTCTTAATGTTAAATTAAACAAAATAAAATAAATTAGTTGACTACAAAATTTTACTAACTTCTTATATAAATTCAAATTGACAACAACATCAACAAATCAAGACCATTTGATTTACCAAAAAAATTAAAACCATTTAAACTAATAATAACTTTAGAGCATCTTCAACCCAAGTGAGCTATTTTGGTGAGCTAAAAGCTATTTTTAGCTCACAAAGTACAAAAATAGCTCTTTACAGTAAAAATAGCTCACTGCAATAAAGTGGTTGCTCTAATGCAGCATGAGCTATTTTTTAGCTCACCTATTTTTCCTTCTTTCCAACTACCATTATTCCATACCAACTTCCATTCCCCACTTCCAACTACCACTCTCTCACTTCCAACTACCATTAATCTATTCCAAATTCTTAATATTTATTTTTATTTTTTTATTTCTTTTTAAGAATTAAACTTTTTTTCTTTTTCCATACCAATCTCAAACTGAAATATTTCTTTTGATTGTATGGAAACAAATTTTTTGAGAGAAAATAAGTTAGATGGTGAAGAATTGGATGAAAAATGGATGAGTCTAATGCTCATTTTATAGAGGGGTGTAAAATTTCCGTTGCACAAAAGAATCGTTGGACAGCAGCTCTTTTTATAATAGAACCCTCCCCTGTAATTGTCTGACTCCCATATGATATTTTTAAACCAAACAAGAGATAAACTACTTAAACAAAACGAAACAAAAAATAAAAAAATAAAAAAATAGCTTGTCATTCCAGGAAGGATCTGGAACCCAAAAAGCAAAGATAGAAATCTACCCCCACCCCCTCCCCCCTCCCACATTCTGATCGGATCAACCCCCCACCCCTCTATCTCTCTCTCTGTGCATCAATAGCCCTTCCCCCCACCCCCCACTCTCACGTCTTGATCAAGAAGAGGACAATGTGCGCGGGCATGGAGCTGCTTGGTTTGATCTATGGGAAACCCACCCCATCGCCAGCGATCTCGTTTGCAAGCTGAGAAAATGGAAGAAAGGGTGCGTCGGTCTTGTTTTTTTTTTTTGTTTTTTTTTTTTTTGCTACTATAAATCCTCTGTGTGTCCTTTAATCATCATTCATCACCCAAAACTATTCTTCTGCTATGGGTATATGCATTGGAAGGAAAAATAAAAAGTGAAATAGTGGTCGGGTCGACCACGATGGCCATGGCAAGGGGTTTACTCTATCTTGCCTAGCTGTTCCATCCTACCCTCATTCTTCATCTTCACACCTTTTTTTTTTGCTTTTTTGGGGGGTTTAATCGATGTTCACTTTTGTTTTTCTTTTTTGGGGATTTTGGATTTTTTGTGGGTAAGACAACCCATATATGTATATATACATTTTTTTTTTTCATATTATTGTTAATTTGATTTTGGATTTTTTGTTCACTGTATTCTTGTTTCTTCTTGGTCCCAACTGATTTGGGAGGGAACCCTCTCTTCTCCAACCCCCATTTTAGTGTCATGGCCAAATAGCTTTGAGCTAAACTGAGAGCCAAATTTAGCTCTCAGTTTAGGTCAAAGTTATTAACTCATGGTTTAGCTCCCCGGTTGGAGAAACCTTTTTTAGCTATTTTTTTCCAAATGAGCTATATTTAGCTTTAGCTCACGGTTTGGTTCTCTCATTGGAGATGCTCTTAAAAAACTTTAATATTTAGTAATAATATTTATATTTAAAAAATGAAGGTCATTACGGCTTTTAATGTAAAAGAAACTTTCACTCAAAAATACTTTGCACCTCTCTTGTTTGTTTTCAAACATTTTGATCTTCTCATGTTTTGGAAAATGACATCTTACACCATTATGTGGTTCAACTAAATTTTTATTTATTTTATTTATTTTTACAAAAAATTGTTACACGTGACCCACTTATAACATTTTTATGACAAAATACCTTGTTTATAGAGACAATTTTTTCATTTCACTATATATGGTAAGGATATATTTGTAAAATTGTTGTTTCCATTAACACCTACATGTTTTTTTTTACCAAAAATGGTTGCACATGATCTACTCATAATATTTTTATGACAAAAATATTCTATTAATAGAGACAATTTCATCATTTCACCAATATATGGTAATGACATATTCGTAAAATTGTTATTTCTATTAGCGCTGTAAGGGTTATATACATTTTCCAAAACATAAGATGATCAAAATGTTTGAAAATAACTTAGAGGGATGTGAAGTGTTTTTGAGTGAAAGTTGAGAGGATGAAATTGTAATTTCTACTTAAATATAAAGCTATGAAAAAAAAAAAAAAAAAGTGAGGTCACACACACCTATTTAAATACGCTACTACACCCACATATACTAAGAAATTATACATAATATAACGTTCACTTATGAACTTTCTCTAGTATGGTGTAATAAAAATAATGATATTCATATTAACTCTTTTACAAGAGATCGAACCAACATAAATTTCACATGAGTGTGAGTTTCATGATCTCATGTAAAAGAGTTGTCATAAAAGTTAGGATTTAAATAGGGATGCAAATTAGACCATGTCAAAATTAAAAGTCCAAGCACAGTTTATATCCTAAACTTTAAGGGACTTTTAGGGTTTGTTTAGGAAACCCACGATTTGGGTCAGGCCGGTTTAGAATCAAATAAACTTGCTAGTTCATGTCAAAATAAATTTTAAAATGAAGCGATCCCTCTTTATAGGTGGTTTGGTTTCAACTTGGTTCAGAATTTGATGTTGTTTGATTCGCATCACATCTACCACGACTCTACGAGTAAGAAAAAAACGTTAAAAAGGTGATGCTATGAGGTGATGTTATGGAGCTATGTTTCTCTATCACGGTTAGTGTTGTTCTCCTATTCACATAAGAAGGCTTTAAGGAGTTCTTTGGAGTTGAGAGCATAAAAGAATCAGGGCTGTGTTTTTAACTTTCACAATTTATGAAAACTTTTATCTAAGTTTTGTGAAAAACCACATTTCCCTTGGGAAAGAAGTTAACCCGCTTTTAAATTAAAATAAAACAATTAAAAACTAAATATCTACTCTGCATTCACTTACAAAACACTTTAATTTTGGGTCTATCTTATATTTAGAAAAGCCGGTTATAAGGTTGCTAAATAGCACATTAGGTCTTTCTAATTTTTATTTTTAAGAAATCTACCAATGAATAGTGTATTAGAGGTTTAACATAGACCCCTACCAGTATATTAATAAAAAATATATACATATATAAGTAAAGGGATATATAAACCTTAAGTTTGTAGGAAAAACTTATATAAATAATATTAAATATTCTTAAAAGAAAAAAAAGAATATTCAAGACGATTATAAAAGATGAAAGAAAAGGGAAACAACTCTAATGTTCTGTTTAGTAAGAATGGTGAAAAAGTGGAAGGCAAAAAATGTATGAGGGATAGACTTTCCATTCGTAGGGAAGGAGACCCTCTTTTCTTCATGTGTGTTAGGTATTATGTATGGAAAGATATAATCTTTTCATCAATTCTATTTGGTAAGCAAGGATTATGGAAGTGAAGAAAAAAGAGTTGAGAAATAATTTTACAATTTTACCCTTGAATAATTAGAGTATAACTTGAAGTCCATTACTTATATATTAAATTGATGTGAAGGTAAATATGTCTTTTTAACTCAAGGCTTATCTTTCCACTCTCCAATGTGCCTAAAAGTGGGCGGATTACAAAAAGTGAAAAATAAAGGATTTGTCATATCCCTAAACTTTCTATCATTCTTTCATTTCCTTCTATTAAACATATCAAATTACCTCAATCCTTCCCCTTTTTCTCCTCTCCCCACTCCTTTCCTCCCATTTTCATCCCTACTAAGTATACATCAAGGAAAAGAATTAAAGATATTAAGTCAAAAGACTAAAATACAAACATTAAGCTTGATTATTCATCTTACCAAATAAGACTTTTTAAATTATTATTAAAATAAATATTATTCGATAGAGAAAAACAAAAATTATTATTATATCAAATAAAACTTTTACTATTGATCTTTTTTCACCAAGAAAATATTCTTATTTAAAAATCAATAAAATAAAATCATAAAGGTGTTCTCAGGTTTTTTACTTCTTTATTTTATTTTTATTTTTTTTCTTAAGTTAAGATATACACACCAAAGCAAATGAAACTCACAACACTTAAAACTCTTTCACTTTTAAGGACAAATATGTAACACTAAACCAAGGCTAATTGCCGTTCTTCCTAAAAAGTTATATGTGAGTATATGAGTTTGTATAATCACTTTTAAGGACGAATATGTAACACTAAACCAAGGCTAATTGCCGTTCTTCCTAAAAAGTTATATGTGAGTATATGAGTTTGTATAATCACTTTTAAGGACGAATATGTAACACTAAACTAAGGCTAATTGCCGTTCTTCCTAAAAAGTTATATGTGAGTATATGAGTTTGTATAATGATTAATAATTAGATAATAAGAAGATAAATACATAAAAATATCTTACTTAAAAATTGAAAATTATGTGTGTCTTCAAAACATTATAATTGATAGATGGCTTTTTATGTGTTTATTTTAAAGGAGTAACACGCATTATGTATGTTCTCGTTGCATTTTTTTTTTAAAATTTATTTTTTAATCTTTTATATTATAATATTCATCAAAATGTTTAAAATAGTTATGGAATTAAAAAAAAAAAGATCAATAGTGGATTTATTTTAAATTTTTTCACTCTATTTTATTATTTATCAAAAAATTTAAACAGTTATGAAATAGAACATAGTAAATAGTGGGTTTGTTATAAAAATTTTAGTTTGATGTTAAGTACTAAAGTCATTTTGATGATGTTTAGTCAAACCAACGTTAAGGATGCTTGGTTTAATATAATTATATTATAGTGATGGTAATACAAAGAATGTGTGTGCACAACGTTTTATATATATCTAATATATATAATAAAGTAACGTTTAGTGTAGCCACGCAGCATCTTTTTGTGTAATAATATAGTGCATTCTTTGAATTTCAAAATGATTTTGTAATTTTAAATAATTTTTTTATAATTTTATAATTAAACACCCAAACAAATATAATTTCTTAGAAATTATCTTATAAAGAAACCTAAACCGAAAAAAATAAAAAAAATATTATTATTTTTTAAAAATAATATTATATTTTGTATAATAATTTATTATTCTAAAAAAAATCATGTTAAAGAATCATTACCAAATTATATTCCTCTTATCGTAATTTTGTGATGTAATTTTATAACCAAATTATAAATAGGTAATGCAATGCAACAAAATATTAATAACGAGTCTAAAAAATATAAGTTGTTTTTTAAAATTTAAATTTTGTTGTAAAACCAAGAATTTAGAACAAGTTATGAGGAGAATAAATTTCTCATTCATCTTCTTTGATTTCCATCTGAATGTATAAACATTATATAAGGATCAACAAAACTCTTTGAGATACACTATCTCAGTCTCCTCCCTTCATTCTCTCCGAATACTTCTTCTCTTCTTTCTCCCCTTCCCCTTTTATCTTTGTTTGCATTTGGTCCACATGATGGGATAACCTAACCCACTTATGAAGTGGTGTTCCCATTATCAAAAAGTGGAGGGGGTGTGGACATCCACTCAATGTCCACTCAATGTTTAATATTTATAACAAATTTGGATTTTATGTTATTTTTTTATAAATATTCTCATATTGTTTTTTTTTAATTATTTTTATTAATAAAATTTCATCCCATGCATTGTACAGGTTATTGCTGATATTATATATATATATATCGATCATGATCATGAATAGAATATGTGTGTGTGTGTGTGTGTGTGTGTATATACAATCTTGGTTCTGTGAGAACGTGTTGATATAAGTTATATTAACACTTGCATTGAGAGTTATACTCTATGCATCATTGTATTACAGGGTACATAAACCAATTTATGGGGTAAAACCTTAATTATATGCAGTTAATATGTAAAAGAAAGTTACTATTTGCTACATAGCTACTATAGTGCAATTGCCACTTGTATCCAGTATAAGAGAATCAAACAAAAATCTCTTTCAATTCAAGCTTTTTCATTAAAATTATAGAGCACTCAAATGGCTTTTCATTGAAAGCATCAATACTAACAAATGATTTGGCTTTTCAAAAGTCAAATCATTCATTCTTCACGTGAAGACTCTATACACACGTGAATTTTCAATTTCTATAAAAACTCATCTCTTGTAAGCATAAAGGTAGGTTCAATTTTAGACTTCTCATCCTCTCCACTCTTATATTGTAACCCTCTTTCATAGTGCTTTCCAATTATCAACAATATTTTGTAAGTTTTATCAATAGTTATAGTTAACATTTCATTTTCAATTATTCAAATTTTGTTATTATATTCATATTTTGCTTATTTATTTCATTATATAGATTATTTTGATAATAAAAATAACTAAATAAAATATTGCGATAATAATGAAAATTAGAGTAATTAAGAATGGAATATTATATTGATAAAAAAAACTTAAATATTATTATATTATTACTATTTTACCCTTTTTAATTTTTAAATTATAATGTATTGATAGTGGCATTTTTGAAATTAATTGTGTGAACATCAAGATTTATATATCTTCCCATTTATATAATAGGATAAATAGATATATTATAGGTAATAAAACATACAATGCTTGCACATAATACTCTAAATATCTAACTATAGTATTGGAGAAAATAGTGAATTATATGTAGTTTATTTCATTTTAAATTATCTTGTTATTACTATTATACATTTTTTAATGTTTAATATTGGTATTTTTGTAATAAAATTGTGAGCATGCCAAGATTTTTATTCCATATATATATATATATATATATATATATATATATATATATAAAATTAATTAATAAATATCTAGGGGGTATGGTTACCTAAATAAAACTAATTAATTAAACATAAAATATTAAATAATAGAATACGACTATTAAAACAAAGATTTAAAAATGATTAAGAGAGTTAGGAATATTGTCCAAGCTACAAATATATTACATAAGTGTTTCAACATGGAAAGAATTACAAGAGTAGAAGAGGAGTGAACAGTACCTAGGTTATGCCTTTACATAGGGACTTGCGCCGCTTTTTATAGCTAACATATGTCAAAAGTTTATTCAAAATAATCTATTCCTATTCACACTAAAACATCCTAAAATAACTGTAGACATCCCATTTTGTCCCTACATTTTGATAGTGAGTTCCTAATGATGAGGTCTGTGATGTTTATTGTCAACTTAGGTCTATTTTCTACAAGCAAAGCAAGTAAGTGGGGTTTGTCGGTTTATAAAAGAGAATTATGGCAAAGGTTTTTTTTTATAAAAAAAGTAGAGTCCATTTTGTTTTTGTAAAAAGAAAGAATCACGAAGTTCAAATGGGATCCCCACTTTTTGTTTAATTAAAAAAAAAAAAAAAAAAGGGAAGTGGGATGGTAGGTGAGGGAAGGAAACAAAGAAGAGGACGACTGACCTCTTATCACAGCCAAAAGGTTGGTATCTTGTGAGGTAGATGATCTTCTGATAAGCACTATGCCTCGTTTATACTAAAGAGGGGAGTAAGAAGTGAGGTCAAGGGTGGCGATTTTAGATTGAGAATTTTCTCTATAAATAGAGAGAGCTTTGAGGAGCTTCAGAGAGGAGGATTCTGAGATTAAGGGGAGGAAGAAAATAACAGAGTTTTGATTAGTAAGAAAGGGAAAAAGCTTACTGAACTCAAAGGAAGGGACACTGTCAAGTTGATGGTGGACCTGAGGGACAGTTTGAACACCAATTTGCTCTATTTGTAAGAGGAATAAGCATATTTTTTTTATATATAGTAGAATTGCATAGGTTGTTTAGATAGTAATTTTACTATATATAAAATTTTTTTGGACTAACCCCTCTGTAGGGAAGTCGATTTAATCACGGGGAAGGTAAACTAGTGTGTACGTGTGGTCATTTTATTCCCTGGATTTTTGTTATTTTATTAGTTTTATCGTTACTATTCATAAACCTGAATCGTTATTTTCATTATTATTTTTTTTAATTAATGTAATCATTAATTTCATCATTATTTTTTTTCTTTATCATTACCTTCATTATATCTTACTGTTCTATATTCTGATTTAGGAATGTACGCATAACATTGTTGGTTTTAATTTGCGTTTGGTTATTTTGTTATCATTACTTTTTCTTTTATCAACACCTTCATCATTACCTTCTTTATATCTTACTATTCTATATTCTAATTTGGGAATGTACACATGGCATTGTTGGTTTTAATTTGTGTTTGGTTATTTCATCATCATTACTTTTTTCTTTTGTCAACACTTTCATCATTACCTTTTTTGTTTCATCATTACTTTTATCTTACTATTCATCTGATTATTAACTATAAATATGTGTACGTCATTGTTTATTTTAATTCATATTTGTTTATTTCGTGATTCCATATGCTTCATGATTACTTTCATTATTACCTTTTGTTTTTTTCATTATTACTTTCATTATAACATCTTACCATCCATTTGATTATTAACCATAAATATGGGTACGTCATTGTTTGTTTTAGTTTATATTTATTTATTTCGTGATTCCATATGCTTCTTGTTTATCTTATATATGTTTTTTTTATTTTTTATTTTTTATTTTCTTATGAACATATCATTCGTGTGTGTTATTAATTATTGCATGATATAAGGTGATTCAGATTAAATCAAAATATTAAATATGGTTAATAAAAACAAAATGAGGGCCGGTTTATTACCGAGCATTATTGGGTGCCTAACACCTTCCCAACATGTACCTTAGTTTCAAATCTTTCTCTGGTCAACAAAATTGGTCTTGGGTTCTTCCAGGTGGCGACTCTTATTCATATGCTAATCCCTCGGAATTAGCACCACCATTAGAAGCAAAGAGCAGGTAAAATGCAGGTAAAAGAAGAGCGAGTGTGTGGTGAAAACTGGTGCGCTCACAATAACTTTTCACACTGGTTTACTTTTTATATTCACAAAACTAGGATGCAAACCATTTTGGGAAGTAAACCAAATACATTTTACATAAAAAATGTGATTTTCACATGGTAAAAGGTGGGTTCACACTAGAAGGTGATTTTATCCCAATATTCACATCGGAAAAGTAGTTTTTTCTTATATTCCAAGCAAAAGTTAATGCCATCCATCATGTCCTTGATGCCAATCATCATCTACAGATGTAAAGCTTTGGGAGTCCATCAAAAGGTAGGAGTTAGGAGAGTTTGGAGGTTGAGAGACACCTGGTAGATTCTGGATAAAAACTTTTGGTGTAGTGGGGCCTTCATCAAGATAAGGCTCATTGAGGTTCAATGCTTATGTAGTTTTTATTACTTTTTGATAGTCCATTATTAACCATTCAGTATCTTGGTGAGTGTGCCAACTGCCATCATCATTTACAAGCCAATGGATAATTGCAGGAAAAAGTAATCCATCTTGAATGACATTATATATATTTTTAAATTCAAGTTTGTCAATTACTGAGGCTCATAGGACATGTTGATGAAGGATATGATGAGTTGAGGAAGGGTAACTGCGCCACCAACTATTGTAGGCATCATGTTGGAAAACATAGGAAAGGAATTTGTTGAGATAATGGTTATTTCCCATATAGTTGATGTAGAACATCGGCTCAAAAACCAAATACATATGATATTCATTTAATAAATACCATAAGTAAATGTAAGCATAAATAGACCAGCCAATGACCTAATAAAAATCGCACACACACATATATATACACCCACACATATTTATATATATATATATATATAAATTTTGACAAATGGCATAAGAAAGGATGCCAAATGGCACGTAGAGGGGTGCTAAATGGTATGAGAAAAGGTGCCAAGTGGCATGTGAAGGGGGCCAAATGGCATCTGAAGGAGTGCCAAATGGCATGAGGTAGGGCGCTAAATGGCTTGAGAAAGGGGGGTGCATCGCTGTCTTAGGCCATATGTCGTGTGAAATGCATGTAAAGGGTAGTAAATATAGCAGGATGTTTCTGTTGTGCTGAATGGCAGAGATAGAGAAAGGGAGAGCACACAGTAGAAAGAGAAGAAGAATACAGAGAAGGAGAAGAAGAAGCTAGAGAAAAAAAGAAGGAGAAAGAGAAGGAATCGAGAGAGAGAAAAGAGAGATATTGCTCAAATTTGTTAGGAAAGTTTGGAAATTCGGTAATAAACTCTCCTTTCTTATGTATTGGTTATGAAAACCAAGAATTAGATGGTAATGAGAGTTAAAACTGAGATTTGAGAAGTTTGGAAGATTATCTATGACTTCCCGGAATTTGAGAAATTGATATTTTATGGCCTAGTTAAAACTAAAGCTTAAAATTTTACTGTAGATAATCCATGGTGGGAAGAGGATACTGGTGAAATTTGGTGGCGAAATTCTTTGTAGTTTGAGAGAAATATTTCAAATACCGAAAAATATATTTTGGTAATAACTTTTCATATATTCAGAATTTTATGGGTTTAGTATTTTTAATAAATAGTACACTTCATAAGCTTTTCATGGACATATAATTTGTTAAATTTGGTTAAGATTTGGATTTTATATGATTTTATAAAGTTTCTCAAATTTTTAGATTGAAAATTGGGAAAATTTTGCAAAAGCAGTAGAAACTGTGAAACAGGGAGGAAGAAGAAGGGGAAGATGATTCGGTGCAGCAAGCTGCACACACCCTCGATGCACCAGCACTGATTTGAGGGTGTAAATGAGACTCTTTTGATGCCAAATTTTTTTTCTAAAATCATAGAAGAAAGTAATAAAAATTCTTAAGGGGTCATTTTACTGTTTGGAAGATGAG
This sequence comes from Liquidambar formosana, assembly GCA_039720395.1. Taxonomy (NCBI): domain Eukaryota; kingdom Viridiplantae; phylum Streptophyta; class Magnoliopsida; order Saxifragales; family Altingiaceae; genus Liquidambar; species Liquidambar formosana. The sequence goes on along the minus strand of CM077827.1, from coordinate 30,723,613 downwards.
AAAGTATTTTTTTAGGGATGGACCATTTTTGAGTTTTTAATTCCATGACTAACTTTGAAGGCTTATAAAACTTTCATTTTAAATCAGATTTCGATGAAACTTGATCCATTGTTCTCATGTTAAAAGGTACTATTTCTGGAAAATTTTTATGAAATTTTATTAAGATCAAAAGTTACCCTTGTTTGAGTTAAATGACCATTTTGCCCCCTGTTTACGCAAAATGGTTTTAATGATCTCTGATTTTGGCATAGTTTTGGACCAAAATTTTCTTAGAACTACCCTATATTTAAAAAGGGGTTATAAAGTGGAAGTTTCACTAAAAATCTATATTTTTACATTTTAGCCCTATGATAGAGAAGAATGGTAAGATTGGTTGGAGCCAACATTGAGAATTAAAAATTCAAGTAATATTTCCATGAGTAAAGACTTAAATTATTACCTTTAAATTCATAAAGGTAGGTGTGATTAAGAGAATTGATTGTAAGTTGAACGTTATAGATTTTAGACTTATTATTGAGAATTTCGATGACAAATCAGTTAAATAAATTAGAGTTTCATATTGATTGAAAGCAAAAGGTTGCTTAATGATGGAAATGAGAAATTCGTATGTGGTGATATGAGATGATTTATTATATTAAGCCTATAGTGGCTTATGACTATTGAAGTAAATCAATAAATTGATTTATTACTTGAAGTTTATAGTAGCTTATAACTATTGAAATAAATCAATGAACTGATTTATTAATTGAAGTTTATTATGATTTATGACTGTTGAAATAAATCAATGAGATGATTTATTATTTGAAGCTTATAGTAGTTTATGATGTTGAAATAAATCAATGAGATGATTTATTATTGTGATTTGTTATGTTAAATTTTATGATGCATCATTGTAGCACATTTATATTGTTGGATTTATATCTGTTGATTGAGATAAATAAAAAATGTTGATGATGGGAGACAGTCGGGATTAAGCATATCCCGTAGTTAGTGCATTAATATACAGACTCATTGAGCAAGTACGCCGTAGTCTATATACACATATTGCAAGGATGCATATGTGCTGTGGCTGAATGGTATAATACATTTAGCATGAGGCCTATGTGTATCGTTGAACACATTTGGCATGAGCTCTATGTGTATTATTTTGAATTATATTTTGCAGGTTGTGAGATACAACAGCGATTTAGGTATGAGATTTTTGGTGATATTATCAGTTATGTGCCACAATGTTTTAGCATGAGATATGCATTTTTAGATTGATGAAATTGATATAATTTCAACTGAAATTATATATTATTTTGTAGTTTCTTGCTAAGCTAGATAGCTTATATTGTTGTGATCAAAATAAGCATTAATTGCATGAGATATGTATATGTATAGATTTGATTTGCTGAGAAAATTTTTTTGTGCATATGAGATGACTATAAAAGTATTGAAATGAAGAGTATTGATTTATTGATAAGAAAAGGGATTTTCTTACTAAGCAAGATTGCTTATATGTTATTTAAATAACATTTCAGGATAAGGAAAAGATGATTTGATAGCAAAGCAAGGAAATTTTATGTAGCTAAGCAGGACGCTTTATTTGATGTTTTGTTTCATATTATTGGTTATAGGAAAATGTTATACCATAATTATTAAGATGTAGTAGTGAGACATGTATTTGAAAGAAAGAAAAAACAAATAGAGAACAGAAAACCACATAAGTTCTAGAGCAGTTCTGATATACATGTTATTATGCTATGGAATATGTAATAGAATTTTTTTGTGGGTTGTTACACAAAGATCCAAAATTTAATGGGAGTATGTTAGGGAATTTCTAAATTGGGCCAAGTATGAAGGAAGTGAGGGGTAGTGGAAAACAGATAGTCTTGTAAAATTGAAAGGATATCACGAGCACGAGAATGAAGGTTTACTGTAATAATTTTTGTATGGATTTCAAGAGGAAGTCGTGTCAAATGATACTCAAGGGGTAAGTCTGAAGAATAGGTGGAATAGGATGGATCTGAAAGAGTGTAGACATATGGAAGAAAGGAAAGGACTGGGCGAATTAATGAAGGAGTCCCGGAGAGGAAGTCAATCAAAATGTTAGCTTTACCTTTTATGTGTTTCACCTGAATTGTCTATTGGGAGAACCAATTTGCCTATTGAAGTAATTGTGGATCGATGAAGAAGTATTTTCTTTTTGAACTGTAACATCTTAGGGAAGGAAGATGTAACGACCCTAAAAATATTTTAGTTTAAACAACTATAAATAGATATATAATGAAGAATAATTTACAGCATAATTTTATTTAATTAAATAAAGATAGTTGTGATATTCATCATTAATATATATATTTGATTATAGGGTTGTGTTTATAAAATTGAGAATGATAAGAATTGAATGATAACATGATTATATCAGTTTCATAGTGTTTATTTATAGTAAACATTTAATTTTATAATATAAGAATTTAAATAAGGATTTTTTTAAAGATTTAAATAAGGATAGATTAGGTTTTAATTAGAGATTAGGTTTTAATTAGAAAAAAATATATATAATATTTTAAATTAATATATTTTTGCATGAAAAGCTTGAGTGGCAGCTTAATAACCAAGTGTTTCTTGTACAGCTTAAGCTGTCAAGAGGGGAAATTTTTGAAACATTGAATTTTTGTATGACAAAAAAATTGTGGCAGCACCATATATAAGCCACAAATCCTACAATCATTCCAAATTCTGAGTATATATAGAAGCCTAAATGGACAATACGAATTCTGGAAAGGTGGAGAGCTTCTAGAGAGAGAAAGTGGAGAAAAAAAAAGAAGGAAAAACTGAAATTTTGTTTCATCACAAGCTAAACACTTAATTTGAGTTTAGAAGGTAAGAATTAACACGTTTTTTTAATTCTGCATTGGTTTTTTAACTTAATTTGATGTTAGATATAAGAATTTTAAATTTTCAAAGCATGAAAATGGTGTTTTAATGGAGTCCGAATCTTGTGATTTCATTATCTTTATATAATCTGTAAAGTCCGTTTTTTTATATTGGCCTATTCCGTGTCAAAAGTGTGTGTTGTGTATCTTTTGTTGATTCTAGTGGAATGAAGCTTTATAGAGTGACACAAGTGAAAACTTCAAGTCAATGCGTCTCATACTCATTGTTAGGTCAGGTAAATGTCTATAGAAGCCCGATTTTAATTGATTCAATTCATTTTAAATCATAGTATATTCTTTGAATAAAGCGAAAATGATTTTGAACATGTTTCAAAGTTTTAAAGAGAAAATCAGGGTGCTACAATTGATCAGGGTCACTGGACGATCGATCGTAGGTGTTTTGTTTAAACAGTTTTTGCTATTGTTTTTTAGGATCGATCGAGGTCACTGGACGATCGATCGTAGGGTGCCCAGAAAAGCTATTTTCCCACCGTTTTTTCAGGCTCGATCGTAGGGTGCCTAGAAAAGCTATTTTGCCACTATTTTTTTAGGATCGATTGTAGGGTCACTGGACGATCGATCGTGGCTCATAATATTCAGTTTTTAAAATAATTAAAACTTTCCTATTTGATCTTAAAATGAATCCCAGTCACTTGGGGTCTCTTAGCCTTTATAAATGGGGTTTGTTTTCATTGAGAAGGCTAAGCAAGCCTCTCCCATTTAGGTTTTACAAAGTTCATATTCTCAAACCTCTCTAGAGCACTTTTACCTAGGTTTTCACATATATGCTTTAGAGACCTTCAAACCACACATTCTTTCACATCCTTGAATGCTTGTGAATCTGTTGTGATGGTGAACGAGCTTGCGAGTTCATGATTGGAGGAATTGCTGTGAAGAGGTTGGTTGTGACCAAAGCCGTGAAGACGGAGATCGATCATGTGTGATCGTGGGAGTGAAGACAATTGCTTGAGTCCTTATGGTCTGTAAGTGTGTTTCGTATTTATTGAGTTCATAGTGGATTTGCTTCAACTAGACTAGGTCCCATGGTTTTTCTCATCTTGGGTTTTCCACATAAAAATCTCTTAGTGCAATTTTTTACATGCTTTTATACGTGCTATGTGATTGAATTGATTGTAATAATTGGGATTTTAAGTGTTCATAATTAAAATTGGGTAAGATTAATAGTAATACCTATTCAACCCTCCTTCTAGGTATTGTAGGGTTAGTATAACTAGAATTTCAATTAGTATCAGAGCAAAGTTCATTCTTAAGGTTTAATAGCCTGAGTATTGACCTTGTTTTTTTTTTTTTTTGTTCTCTAGTAAAATGGACCCTGTAAAACCTTCAATACCATTCTTTAATGGTAAGGACTATAGGTACTGGAAAGCCCTCATGCGAGCCTATCTCAAATCAATTGATAAGAGAGTGTGGCTTGCTATGATTGATGGATACACTCCATCCAAGGTGGTTGTGGAAGGTGTATCTGTTGACAAGCCTAGGGTTCAATGGACTAAAGAGGATTATGAAGAACTTAAACGGAACTCCAAAGGAATCAATGCTATTTTCAGTGGAATATCCCGAGATGAATTTCGAAGGGTAGCTCATTGTGAATATGCAAAAGAAGTTTGGAATATTCTTAAGAAGACTCATGAAGGAACCATATCTGTGAAAAATACAAAAATTCAAATGCTTACTTCTCTATATGAAAAAGAAACTATGAAAGAAGATGAAGTGTTTAATGATTTTAATGCTAGGCTGAGCGACATTGTTAACTCTAGATTTTCCTTAGGTAATGAGTTGTCTGATGCTACTATTAATAGGAAAATTCTTAGGTCTTTACCTCACAGGTTTCTTCTTAAGATTCCTTCTATTGAAGATAATAAAGATCTTGACACCATGAAAAAGGAAGATTTAGTTGGTGAAATTCAAAACTATGAGATGAAATTTTGTAAGAAAGAGCCTAAAAATAAAGGAATAACTTTGAAAACCATAACTGAGGAGCCTAGTAAACCTGACTCTGGGTCTGATTCTGCTTCTGAAGTCTATGATGAGGATATTGCCTTCTTTGTAAAGAAGTTTAGGAAGTTATTTAGACCTTTTGGAAATATTTCCTCTAACTCTAGGAATAACAATCGTTCTAGTTTTAGCAGAAATGGTGGTTCTAGTTTCAATAGGAGTAGAGGTTCTAAGTTCTAACTAGAAGTAATGGTTTAGGGAATTACAAAGGCAATGGGTCTAGCTCAGGTAGAAATAGAAGGGATAGTGATAGGTCCCAATCCCAGTCTAGTGCTCAGGGGGAGAGATCTAGCAATAGGAAGCCATAAGGGGCTCAGTGCTATGAATGTTATGGTTTTGGCCACATTGCTCCTGAGTGTGCCAATACTAGGAAGAAGAACTCCAACAACACTAGTCAGGGAAATGATAAAGGGTATAATGCTACCCTGAGTGATGGTAAGCATGATTCTAGTTATGAGGAAAGCTCACATGGTGAAGAAGATGAATCAAACTTCATGACCAATGGACTAAAGAGGATTATGAAGAACTTAAATGGAACTCCAAAGGAATCAATGATATTTTCAGTGGAATATCTCGAGATGAATTTCGAAGGGTAGTTCATTGTGAATATGCAAAAGAAGCTTGGAATATTCTTAAGAAGACTTATGAAGGAATCATATCTATGAACAATACAAAAATTCAAATGCTTACTTCTATGTATGAAAAAGAAACTATGAAAGAAGATGAAGTGTTTGATGATTTTAATGCTAGATTGAGTGACATTCTTAACTTTAGATTTTCCTTAGGTGGTGAGTTGTCTGATGCTACTATTAATAGGAAAATTCTTAGGTCATTACCTCTCAGGTTTCTTCCTAAGATTACTTCCATTGAAGATGATAAAGATCTTGATACCATGAAAAAGGAAGATTTAGTTGGTGAAATTCAAAACTATGAGATGAAATTTTGTAAGAAAGAGCCTAAAAATAAAGGAATAGCTTTGAAAACCATAACTAAGGAGCCTAGTAACCTGAGTCTGGGTGTGATTTTGCTTCTGAAGTCTATGATGAAGATATTGCCTACTTTGTGAAGAAGTTTAGGAAATTGTTTAGACCTTTTGAAAATAGTTCCTCTAATTCTAGGGATAACAATCGTTCTAGTTCTAGTAGAAATGGTGGTTCTAGTTTCAATAGGAGTAGAGGTTCTAGTTCTAACAGAAGTAATGGTTTAGGGAATTGCAAAGGCAATGGGTCTAGCTCAGGTAGAAATAAAAGGGATAGTGATAGGTCCCAATCCCAGTCTAGTGTTCAGGGGGAAAGATCTAGCAATAGGAAGTCCCAAGGGGCTCAGTGCTATGAATACCATGGTTTTGGCCACATTGCTCCTGAGTGTGTCAATACTAGGAAGAAGAACTCCAACAACACTAGTCAGGAAAAGGATAAAGGGTATAATGCTACCCTGAGTGATGGTGAGCATGATTCTAGTTTTGAGGAAAGCTTACATGGTGAAGAAGATGAATCAAACTTCATGACCTTCACTTCCATTCACATAGAGTTTGAAGAGACTTCTAAGTGTGCCAATAAGATTCTGAGTCAAAAGGAGTTAGATGAGGTTGAGGTGGTTACAAAAAGTTCTGAGGACATGTGTTTGTTTGATGAAGAAGAAGAAGACCTGCAAGTGGCTTATGATAAGTTATTTGAAGAGTGCTTGAAAACCAAGAAGTCTAGAAAATCTCTTTACATTAAATCTAAAACTTATGAGAAAGAGATTGATTGCTTGAAGTTGGAGTTGACTAAAGCTAATGCTAGTGTCAGCCAATTGAAGACTCAAAAAGAACATCTCTCTATAGAGATTGTTCAGTTGGAAAAGGAGAAGTTTGAGTTAACTGAGTCTAGGAAATGTCTTGAGCTGAGAGTTGTGAGTCCTGAGAAAGACTTAGAGTCTAAGGTAGTTGACCTAGAAAAATTGTCTGAAAGAAAGGAGACCTTAGACAAGTTGTTAAGTGCAGGATAGAGTTCTAGTGACAGACGTGGATTAGGGTTTGTGAATAATAGGGTCACACCTAGTACATCTAAAACCCAATTTGTTAAGGCTTAAGAGTTTCCAGTTGTTAAGTCTGTTTCACCTCCTCCTATTGTTCCTCCTAAGAAAGTTCTTACTTATATTCATTGTGGGAATAAGAGTCACATTAGACCTAGATGTCCTATCCTTAAGAAAAGTCAATGTAGGAGGGTAGAAGAGCATTATCATAGGCAAGTGAGTAGGCCTAATGATTATGACATTCCTTATGCTTAGGATAGACCATCACCCAGGACTCTTCCTGTTTGTCATCATTGTGGTGAGGTTGGTCATATCCGACCTAATTGTTTCCAACTTAGGGATAGAATGTCTAGGACTTCTAAAAATCCTATCTTGAGTATGGATAGTATTGGTGAGTGTCTCCAGAGGTTATGTTTAGAAGTTTCTGATCTGAGATAGATAGCTCATAGAGGTTTTGATACCTCTTCTATTATGCCTAGGAAAAACAACTTGAGGGTTAATACTTCCACGAAAATCAACACCCCTAAAGCGAAGATTGAATGGATTGTCAAGAATGATCATAGGTGCCTTGTGGTTCATATTGCTCTTAGAACTCATAGTTCTACCATGTGGTACTTAGATAGTGGGTGTTCTAGGCACATGACTGGAGATAAGTCCTTGTTTGCTTTTTATGAGGACTGTGATGGAGGTATTGTGACTTTTGGAGACTTTTGGAGATGGAAAGAAATCTCAAGTTGTTGGTAAGGGTACTATCACTGCTCCAGGTTTCTCTAAACTTGATAATGTGTTGTATGTGAAGGGACTTAAAGCCAATCTTCTTAGTATTAGCTAAATGTGTGATGAACACAACTCCGTACAATTTACCCACAACAAATGTTCCATTCTTAATGATAGGGGTGTATGTGTCATGGAGTGTGTGCGGACTAATGATAGCTGTTATGGTATTTCTCCTACCTCTAACATAGTCTGCAACAGTACTAGAGTTGATGATACTGAGTTGTAGCATTGTAGGTTGGGACACTTGAACTACAAGGATCTTACTCGTCTTATTAGAAGAGAATGCGTTAGAGGTGTGCCCAAACTAGGTAAATCTCCTAAAAGTGTTTATGGTCCTTGTCAGCTAGGAAAGCAGATTAGGTGTTCTCATGGGAAGATAAATGAGATTGTTACCATTAGGTGTCTTGAACTAATTCATATAGATCTCATGGGTCCCTCTAGGACAGAGACTATAGGTAGAAGGAAGTATATCCTTGTGATGGTTGATGATTTTTCTAGATACACTTGGATTGCCTTATTGAGAGATAAGACTGAAGCATTTGGATGCTTTAAGACTATATGCCAGCGTGTGCAGAATGAGAAAGGGTATCTCATAACTCGGATAAGGAGTGATCATGGTAATGAGTTCGATTATTCCGAGTTTGAGGCCTATTGTGATAAGCTTGGCATTATGTATGAGTTTTCACCTCCTAAAACCCCTCAGATGAATGGAGTTGTAGAAAGGAAAAATAGGGTTATTCAGGAGATGGCTCATGTGATGCTTAATGGCAAGAATTTGCCAAAGAGGTTTTGGGGAGAAGCTGTCAATACAGCTTATCGTACCATAAATAGGGTATATCTGAGACCTAGGACTAGACAAACAGTTTATGAGCTTTGGAAAGGTAGAAAGCCTAATCTTAAGTACTTCCATGTTTTTGGAAGTAAATGTTACATCCTCCGTGATAGAGAGAACTTAGGAAAGTTTGATTCTAGGAGTGATGAGGATATATTCTTAGGCTATTCTATGAATAGTAAGGCGTATAGGGTTTATAATCTTAGGACGTCAACTGTCATGGAGTCTGTCTATGTGGTCATAGATGATGCTTCCATTAATCTTGTGAGTATTGAATCTATAGAGGAGGATAAGGATGAGCCTATTGTTGAGTCTGAGGATTCTCCCTCTTCTACTTTGGAAAAGGATGAATCTAATCTTGTTAGTGAGATAGTTCCTGCCTCCCAAGGGCCATCACCCATTTTAGAACCATCGGCTAAGGTCAAGCTTAATCATCCACCTAGTCTTGTTATAGGTGAAGTCACTGATAGGATGAAGACCCGAAGACAGGTGAGGAATGAGGTTAGTCATCTGTGCTACATTTCCACCATAGAGTCGAAAAATATGATTGAAGCTCTCAAAGATGAGTATTGGATTACTGCCATGCATGAAGAGCTAGTCAATTTGTTAGGAATGATGTGTGGTATCTTGTGCCTAGTCCTAAAAATGTTAATGTTATTGGTACTAAGTGGATCTTTAAGAATAAATCTGATAAAAGTGGTACCATGGTTAGAAATAAGGTTAGGTTAGTTGCTCAAGGTTACACTCAGGTAGAGGATATTGACTTTGATGAGACATTTTGCTCCTGTAGCTAGGCTTGAGTCTATTCATCTTCTTTTTGCCATAGCTTGATGTTTTAGGTTTACCCTATATCAGATGGATGTGAAGAGTGCCTTCCGAATGGCATTCTTCAAGAGGAAGTCTACATAGAACAATCCAAGGGATTTGAAGATCTACATCACCCCAACCACGTGCTTAGATTGAAAAAGGCCTTGTATGGTTTGAAACAAGGTTCTCATGCTTGGTATGAGCGTTTAACTAGTTATTTGTTAGCTAGAGGCTTTTCGAGAGGGGGAGTTGATAGGACCTTATTCATTAGGACGGTTGGGAGTGTGATTGTCATTGCACAAATCTATATGGATGATATAGTGTTTGGTTCCACATCTGACCCACTTGCTCATAAATTTGCTGATGAGATGAAAAGAGAGTTTGAAATGAGTATGGTGGGTGAGCTGAATTACTTCTTAGGTCTTCAGGTTAAGTAACTTAGTGATGGGATTTTTATATCTCAAAGCAAGTATGCTAAGGATTTGGTGAAGAAGTTCGGTTTAGAGAATGCTAAGCATGCTCGTACTCCTATTAGTACTACATTAAAGCTTAGTAAGGATGCTTCAGGTGAGGATGTAGATCACACTATGTATAGAAGTATGATTGGTAGCTTGTTGTACTTGACTGCCAGTTGTCCTGATATTTCATTTAGTGTGGGTGCATGTGCTCGCTATCAGGCTGCTCCAAAGAAATCTCATGAGGAAGCAATGAAGCGTATCATCCGATATGTGGGTGGTACACTTGATTTTAGCCTTTGGTATTCGTTTGATACGAACTCCGAAGTTGCTGGATATTCTGATGCCGACTGGGCTGAAAATGTGGATGATAGGAAAAGTACTACCGGTGGCTATTTTTATGTGGGCAATTGTTTAATATATATCTTGGCTTAGCAAGAAACAGAATTGTATATCTTTATCTACTACTAAAGCCGAATACATAGCCGCTGGAAGTTGCTACACTCAACTCATGTGGATGAAGCAGATGTTACTTGATTATGGGATTGAGTAGGGTATTATGGTCGTTCATTGTGATAATACTAGTGCCATCAATATCTCTAAGAATCTTGTTCAGCACTCTAGGACAAAACACATTGATATTTGTCATCACTTTATTCGCGACTTGGTTGAGGAAAAAGTGATTTCATTAGAGTTTGTTCCTACTAAGAGTCAATTGGCGGATCTTTTCACTAAACCTCTAGATTCCCTTAGGTTTGAATCCCTTCGAAAATCTATTGGTGTCTGTTTGGTTGATTGAGTGTGTGTGCTCGTCTCACCATATCCTAGTTTGTTCTTTATTGTTCTATCTTATTCTAGGTACATGGGATAGTTTAGGATTTTTTTTTTTGGCTTTCATGTGAGTTTATTTATTTTTTTCTTTTAAAGAAAACCCAAAAAGATTTTAATGAGTTCATGCACTTCTTGTTCTGATGGTTGTCTGTTATATATGATTTGCACTATCTTTTGAGACTGTTTATTCCCTAATTTTCATATTGCACTGATGTGGTCAATTTAATTAATTTGATATTTTGTCCTGTTCTCTTACGCATGGTTAGTGGAATTTTTCAGTGGTTTACTTGCTTAAACTTTTCACTGCACCACTATTCTATGTTTTTGGGGTTTTTAGGCTAAAATTATGTATTGTTAATCTTTGCCTTAACATTCCTAGGGATTAGTGAATTTGAATGACCTATATGTTATGCATATCCTTATGTCTCATAAAAAGGGGTACCTTCGCATTGTCTAAAGCTAACGTGAGGTAATTCATGAAGAGGGCTGATTGCGTGAAAGTGTGAAAGCCATCATGTTAATAATAAAAAACAAATATTGATGTTACGCTTCAATAAAACAACAAAAAGGAAAAATATGGGAAGGGTACAAAACTTGATACCTACAAAATAATTCCCACAGCTCATAGCAAAAGACACAGAAAACATTTCAAAGGGTGAAAAGCAATATTTTCGTACTTAACATGGTTTATCTCTTTTTCTCGACTTCTTGGAATTGCAAATCATCGATTATCGTGCTTGGTTTTAGTTCATTAACCCCTTGGCATTGATAGTGCATCTCATACACTTGGCATGTAAATTTGTTTTGATAAATTCTTCTAATTCCGCCTACGTTGCAAGACTTAATTGATCAATTAGTTATTGGTTATCATGCTCGGTGTTTCATTTGGTTTACAAGTCTCAATTTTTAGTTCTTATTTTATATAATGCCCTCTCAATTCTTGACTTGAAGTGCAATTTTTTTTGGTCATGGTTTAGGAGGATGTGTATTTTTTTTTCTCTTCAGGGAGTTCTTTTATTGAGGAGGAGTTTCATTTGCTTTTCTTTTTAATTTTTTTTAATTTTTATTTTTTTTAGAGTTCTTGTGTTTAGGGGAAGTTTTTTTTTTTTTTTTTTTTTTTTTTGGGTCCCCCATTTTTCTATTTTGGCCTTGGGTTCTTGCCCATTGGTTCTGGACTTGGGTTCTTATACCCACTTTTTTTGGGGTTTTTTTTTTTTTTTTTTTTTTTTTTTTTCCGGGTTGGGTCTTATTACCCAGTTTCTTTATCGGGTTAGAAACCCATTTCCTCTTTTTTATTTTTTTTCCCTTTTTTCTCTTCTTCCTTACTTTCCCTTTTTGAGCCCTAATTTCCCCGTCCTCTGCTCTTCCCTCTCCGGTGACCTTGTTTCGGCAGTTTTTCCCTGTTGCATCATTTTTCCGACATGCTCCCCCTTCTTTCAATTCTTCTCTGCCGGAGCTTTGGTCGTGGGTCTTCTCTCGTCGTCGTGTGTCGTGCTTGCCACCGTGTTAGCATTTGCTTTTGGGTAAGTCCATCTTCCTTTTCTTTTTGTTTCAATTTGTCTCTTTCCTCCTTTCATGCTCTGTGTTTTTTTTTTTTTTATCTTGTTGGTATCTCTCTATTGGGTACGGGTTCTTCTTTGTTGTTCTTTAGTGGGGTTTGGTTCTTTGTGTTTATTGTGGCTTGGCTTTTGGTTTCTCCTCGGGTTTATGTAGTGTGGTCTCCTCTTTGTAGCCTGTGTGTTGTGCTAGTTTTGCCTTGGCTTCTCGGTTCTTGGAAGATTGCCAGTGGGGTTTGCTTTGGCTTGGACTTACCAGTGTGCTTGTTGTGTTGCTGGCTTAGTTTGTGGCTCGTAGGGTTGTGGTGACAGGGCTTGCTAGTGTTGGTTCATTTTCCCTGGATTGCTAGTGGTTGTCTACTGTATTCTCCTTTGCGTTTCTGTGTGTTGGATTGCTCCTGGTGTTAACAGTGGTACCAGTGGTGATAGGCTTCATTTGCTTAAGTTAGGGCTTATGCTAGTTTGTGTGCTGATGGCTGGAAGCTCTAGGCGTGGTTGTGGTCAGGCTAAGGGGATGTCATTGATGCTTCTGATGGTACAAGCCGTGGTTGTCGACGAGGACGGGCCCCTGCCGCTGACAAAGGCAAGGGGAAGGCCGTTGTTGCTAGGCCTAGGACAAAGAAGCATCCTTCTCGCTCTCCCACTCCTTCTGAATCTTCTGAGAGCTCCAGTGAGTATAGTGAGGAGGAGCTTGAGCCCTCATCTGATGCTTCTTTGCCGACGAATATTGCGGCTCCTGTCGATGAGACTGATTACGGTGCTTCACCCCTTGTTGGGCCCAGGACTGATGTTCTTACTGACATGGTTATGGACACTTTTGTTGTTGAGTCCTAGTGGCGGTCTGCTAATCACAAGCAATCCTATCTCTGTTTTTACTCCAAACGACTGGTTTTGGGTGAGCGTGTAGTTGACCTTGATGGGATTGGCAATGGTTTTGTCAATATGATTTTCCAGCGGCGTCATTGGTGACCTATTCTGAATTTGAGGGGCCGTATTTACTTTCACCTGGTTCAGTTGTTCTATGCCAACATGTTTCACCAGATACTGATTCTTGGGTGTTTCACTCTTGTGTTTTGGGCGTTGATCTGGTTTTTATCTGCTCAGTCTGTTGCCACTTTTCTGGGTTTATGCCGGGTTCCTGCTCCTGACATCCCGAATGACAAAATTACTCAAACTCTGACCATTTCTATTGTCTATAATACTTTATGTGGTCAGTCTATTGAGGTACACGGTGCTTTAAGGGCCAGTTTGATGACTAAGAATTACCAGGTGCTTCACAAGGTTGTGTGCAATACTATTCTTCTGACTACTGATCAGTCCGAGGTTACGGTTGAGTGTGCTCGTTTTCTCTATGCTCTTGGTACTGGTGGTATAGTGGATTTGCCCTCCTTAATTGTTAAGCTTGTGTATCAGGCTACTACTGTTACTAATGCTTTGATTTGGTTACCTTTTAGGCTGTTGATCTCCAATTTTCTTTTTACTAAGGGTGTACCTGTTGATCTTCAGTCTCGCGCCCTACAGGGTGTGATTTCTGATGTTACCTTGAAGTAGAGTTGGGGCCAGCGTCAGGGTAAGCAGGCTAGGTTATCTTTTGCTTCTACTTTTACTGTGCCTCCTGCTCCTGATCAGTCTGCTCCTATAGATCCTTTCCCACCGCCTTATGATCAGTCTGCTCGCATGATGGAATTACTAATTGCAATCCTGGATCGACTTGCTCAGATTGAGGATGTTTTGGTTGCCCGTGGTGGCCCATTGCCTCATTTGCCTCCTCGGGGTCGTGGTAGTGGTTCTTAGGTTCTTTTGGTGTTTCTCGTATTTCTTTTGGTGGTTTTTGGTTTTTGGGTTGTGTAGTGGTTGGCTATGTAGTTGTGGCATTTTGTGGTGTTATGTTTTTCATGCTTATGTGCTCTTCTTGTACTTCTTTCCTTTGTCCATTCCTGACAAAAAGGGGAGATGATTTGATGTTGGATGCTAGATGCTATGATATGATTGATACTAGCTTGATACTATACTAGATATGCTTTGCTATGCTAGACATGAAGGTTTATTTAGCTTTTATCTATAATATTATACTGGGTAGTTGTTGATATTGTGTGCAGATTATAGGTTAAGCATTGAGCGTTGAAGTTGAGCGTGAGAGTTTGTGTAATGGGTTATTTCTCTTATTTATTGAGTTATAATTCTGTTAGTGATTTTAGGACTTGTTCAGTTTTGTGGTTTGAGGATAGGTCTTATATCTCATGTTGAGATTAGGTTGGTTTTGTCATGGAATTGCCAAAGGGGGAGATTGTAAAGTCCGTGTTTTTATATTAGCCTATTCCGTGTCAAAAGTGTGTGTTGTGTGTCCTTTGTTGATTCTAGTGGAATGAAGCTTTATAGAGTGACTCAAGTGAAGACTCCAAGTCAATGCGGCTCATACTCATTGTTAGGTCAGGTAGGTGTCTATGGAAGCCCGATTTTAATTTGTTCAATTCATTTTAAATCATGGTATATTCTTTGAATAAAGTGAAAATGATTTTGAACATATTTTAATGTTTTAAAGAGAAAATCAGGGTGCTACGATTGATCGAGGTCACTGGACGATCGATCGTAGGGTACCCATAAAAGCTGTTTTGCCACTGTTTTTCAGGATCGATCATAGGATCACTGGACGATCGATTGTGGCTCGTAAAATTCAGTTTTTAAAATAATTAAAACTTTCCTATTTGATCTTAAAACAAATCCCAGTCACTTGGGGTGTCTTAGTCTTTATAAATAGGGTTTGTTTTCATTGAGAGGGCTAAGCAAGCCTCTCCCATTTAGGTTTTACAAAGTTCATCTTCTTAAACTTCTCTAGAACACTTTTACCTAGGTTTTCACATACATGCTCTAAAGATCTTCAAACCACACGTTCTTTCACATCCTTAAATGTTTGTGAGTCTGTTGCGACGGTGATTGAGCTTGCAAGTTCGTGATTGGAGGAATCGCTGTGAAGAGGTTGGTTGTGACTAAAGCCATGAAGACGGAGATCGATCATGTGTGATCGTGGGAGTGAAGACGATTGCTTGAGTCTTTATGGTCTATAAGTGTGTCTTGTACTTATTGAGTTCATAGTGGACTTGTTTAAACTAGACTAGGTCCCGTGGTTTTTCCCATCTAGAGTTTTTTACGTAAAAATCTCTTGTGCAATCTTTTACATGCTTTTATACTTGCTATGTGATTGAATTGATTGTGATAATTGGGATTTTAAGTGGTCATAATTAAAATTGGGTAAGATTAATAGTAATACCTATTCAACCCCCCTTCTAGGTATTGTAGGGTTAGTATAACTGGAATTTTATAATCAATGATTCTATGCCATTATTGGGGCTTTAGTTTCTACTTAGAGTATAATTAGAGCCTGTGAAATTTGGTAAGGTATGGATTATTGTGAATGTAGTATTTGAAGTTTAAAGTTTGGATAGGGTTTATAAAGCCTGAAACTTTAATACAAAAATTGAATTAGTGTGTTAATGGTTTTTCAAAATTAACCTTAGGATATGAAAATAGACATCATAAGTTTCGTCTGAGCTTTTGAATCACTCAAATCTGACTTTGTATAAAGAAGATATAAGCATTGCAAAGTTTTGTCCTTGATTGTAATTAGTTTCTGCAAAATGGTGTAAATTTCAGTAATAAAGTATGAAAAAGATGACCTTTTTGTAAATAAAAGTGAACTGTTTTGTAAATAAAATGTCCTGTTTCGTAAATAAAATATAAAAGTGTACTATTTTGTAATTTAATTTCGACAAAAAAAAAAAAAAAAACTGAATTTCATTCAAAATGCTAAGGCTCTGTTTGGATACTGAGAAAATGATTATCTTTCATTTAAATGCCTTAAGAATTATTAAATAATTTCTAAAAATGGTAATATTTGTTATTTTGAAAATAAATTAGATTTTGACAACTAAAACCTATATATATAATTAATTTCCATTGGTTATTCCCTTTGTTTGGTTAATAAACCATAGTTTTAAGTAATAATAATGAGATTAGGCCTATGTCATTGATATTAATATGTAGTATATATTTTCTTCACTCAAGATATAAATTAATATTTTTTAAATTAAATCCATAATTATGGATTGATATTGGAGATATAATAAAATTACATTTTTGATTGGATAACCTTAAAAATTCATAAATTTCTAATTGTTTGCATCATAAGGACCCTTAGAACTTTATACATTAATTTTTGATGAAATTTTAAATAATCATGTCATATTGTGGTACATTTTATATTGTGATGATGCTTTGTTTAAAGCATGAATTGTTATAATTTTGGATACTACTGAATTGTGGAGTGGTCGGCTGGGGCTGATCCAATTAGGTATGCCTTACAGTTAGTGTACTAATATACTAAGTCATTGAACAAGTGGACCATGACTAGTATACACATATGATAGGGACATATGTGCTGTGGCTATAATAACACACGCATATATGGCAAGAGGCCCTGTGGGTTATTTTTATTACTTGTGTTTTGCAGGTTGCAAATGGCAACAAAGGCTCAGGGTATGAAAATTGTTATATTGAGAAACATAGTGGAATTATGTACCACAATGTGAATATGCGTTCTGAATTAATACTATCTTCATAACATGATTACTTTGTAGCAATTGTGTTTAGATTAATACCGAATTAAAATAAGTGTTATTCTTACTGAGCTGTGTAGCTCACTCATATTATAATAAATTTTTTCAGGGTGATGAGGAAATGTTTGCAAGAAGTAGAAAAGGTTTGGATTGCGCAAATTCAGAGAAACTTTTTGATGTTTTATTTGTAATCTTATAGTTGATAAGATAAAGATTGTAAGAACTTATTTGGAGATGAATGGTTGTACCCCTTTAAGTTAGTATAAATATTATGTTTGATAGATGAAAATTTCAATTTATTTTCCTTTTAAGTTGTGTAAAAACCTAGGTGTTACAGAAGGTATGTCCATTTTAATAAGAAAATGGTGGCCAAAGAGGTGGAACTAAAACTTTTCAATGCCAAATTTAACTGCAAGAATTTCTTTGAAAGTGGAGTGATAATGTAGTTCTATAGGTTTGAAAGCACTACTTTTATATCCACAAATATGTCTTTTTCCATTGATGTCTTCGAACAAAGCAGTAGCCCGTATTTCATCATTAGCATCTATTTGGAGAATTCTTTTGCCATCACTAGGAATTTGGAGAGGATAAAGAGAATCCGCAAGATTTTTAGTGCCCTGGATAGAGGTGGTATGAGAAGAATTCCAAGAGGGAGGATTCTTTTTTAGGAGTTGGGCAAGAAAATTTATGTGAATGGCAACTTTTGGAATAAAATCTGCCATGTAATTGACTATTCCAAGAAATTTTTAAAATCATTTTTGGACTAGTAAGTTCATCAGAAAAAGCTTTGAAAACTATGGCGATGTGGGGTTGAAGAGTATACTTACCATTTGTGATAGTCACTCCCAAAAAGTCAATTGTACTTTGGCCAATAAGCAGTTTTTTCTCAAAAATGATGATTCCTTATGATTTTACCATATGGTAAAAACCTAAGACTAATTGTTCATGAGATTTTTGATCTTTTGAGAAAAGAAGAATATCATCAATATAGATCAAGGCATGAGCCAGAAGTGGACGGCGCAAGGAAATCATTGCTTTTTGAAAACGGGATGGATAAGTTTTTAACCCAAAGGGAATGATTGTCCATTGATAATGGTGATCTAGAATGCAAAAAGCAGTTTTTGGGCGTTCCTTAGGATGAACACCTAATTGCCAAAATCCAGCTTTTAAATCAAATTTCTAGAATATTTTGGCATGTGAAAGATGTTGGAACATGGAGGATTTATTTAGCAAAGGAAATTTATCATCTGCAAGGAAAAGATTGAGATCTTGATAATTGATTACCAGTCTGGGTTTGCCTGCAACTTGTTTTGAATGCTTGTTAACATAAGATGCTTCACAAGCCCGTGGAGAAATTGTTGGCTCAATTAATCCTCGAGAGAGCAGTGTAGACAATTCTGCTTTTGCCAATTCAAGATGCTGAGGATTCATTCCTCTATGGCTTGCCTTTATCAGATTGGCATCTTCATTTTTCTTGAAAGGGAGATGAACAAAGTAGTTTGGATTGGTCCAAAGTGGTTTTGGATTCTTTTTTTAAAAAGTCCATGTGATTGTTAGCACAACAATCATTATTGAGTTGGACTTTTAAGGTATCAAAAGGGTTAAGTGGGAATAGATGAGGTGTCTAAGTCCATATAAGGAGGTTTCGGTCTGTGAGGGAGGAACCCAAAACTTGACGTTTGAGAACAAGTTATGGGAAAATTCGTATAAAGACTTGCTAATTTTATTAATCAGAAAAGTTTCTCCATTTGTAGCACAAAACATTTGATGGTGAGGAAGCCAATAATGGGAAGGAAGGATTGAAGATTGTGGCTGATGCACTAGTATAAAAAAAAAGCAATAATAGGAATGGGATGGGAATAAGTGTTCGAGAGGATATGGATTTGAGCAACTAGAGGAGGATGAGAGGGGATAATTTATGGAATTTGAGAGGTGAGGATGGCTTAGATATCTAAAAAATCTTAATCAGAATTCTTGCCTTCTTCAAATTCATCAGTAGAATATCTAATTGTGACAAGGGCTTCTGAAGTGTATTCATCATCAAGAGAATAAAGAGATTTTACATTTGAGAAAGCAATTTCACTAGCATGAAGATAAGCCTGTTTAAGGAGTTTGGCAGCTTTTTCTTTGTGAGGACAATTTTTAGCAAAATGACTTGGTTTCTTACATACAAAACAATCTTTTGAAGTTTTTCCTTTGAAAGGCTTTTTTATGAGAAAGCGCCATTTTTTCTTTCTTTCGGATTTGTTGAAAGAAGGACGATCAGGTTAGTATGCTCTGTTCATAAACTAGTGTGAAAAGTTGTTCTAGGATATTCTAGTATGAATAGGAATAACTTATTTTGAATAACTTTTGACATCCGCTGGCTATAAAAAGCGACATAAGTTCCAGTATAGAGGCATAACCTAGGTACTGTCCAGTGCTCTTCTACTCTTGTAATTTTCTCCATGTTGAAACACTTATGTAATATATTTGTGGCTTGGATAATATTCCTGACTCTCTTAATCCTTTCTAAATCTTTTTTAATCTTTATAGTTTGTGTGTCTCTGTGTGTGTGTGTGTGTGTGTGTGTGTGAAGTGAATAATAGGTAGTTTATTTCATTTCAAATTATCATGTTATTACTATTATACATTTTTTAATGTTTAATATTGGTATTTTTGTAATAAAATTATGATTATATCAATATTTCTATTCCATTTATATATATATATATTTTGCCAATCTAATCGTTGGATTCAGTATTTCACTCATGCACGTCATGCTTGTTAAATTTCAAGTTAATATGGGATTAGGAGTTATGCCATCCATAAAGTGCCCTAAATCATAGTTTTATTTATAAAAGAAATGTAAGTTTACAAATCAAATGTTTCTTGATATCTGATTGACTTAATATTTGACATACATGACGTGCATAGGGGAATTACCTAATCCAACAGTGAGTTTGGCGAAATATGGTTCTTATAAAAATATATTGAGGGGTGTAAGAGTTAAATGCTTTACACCATGTGTAAATTGATCTCTCTCAATAATAGTATAAATATATTAATATATAATTAGCTCTGAACGAGTCTTAACAAACCTAAGGCAATTTTAATGAGACAAAGTTAAAGGTAGTTGTATAATTAGATCGAGCAGTGAGATGGTTTCCACTAATTGATGGTGCTTTTGTACGTCGGGCAGCATGAGTAAATATATGAAACAATATGTTAGTGATTGTTAGCGCATTTTTTGAACTTTCACTTCGTATCTAAAATGCAATAATCCAAAAAAGTAAGGAACTCCACTTTTCTCTGTCTCTGTCTCTGTCTCTCTCACTACAAAGAGGCCCTTTCTCTCCATTTTCCATCACTACCAATAGCTAATACTCAGTTTGGTATGAGGGAAGGAAAAGTGGAAGAAAGGAAAGGTAGGAAGAATGGACTTTTAATCCATAGGGAAACGAGACCTTCTTTCCTTCCTCTTTGTTTGGTAAGCAGGGAGGATGGAAAAGAAGGAAATGAATAATTATATTATTTTACTAAATTACCCTCACAAAATAAAAAGGAAGGAAATAAAAGAAAATAATATTTTTGTCAAAATATGTAATAATCACCTTTTCTTTTAAGTACTTTTCCTCTTGCTTTTGTGGGGAAAGATTTTGGTGGCCAAGCTAGGATGGAAATCCTTATTCCTTCACTTTCCTTTTACTCCCACTTTTCTTTCTTGACCAAACAAAAGAAAATCTTTCCTTCCACTTTTCGTTCCCCCATCTTCCTTTATTCCACTTTTCCTTTCTACTGTATAGCACAAATAGGAGATCATCACTGTCCATACTTTGTCGGAGACCATTAAGAAGCCTATCTCTTCCTCACGTGCCTGTGAGGCTTCTTTGATGTCAACGCCCACCTCCTCTATCTTCGCTTAACAACTATGTGATTTGTGATTTTTTTGAGGATGGTTAACCCGTCCATCAAAATTTAAAAGTTATAATTAACAATGCTATTGTAACGACCCAAAATTGGGGCCATTAGTTAAATAGTAAGAAAATCAATTTAGAAGCCAATTTTGGTGGATATTTAATAAAAATAATTCTTTTGAAACTTTTTTAGAAAATCTGACATGGTTCTGTCTGTAAATAGGATATACCAAGTTATCGATTAGTCATAAAACCTGTAGAAAAACACAATTATAATCATATATAGCCCATCCATACAATATTTCTAAAATAATTAATTTACAGGCCGCATCATAGCTACATGGTGTTGTAAATATTTGATTTAAAATTAATTCAATTAATTTATTGTTATTTGTGTTTTTTATTTTAATTTATTGTATTTGATTAGTGTAGGTGTAACCTACATTGATGTTTCATTTTCCTACTGTATTATACTTTATAGTGGTGAGTTAGTGGGTGGAGATAACTCCTACACCACTAACTCATTATACCATTATTGTTGGAGGTTATTTTTCTTTTGGTTATTTATTTATAAGTGTTATGTGTGGAGATGAAGAGGTGTAGAGAATAGCTTGCATATGCTGAAATTTTCAGCACCAATATCTCCCTGTTTGTTGTACACTTTGGTTTCTTTTCATATTTTCTATGAATATATTTTGTGTATTTGGAGCATACGGATGATTTAAGATTCGTGGGAAATCTTAGCTGCACACAAGGCTACCTGGAGGATCATTGTATCTTGGGAGAGAAACGTCATGCAAACCTAGTGCAGACGGGGGCATATTTTCTCTAAGGATAGCGCTTCGTAGCGTGCCTTGGTCCATAATATATACAGGCTATTTCTGAACTTTGTATCTTGTAATATTATTATTATTCATTGTTATTGATTAAATTCATGTTGATGTTTATTATGTAGTAATTGATTTAAACTAGAAATTCCTAACAATATATCCAACACATGGGTGTCATCCACGTTCACATCCACTATTCATTTAATTATTATAGACCTGAATTATAATAAACATATGCCTAGGCTTTAAGCCGAAATAAAATACAATAATTCCCTAAACTTTATTACGCATTCTCTAAATGGAATGAATGCGTGCCGATGAATTCCCAAAACAGCATGTCAAGATTTATTTTTGAAAATACGACCTGCAAAAAAACTAAAGGGGTGTGAGCTATACGCTCAGTAGAAAACATTTTCCCAAAATAATCCAAGGTTTTAAAAACCATACATATATATATGCTTTTGAAAGAAATCCTGCAAAGCCATTGTTAGTTTGCATTATATACATTAGATTATAATACCAAATTACAAAGGTACAAAAGAATAGCTACGGAAATAAAACATAATGCTTTAATGATTAAATACCTTGCTAACATCAACCCTTGTTTATGAAAAAGGTAAGAAAAAAAATCCCAGAAATTTATAAATGAAAATTGAATTATTTTTGATAACTTTTGTGTGGCATAAAGACGCCTTTGTGTTACTATAAATCCAAAAAATCCATTTTATAGTTGAACGCATTTATTTGAATGCTTTACGTGATATGTGTAACAAACCTTCCCAGAAAAATGGGGTCTTCGCATGGTATAAGAGATTTTTTTCCCATAAATTCGAGGCAAAACCAACTGAACCCATAGGATTACGAGGGCAAAGCAGAACCAACTGAAACCCGGTATAATCCCAAGTGACCCTCCTCTATCAAGTGAGGCATTCTTTAAAACCCACAAAACCATTTTTTCTTCTCATTCATCATTTCCATAATTTTCCAATATCACCGAAAAATATAATGAATTTTCCCAAAAATTAATTAATTGATTTATACCTTTAAATCACATGAAACAATTCCCATAATTCATATATTTCATTTTTAAACCTTTTCTCAAAATAATGGTTTTAAAAACACTTATTTAAAAGTGACATCTAATATTTTGACTGCACAAATATAGTCCAAAATGTTTCAAAACCAACCCATTTCAACCCATAAACATATAAGAGTTTCAAAAACAACATTAATATAACAAAACAAAAGGGTATATAGATCAAACTCTAGGTTTTCCAAAACTTATCAAAACCCACAAAATATACCCTTATACATGATATTTATGCAAGGTATATCAAATACATATACATTTACATTATTTATATCCAAACCCCCATGCATCAATGGTTTAAAATGAGAAATGTCCTTACCTCTAGGATGGAATGAAGAAAATGCAAATCTCTCACTGTAGGTGCGTAGATTGAGCCAAGCAGAGCAAGATTCGCGCTCGTTGGCATTGGATTAGGGTCTCCGTGCTCTAGCGAGCCACCGTCGGCCTTCCTTCTCTCTCTCGGCTCCCCCTTCCCTTTCTCTCTTTTATTATGTGATGGACTTGTACATTATTATTTCTGGGTACGTTCCTTGTTTTTTTATGTAAAGTTTGATTGAATATTTGAACTCTTGGGCATTTGATGGTTGCACTTGAGCCTCGTTCTTCTTTTGAGTTGTGGGAAGTTGCAAAATAACTAACTAGTTTTGGAAGGTTGATGAGATGAGAATTAGGATTGTCTTAGAAAAAAAAAATTGATGATTAAATAGGATGGATGGGTATTGTGGAATGAACAGGTATTATTGTGGAAACAGTTAAAAATATTGTTGCACTGGATGATGAAATGATTGGGAATCAATTTGTGTTGGTGGTTGGGAATTATATTATTGGTTTGGAGGTCGATGATCCATGATGGGAGATTGTAGGAATGGAGGAATATAGAGTGGAAGAGTAGAAACTGCATAAACCCACTACGATAAAGGTGTCCAAATGTTTAAATTTTAATTTAAGCATGTAGATAAGTGAATAATTGTAGCCAAATTGCTATTGTAACTATCAAAATGGCTCGCCACAAGTTTCAAGCACTCTCACATGTGACATGTTTAACATGGCATGCAGTAAACATTTGCACTAGAACCCTTCCTCAATATGAGAGTCTACTATTAAGGCATTGACGTCTCTATTGTGGATGCTCTTACACCAGAAACTAGGTTCTCATGTACCTAACAAGTCTAATGGGAGCTCTTTTAGGGATGGCAATGAGATAGGCTTGCCAAGAACCTCCCTAACGGGATGAGGATATATACAAAAATTAAAAAGTGGGACGAGAATGAGATCCAAATGGGCAACCTGTCACGGGTTTGGAATGAGAATGTTATATTGCAAAACCCATCCCCCCCAAAATAGATATACACGTGCATGACATACACTCTCTCTCTCTCTCTCTCTCTCTCTCTCTCTCTCTATATATATATATATATATATATATATATATTTCTTTATATCAAAACCAAGATGTATATCTATTTACTTGTTTTGTTTTTGATGATCTAAGTGTATGAGAACATGAAATTTATGAAATTGGTGCTCTTTTTTAAAACCTTAAATAATTTTCAGACATATTTTATTATTTTTAAGAGCCATGGGAAACCCGTCCCACCTAGTAGCTCATTCTCACCCTATCCTGTCCCATCCCGTTAAGAATTTGGGACGAGAGTGAGATAAATCTTCTAATTTGCAAACAAGTTTGGAAGAGGGATACCATTGAACCGTTGCCATGACACGTTCTCACCTAGAAACATCCTCACTCTGTTTCAAAACCTAAACCAGACTGTCTGGTTAAACCATTGACTGGTTGATGTTTCAGTCCAAGTTAAACCCATTTAACTATTCCAAGCTTAAAAGTATGAAAAAAAATAAAAAAACCGTTTAATTTGCTAGTTTAACCGATGACCAAGTAAAACCGTTCATGGGTTGATAGAACTGGTTGAGTTTTTGTCTTAAACCAAGTAAAGGCTTAAAAATTCCAGAACTAAAGCCCCAAATCCAATTGACGCTAGGACTATGTGATTGTGCGACTTTTTTGAGTTTCTCTGTACCTCTCTTGCCTCAGAGTGAACCATAGCTTCACTTATTTAAATAGCTATTTTTCTAAGTCTCTAAATTTGGGGGCCAAGATTTTCATGGTTTAATAGCATTTTTTTTTTCTCATGATTTTTCTTTTCTCTCTTTTGATTATAATCTTCTCAAGTTCTCATGCCAGTAGTGGAGAAATTTGGCAAGCACTAATATGTTAGTAATTTTCTTATTACTCATTAATGTTAGTTACTTCTTGAATATTTTGCACGAAGATACCCAGTCTTACCAAGTTACAATTGTTTGGAAAATTTTTAGAGATTTTTTAATAATTTTTTTATAGCAATTTTTTTATTTATAGTTTAAATTATATATTAGTTAAAATATTAAATATTTATTACATCATGATGACATCACGATTCAATTTGGTTTAAGCCGACGGTTGAACCGGTGACCCCTAATCCAATTCAATGAATGGTCTGGGTTTTAAAATATTGCATTCGGGAATGGCTATTGCTCCCCTCATTTTTATCACACCACCCCCCATGCTTTAGGTTTTTAAGGTTTTATACAAAATATAAAAGGTTTTTATGAAAACCAGTCGTGTTGTCCACTAGAAAACATCATTTTTGAACAAGTTTACAAAAAAAAGGGTTTTTGTAATCTATGGTTTAAGTACACTTATTAGCCATTTACAGCTTTTATTTCAATTTTTTTGTTAAAAAGTCTACTTAAAAAATATATTTTGAAAAAACTTTTTTCTATAAAGTTATTCAAAATGATATTTTCTAGTGGACACGGTGGCCTTTTTTTTGTAAAAATTTGTTATATTTTGCATAAAATCTTAAAAGTCTAAACTAAAGGTGGGATTTGATAAAAATGAAGAGGGCAACTGCCGTTCCCTAGTTGCCTTCACTCTCACACTCACACTCGCACTCACACTCACAGCCCATGCCCTAGCCCTAGCCCTAGCCCTAGCCCAAGCCAAGCCCAAAACGGGCCCCACATGGCACGTACACAGAGCAAGGAAGTTACCAGAAAATCTTGCTTCACTGTTCTCATTATCTCCTCTCTTTGCCTCTCGAGTCCACCAACGAATGCAAGCCGCAATAGCAGCAATGGCCGCACACACCATTCTCCTCTCAGCCTCTCAATCCCTCCCAATGCTCTATTCCTTCCCAAACCCTAACCCGCATCTTCAGTCTCCATTCCTCGGCCTCCCCTTTAAACCCTCACGCCAATCCCTAACCCTCGCCGTGGCACCAAAGCCACTCTCCGTCGT
Source organism: Liquidambar formosana (assembly GCA_039720395.1). Lineage (NCBI taxonomy): Eukaryota > Viridiplantae > Streptophyta > Magnoliopsida > Saxifragales > Altingiaceae > Liquidambar > Liquidambar formosana. The sequence continues at coordinate 30,697,678 of CM077827.1, read as the reverse complement.
CGCTGCCACCAAGAAGGCCGTCGCCGTCCTCAAGGGAAACTCCGCTGTCGAAGGCGTCGTCACTTTGAGCCAAGAAGATGACGGTCTGTTCTTTACTAGCTTTGACTCTTTGTTTCTTTTGGGGTTTTTGGTTGCCGCGAAAATGTAGGGAAATGGAAAGGGGATTGTCATTAAGCCAAGTTAAAAAGTATTAAAGGAAATATTTCATTTTCTTCGGTTTTCTCGGCAACCATTCAGAAGGTTAGTGGTGGTGCAGAGAAAATGCAGGAAAGGAGAGGAATTTGAATTGTGTTTTACTGTAAACATGTCGGACGACTGTGAATTGTAGTGTGTATTAAAGTGTGATATCGGATATAGTTTCTTCATGTTCGTTTGGTTGTTGAGGAAATGTGGGAAAAGAAAAGCAACTGAATTTTCGGTTCTGGAGAAAATGTGGTAGAAGAAGAGAAATTGAAAGTTTAAATCTAAGAATTTTTGTTGTTTGGGACGTCGAGAAAATTGAAGTCTTCACTAAGCTTAATAAAAGTAGACAACTGTTTGGAAATTAAAACAACATAAATCATAAGATGCAACGTCCTTTAATTCGTTAGCTTTTCTGTCAATTTTCTCGGTGACCCAATGAAAGGTTAGTGGTAGTGTTGAGAAAATGTAGGAAAGGAAAAGAATTAATATTCTCCACCAGCTTTCAGTCTTTCTTATTTTGGCCAGGTCATTTTTGTTTGTTTGAATCTCAGTTGCATTGAAGTGTGGAATTTGACATTGTTTATTTATGTTGTTTGTTAGCTGAGAAAATGTGGGGAAGTAAAAGAAGTTATGATGAGTTTGGTTTCATTTCTGGAAGGGTGTCTGAACTTCCCAAAATTTTGAGAACAGCGAAAACATGAATATTTTAGAGAGTATTAAAAGGGAAATGAAAATGACCACAAGTTCTGATGTTTTAGGAAAACGAGGCATTTTTAGAAAAAATTATGGGAGAAAGGCTTTTAGAAACGATCTTTCTACTCGTTCTGTTATATCAAGCATTTGATAAACTCACAACCTATATGTGTGTGTGTGTGTGTGTGTGTGTGTGTGTGTGTGTGTGTGTGTATTGATCATATGCCAGGGAATGGAAAACAGTTTCTGAAAACCAAAAGGGAAAAGACAAGTCTTCATCAAAAAGATAAGGGAAAAGGAAAGTCAAGATTTAAACTATGGTAAATGCATTAAAGTTGAGGGACAGGAGAATTTTATTAAAAGAGGATGAGAGTGGGATAAGGTGGATGAGTTATTTTAGCAAATTATTTAATGAGAATCACATAGATAATTTTAGCTGATTAAGTTGTTTAATAAGATATTAAAGACTAAAAATATGCCGGATGAATGGGGCAAAAACATTTTGGTGCTGCTGTATAAGAATAAAGGTGATATTCAAAGCTGCATTAACTACCATGGCATTAAGCGTAACAGTTATACAATGAAGCTTTAGGGGAGAGTGATAGAGTGAAAATTAAGACTCGAAACAACGGTATCAGAGAATCAGTTTGGTTTCAGGCCAGGAAGATTGAATATGGGAGCTACTTTCTTACTTAGTAGATTAATGGAAAAGTATGGAGAGAAGAGGAAAAAACTATCGACTTAGAAAATAATATGATGGGATCCCTAGGGATATAAAATGGTGGGTATTGGAAAGGAAACGAATGACTAATAGGTATATCGATATAATCAAGGACATGTATGATGAAGCCATACAAGTGATTTTCCAATTACAATAGGTTGACACTAGGGTCTGGTATTGAGTTTTTTTATCTTTTTGCTTTGGTTATGGATGAACTAACTAGAAATATCCAGGATGATGTCCCGTGGTGATTGTTATTTGCTGAGGATATAGAATTAGTTGATGAAACTAGAGTAAGGGGTGAATTTTAAATTGGATTTATGCAAGGACACTCTAGAATCTAAAGGTTTTAGGTAAACTAAAGACAAAAACAGAACATAGGGAATGTAAATTTAGTCAAACTTGGAATAGAAATGAAGGCATTGTGCAAATTAGTGTCCAAGAGATACCTAGAAGTGACTATTTTCGATATCTTTTGATAAATTATCCATTAAGATAGAGATATAAATGAGGATGTTTTAAGACCAGCTATGCTTTATGGTATAGAGTGTGCATCTGGAGTGCTGTGTGATAATAGAATACCTATAAAATTAAAAGGAAAATTTACAAGATGGTTATAAGACCAACTATGCTTTATGGTATAGAGTGTTGGGCAACTAGGAAGCATGTGCAAAAAATGAGTGCAGCAGAGATGAAAATGTTATACTAAAATAGATAAAATAGGAAATGAATGCATTCATGAGAAGGTAGGAGTAATGCCAATTAAGGAGAAGATGAGGGAAAATCGTCTCTGGTGGGGTTCTGTCTAGTGCAACTGAGACCTATAATTGTACCCGTAAGTAAGAGTGACTTAATTCAAGTCGAAGGCCTTAAAAGAACAAGAGGAAGGCCCTAGCTAACGTGGTAAAAGGTGGTGAAAAAGGACATGTGTGCTAATTAAGTATTTATTTAAAAATAAAATGAAATTTAAGTTGTAAGTTTTTCATACTTTCAGTATTTGGATTTGAGAAATATTTATTTAAAAATGAAATCGGATTTAAGAAAACAGTACCTGACACGCCACTAAGCCTAATTAAGTGTGGCTTAATTCAGAAGAGTTTTTCACTGTTTGGAATCCGGAAGAAAACATCTAAGATTTACAACCCCCAACCCCACCCCACCCCATGCGGGTGCTCAGTTTTCCTCCGCAATTAAATAAAGGGTTATTGGGTCCTTTGACTTTTGCTTCATGGCAGAGGCTGTTTAGGATGGCAGGTTGAGTTGGGTTCCTCCTCTTTCATGTAGCCATATGGTTATTATTGAGTATTGGGGTTTTGGAAGAAGCGTAGTTTCTCGTTTTTGGGTTATTTGGAAAGAAAGAAATGCGAGAATTTTTTAAGATAAATTCGAGAATGAAGATGAGTTGTGGGATCTTTTGTTTTTCTTGGCATCTTTTTGGGCTTTGGTGACTAAAGATTTTGTTGGAATTCATCTTTTTGTAATTAAGGTGGGTTGGAGAGAAATGTGTGATTGATCGGCTTTAGTCATTTTGGTGTATTTTCATTTTGGTCTTTTGTGGTTAGATGCTATTTGGTAGGACGTCTTGTCCTCCTTGTATCCTCTTATAACTGTTATTAATAAATATATTTTGTTGACTGTAAAAAAAAGAGGAAAAAATAAATAAAGAAGCGTTATCGGCGGTGCTGAATTGATTTGTACTGTGAATAGGTCCCACAACTGTGAATGTTCGTGTTACTGGACTTACTCCGGGGCCTCACGGTTTCCATTTAGTGAGTGTTTTGATCGTAACTTTAATCATTTTGTGGATGTGTATATTGTAAGATTTATGAATTTTGATTCTTATTATTTTAAATATTTTCACCCCCTTGTTTCAGCACGAGTATGGTGACACAACAAATGGGTGCATTTCAACAGGTTGAACTGATTTGTAGTTCAAGCTTGAACTGCTTTGGTTTTTCTTTGTGTGTTTGTATTTCAATTGATGAAGATATTTATTCTGATGCTTGTGTTCAATATTTGAATAAAAGGAGCACATTTCAATCCTAACAATATGACACATGGTGCTCCTGAGGATAAAATCCGTCATGCGGGTGACCTGGGAAACATAGTTGCTAATGCTGAGGGTATTAAGTTTTCACTTTGTTTTGTTTTGTTTTATTTATTTATTTTATAAATTTTTAAATGTTTCCCTCCAATAATTTCTGTACGTTTTTGTTGCTTGCTGCAACTAGGGGTGGCTGAAGCAACAATTGTGGATGACCAGGTACAGATTGGAAATCTATTTTGTTTTTGGTTTTTTTTTTTTTTAATGTTTTCCTTGTGACAGCATGGTTTCTGACATATTTGTTTAGGTCTCTCCCTCTCTTAGTAGTCTTTGTTATCTCAATTTTGAAACAAATTTGCAGATACCATTAGGTGGACCTAATGCAGTTGTTGGAAGAGCGTTGGTAGTTCATGAGCTTGAAGATGACCTTGGAAAGGGTAAATATTTTTATTTACTAGTTTACATTTAGGCTGCAAATTTCACCATTACCTGTGGAAGGGACTTTTCCTAGCATGTTTGCCAACCTTACCCTCATTTTAATTGCCTTAATCGCTTACTTTGTTACCTTATTATTAATTAATAATTAATTAATTAATTAATATTAATATTAATATTTTAATTTTTAATTTTTTTTCCTTCCTCACTTCCGTTTGGTTATGTAATTGTAGGTGGGCATGAACTCAGCCTTACCACTGGCAATGCAGGCGGAAGATTGGCATGTGGTATGCATAAAATATGGACTCACTTTTCTTTCCTCTCATCTCCTATTTTCTATTTTTAAGAATGATAATTAGTTCAGGTTTGCTTTGCTGCTTGATTTATTTAAATAAGCTATAACTGAAATAATGACTTGCACGTCAACATCTCAAGTAATGGGTATTAATTTCCTTAAATACTTGTGGCGAGATAAGTTTGTAAAATTGGGCATATAGATAATCCATTTCATCTCATTAACGATATGGTCCTGATAATTTGCACCAGAGTTCTATTGCCAATTTACTGTGAATTCAAATCATATTCACTTATTCATTATGAGTGGTAATTTTTTAAATGCCATTGTTTCATTATGCAAATGGACTTATTTTGGATTTTTTTTTTTTTTTTTTTTTTTGGGTTTTTTGTTTGTTGTTTTTTCTTTTGTTTTTTGGTTGGGGATTTTCATGTGGCTTTTACAAGCGTGGGCAACTAAAAGCTTGTGGCTTACTTTTCAAGCAAAAGTTGGCACTTTTGGTCACGACTCACAACTCTCATGATAATTTGCACCAAAGTACTAGATGTCGAATTCACCTACTTACCAAAATGTAGGATATGGGGACACTACTAAAGCATCTAATTTTCCAAAAATTGGGTGCTGGTACATGGTAAATATATATATATATATATATATACAGAGAGAGAGAGAGAGAGAGAGAGAGGTAAACTTGCAAAAAAGTATATTTTAAGGAATTGTAAACTCTACTTTTCCAAGGACTTTTTATAATTGTAGTGTAACCTTGAGTCACCTCAAAATAACAAAAAGTATAGTGGGCTTTTATTGCAAAACATAGCATTATAAAGAGATGAGGGTGTCATTGATTGAAACCCTTCTATGACGTTCTAGAGTGAGGATTGACTACTTGATCCCCTCTGGCAGAGATACTCTGGTAACTCCTCTGTGAGTAACAATGTTTTGGCAGCCTCTCAATGGGGGTTTAGAAATCATTGAAGAATGATTCTAGTGGGTTTTGGGGTTTTTCATGCCCTGTGCATGCTGAATGTGGGGTTTCATTTTGGGGCTCCCAAACCACCAACTAAAACATGAAAAAAATAAATAAATAAATAAATTGGATCAAAATACTGATAGGTATAATGAATACTGGTGTTAAATCATATAAGTGTTCCTCCATTGTAAGAGTCGATTTATTTGAAGATATCCTTTGGGGTATTTGGCTGTAGATATCCATCAGCCAGTTGAGGAGTTGGATTTCGCTGCACTGGTAGATGAATATTTTGTTTCAGTTTGTTGGAGCAACGCCTTTGTTTCCAATTACTTGAATTTGGATTTTAGTAGATTTACAATGATATGGCCTGGCTGTAATGCCTTTTAGGCTTCTGCTGGAATGTGTCTAGAATTCTCAAACCACCCCCGATTACTAGTGCTTGTTATACCACCTCTGCTTTGGGACATACTTTATGGATTTTTCAGTCTTGGGTGTAACTTTTAGTAACCTCCTGGTCTGCTGTAGTGAGCCTTGTGGTGTGCCTGACTGGCAAGTCTGCCCATCCTTACAGCTTTCCCTTTTGTGGGTTGCTCTTCAAGCCTTTGGGTGCCGATATTTGTTTTGGCTGTAAATTTATTTAGTTATGTTGATTGCTTTTACATGTCAGTATGATTCCTTATACTGATACAGCATTTGCACCTTTTGTGGAACCTTTGGTTCATTTTTTGGGCTCACTCTTCTGTTCTCTTTGTGTGCACGTGTATGCAGGAGTGGTTGGTTTGACTCCAATATGATGAGAATTCGCTATTCAGAAACCAATTTAATCTGGCCTCTGCGGTTGGCTGCTTCCTTTTGCGAGTTCTCATATAGAGCTTAATGTATTTTCGAAGCTGGGGGTGTATTCTAAAATTCTGGAGACTGCTCGTGTTAGTCAAAATGCTGGCAGACATTTCAACATGTTTATAGGTATTCACTACCCTTACTGAGGTTTGTATGGATGCTTTGTGAATGTTCCGAACTTATTATTGGCTTTTAATAAAATAAAAAAAAAAAAAACAATGCACATGGCTTTCTGCAGTTACTTGAACCATCGTAATTGGAAATCCTATTAAATATTCATTTTTTGATGAAGAAAATGGATTATTAGTAATTCTTAGCTTTAACCGTTGGTGAAATTTATAATATAAGTAGTAGTTTAGTTGGTTATGAAACAACCTCCTAATGCCCAGCAAGCAGTGATTCCAGCCATTCTTTAAAGTTACTTCTTTACAGTGGGAGCAACGTACTAAACTTTGAAACAAAAGTATTCGAAATGTTCTGGTGGTTAGAAAACTCGCGTTTGCAGCACACTTGCATGTGACATTGTTTTTGATTTGCATTGTGCCATCTGCCTTTAAATATTATTATGGAAAACAAATTGGAACAAATCTTTTACTCGAGATATGCAAATGCCCGGTTTTATGCTCTGTTACAAGGATGGATTAACATTTTGATAAGCAATTGGGTTGTTTAAGCAACTTGCTTGTACTGGATGAGATAATTAATTTGCAATCTTATCTCATCTCACTGACCATTAGCCATGTTCCCACTCTCTCAATATTACTTGTATTTTTGTTTAACCGGAGTGATTGACCTTTTTTGTGCCATCATGCCTGAGCTCAACTTCGGATGATATGAAATATTTCCTAGTGTCAGTCAATTTTTGTGTTCTCTTACACGTTATATTCACTAAAAATGCATATGCATAATATTCATTTTGCCAAGAATGCTTCTTAGCTTTATTCTTAACCTGATGGTAATCTGGCAATGAAATGGTTTAGTAACTCAGCCAAGTCCCCCTTCTCCCTTGTTTTGGGCCATACTCTATAATAATTCCTAACCTATTCTCAAATCCCACACAACATGGGCGGAGTGGGTACCACCCCAAGATAATCTCATTAATACCCATATACATCTTGATCCCCAACCTCTCTATCTCTAAAGAGGAGTCCCTAAGCGCCTACCCTATACCATCACTTTAATGGTTAACTGGTGTGGTTAACATTAATAGTTAATTGGTGTGACTTAGCCAGCCTAAGAGCATGTTATCATGAAAATCCAATAGTTATAAAGATGGGTTAACCACCAGCTTTGTAGCCTAGGTGGTACCTTTCCTTCCCTTTGAAGGAGGTTATAATGGGTACTAATGACATATAGTAGAACTACTGAAAATTCAGGGAAAGGCCATAAAAGTAGGAATATTTTAGTGATAAACAGAGTCAGTAAACTTGATTGAATTGTTGAGTTTTGGGTTTACTTGTCCAGTTTTTAAGTGTAACCCAATTTTTCTATGTGAATCCAACCTTTCCCACCATGCTCACTTGGTCAATATTGCTTCTCAAATGATTAACGAACATTTCAAGCATCGGCATCAGACATTAAGAAATAATTATCCTTTTTTTTGGGGATTTCTTCTTCATAAGCTATTTGATTAAGGCTTTGTTTCTACATCAACACGTGGGCGGAGCCTCCTTGTACGACCATTCTGATTGAAATTAGCCAACAAACCATGCTTGCCTTAGCAAGACACCTAAATTAGGTAAACTATCTCTCACTTTTCCGCCTTCTAAAAGACCAAAAGACCCTCTCATAGTTCTGTTCATGACATTAACAAGGGCTTAATAGGGGAAATAATGCTCTATTTAAGACTAGCTGAAGTAGAAATGAAAAGCACTTCCAGGATCTTCTATATGCTTTTTGACAAGTTTTCTCCTACCATCTATGACATTAATGTACTAAGGAACCAAAAAATTTTCCAACATTTTATGGGAAACCCCCAAACGCCAGTGCGCCACGCAGTCCTACATTGGCCATGGTATTTTCCATTAACATGAACGAAGACCTAATTTAAACCTACACACAAGCAAATCTACTACATATGGCAATGAGTTTTCTTCTTCTTTTTTTTTTTTGGGTGTGTTGGGGGGGCAATATTTAGTTTGATTGAGAGTTAATTCACGGGCCAAGTGTGAGAGTACAAGAAAAAGGAGATCGAGTAAAAGAATGGCCAGGGCAAACCTAACATAAGGTTTGGAGTTGGCATAAAGTCTTTGTCGTGAAAGATGGGGTATTGAGGGGATTTGATGGACACCTTTGATTTTTTTTTTTTTTTTTCCCCTTTTCTTTTTTGTGCATTAGCTACAACTTAAAAGAGTGGTTCTCCAACACATCACTACTGCCACTAGTATACTAGCCATACCACCAATACCACTGGTGTCTCTCAACATGAGCTTTGTGGTATGGTTGGTTGCTGCTTTTTCTCTTTTCTTTTTGTTTGCTTTTTAGCTTGTAGTGCAGTATAACTATTTTGTGTCACTCTCATAATGAAAGTAATCTAAGGTGCTTAGAGTAGTCACATATCACAACATTAATGTCGACTTCAGTTTTTTTTTTTTTTTTTTATTTATTAGTGCTCTGCTTGATAGTAGATGGTGCAAAAGAAGAGGAAATTGAAAACTTAGATTAAAGTAATTAATGGGAAAAAAAAAAATTAGACCATTGACTTCAATTCTGCCCAACTTGATTCGCTCTATCAGCCATAACTAAAAAAGAGGAATTTCAAATTGGTCCAGCTATGGGCAAATAATTACAGTTAGTTGTCATTTACTACAAAGTTATTAGCCATTTGTATTGATGTGTAATTATTTGCCCATAGCAGGACCAATCTGTGATTCCCCCTAAAAAATTTCAGCCTCAAGTGCCCCCTCTTTTCTTTTCTCTTCTTTTCTTTTTTGGCCCTAAACCCAATCCATTCTATTACCTATAAATAAATGCCTTTACCACTGTGCAAGGATGGAACTTAAACAATAATTAAGCCACTAGGACTAATCTAGAGGTTAGGAGTTCGAACCTCTTCCATTGTAACAAAAAAAAAAAAAAAAATGGAATTTAAATGATAATCTGTATCTTACATAATATTAAAAATATAAATCCATCATCTGGAATGAGATTATTTTTAAAAGTTGAAGTCATTATTACGATTGATATTGTAGGATCAATTTTTAGAAATTCATGAAATGATACTAAAAATTTCCATTCTCATTTGTGATGATGATCATTATTCTCTTGAATTATTCCATTCAAGAGGAAGGATTTATGCCTTCATGATTATATAAAATACAATATAATTGTTTAATTTCTTCTTCCTTTTTTGGTACACATAATTTTCTAATTTCCAGTTGTACATTAGAACGGGCCCTAAATATAATTTATTTTACCACACTTTTTATACGAATTAGAAATGAGTGGCAATGTTTAATGGTACCTTTAATGCATAAAAAGTTTGAGAAATAAGGAAGTTAGCATTCTACAAAGGTCTAGAGTAAATTGAGATACATGTTTAAAAGTTTAATGACATGATGAATTTTGGTGCTTCAAGGGAACATGATTGAGGGACCCAAAAGTGCTGTCAACATGTTTTAGGAGATCTACCCACCAAGGTTTGGTCACTCTCGAGCAAGCTTTGGACAAGCTAGTATGGTGAAGTGACAAAGGAAACCCTTCCATGTCAGTATCAGAAAAAAGGATAGGGATTTATCATTCTAGGGGTTTAATTTATTAGATCAAAATTTACCACAAAACCAATTTTCTAAACTCAGCCATTTTGAAGTATCAATCAACCCAACAAGATGTGATAGTTTTAGGGTTATGAAATAGAATAATTAAGCAATAGAAGTCCCACAAGTCGAGTCGTATTAATTGACATCTCCTTACCGGATTTCTTGAGTTTGAGTCTATGATATTAAATCTTACGAAGTAGTAAAATTAATAATAATAAATCAACAGCTCCGATTGGATGGGAAGGAACCCTTGCCTATCAGATTACCATTAACCCCCAAAGAAAAAGACAAAGAAGAGGAAAAAACAGAAGTAGGTGTCAGAATTGCAATGCCAAGAGAAAGTGCAATGCACAAATCCTCTTTGGTCGCTATCTGAAGAGATAAGAGGGAACGCTTTTGAGTAAAGAGCAAACTGAAGGGTAGGAATACCTAAAAAGGAGTGCAAATATGAGAAAGAGTACATGGTTACGGAGGCGCGGAGAGTATATATCTATCAAGAAGTTTAGTTTGGAGGGCAAGAATGAAGGCTCAATGAAATTGACTAAACCTTGCTGAATGATTCCAGACGTCACTGTGTACCACAATATAAAATATAACCCCCGACTGTTTTTTTTAATCAACCAAGCCCATGGAGAGAAAGAGTCTCATAACAAGTAACAAAATTCAATTTGAGAAAGATATTCTTCTTGACGGAATTTCAAAGAGGTTGTTAAAAAAAGAAAAGAAAAGCTACGAGTGAGAATAGATTGGGCAACCTTCTTGATTTGAAGTTCTTAGATATCAGTACTTACACCATCTCATCTACTAAACCTAACAAGTATGCATGGCATTTCCCCGGTTTTCTTGATTGATTACACACTTAAGTAGATGATGGTCTTATTTGAGACCGGGAAATAGTCAGGCTAAAGGTTCAGACATCTTAGGTCGATTGCCAAAAAAAAAACAAATAAATAAAGAGGTACACACATGCCATGAGCACAGTTCTACGAATTCTATATTGGCAACACAATTTTTCAAAAAGTCTATATGGGTAGAATTGCGACCCACGAAACTGAGAATTACAAACAATTACCCCATTTTAGAGATTCAAGAATAAGCGCCTATTTGGTCATTTGAATGAAAATTAGATAATCATAGTATATTTTACAAAGTATTGAAGGCACAAATGCCCTCATTTTGAATAAATTCGATTGTAGCAGAAGGATTTGACCCAAGACCTACCCAAACCCCACCCTGTCTTGATACCAACAGAACTAAGGCTCACCAGCAAATTGGTCCAGACACCTCTCTAGAAGCAGGAGGGCAACATGCTATCCAATGTACTAGCTCAGGCTGAGTTTTCAAAAAGAAGATGCATTTGACAATTTCGTCTATGGGTCTTCAATTTTAATCCCCTCCAATCTAGCTATTCTTGAGTTTCCTTCATTTTGTATAAAGGTGCTGGCATATGAATGTAAATCAAGGATTTGGACCGACCACAATATTGTAGGTCTTATTTAATACTGAAAATGCAGAATATATCAATTTAATTGAAGGATTTTAACCGTCTGATTCAACTATTGCTATTTTCCTTAAGACATGGTTAAACGTTTTCCAACTGTCATAAAATTTATTAAAAATCAATAATCAATTAAGCTTAATTTCGTGCACATGAAGGATTAAGTGAGACCCATATGGCAAACAAAAAAAAAAAAAAAAAAAAAAATTGAAAATTTAGTAAGCATGATTTTGACCATGATCCTGGCCTCCTGTAATGTTTTTGTAGTAGACACATGAAAAATTAACTGAGACCCATAAAATTGTGGATCTCAATACTTTTATGCTGACCCAATACCTCCTAACTAGTTGATAAGGAACTGGTGGACATGATCGGTCCTAACCCCAGCATAGATCTACCCTAGTAAGTTTTTTTTTGGTATTCCTCTTTGTTATTTAAGGGGTAAGTGAACTACCCATAAGCAAAACACCATAACTGTTGACTTAAAGAATGGACATGTTCCATGGATTTTCTCACCAATTCCGTTTTCAAAGGTGGTTTGTTCACTGACAACCAAGAAAGAAAAAAGTGTGTTATATTCAAGGTATGTGGTTACAACAAACAATGGCTCAGAAGCTTCTCGATCTCTCCCCTCACTAGCTAATGACGTGCGAAGTGGACTAGTGGAGTCAGTATTAAGCTCCACTCTAGTGCTACTCAGAGATCATGTGGAGCAACATCCATAGTCTAATCATAGGTCTCTAAATGTTCCTCACTTGGGTTCAAAATACAATGGAATAAATCTCATTTTCATGCATAATTTGATCTTAGTCCCATTAAAAGTTGTGATTAACTTCCGCGCATGAGTAGGATCATTAAAAGACAAGAATATGGTTCATCACCGTCTTAGAGATTCGAACCCTTGATTACCGGCTTCCTACACACACCTAATTATTCTTATATAGCATGTTAATGTGCTAAGCTAACAATCAAACCTGCACCAAGTGATGAGGGGTGATGAAATTAAATATGGAAATAACTAAATAAGATAGAAGATTGCCCTACTTTCCCACACTAGCACCACCAACACAGCAGCAACATTGGTGGTTCATCGTGGCGTCGCACCCTCGCCTACGTGCCTCACACAACCAACCCCATCAATTCGCTAATCCAAAAATCTGCCCCTTTTTTTTTTCCCAACTCCCCTCCATCTTTTGACTTTATTATTGTAATTATCATTATTTTTCTAGGGCAAGATTGGAACTACACCTTCCTCGTGTCTCTAAATCTCAAAATTGTCACTTGATAATTAAATTGCTAATAATATACAAAAGTATTGGGACCAGTGGGTATAATCCATCACTGCCAATGTTGGGATGACCGTAAAAGTAATTAATATAAGATTTTAGTGAGTGCTATAAAATACCATGGTCGATCCATAGTTGTGGCTGGCAAGAAGTTGGGCCGCCGACACTGAGCAAATAAATAAATAATTATGACATTTGCTTGCATGCCTACGTTGTTTATTTCCTAGAATTAGTTATAAAAATTTTAATATTGACAAAGAAAAATTTATTCCAACCACTGGTCACTACTCACTAGAAGCTGGTGGGTTGACTTTTGAGTTGGAATTGCCAATCCCAACCAGACCATCACTAATTAACCTCTTCATTTTTTTAAAAAAATTAATTAATTAATTAATGCCAATTGGGGTATTTAGACCTTAATTTGATCCGATTGTTTTCCTAAAACACGGGTAAGGTTACTATCTATTTCATGTCAATTAATTAGCATGTAACTGCTAATTCCAAGAGAAAAAAGAGTCAGAACCTTTCACTTCATGAGGAATAAGTCTAGAAAACCACTAGTATACCACCATTAATTGATTCCTTTTGTGTTTTAACTCACCTTGTTAAGAGTTTTTTTTTAAAATTTATTTTTGGGAGTACATAGAGGATTACATTTTATTGAATAATTAATTAATGGTTCTAATATGAACACCTTAGTTTTTATAGTACACTCTGAGAGCATCTCCAAGGGTACTAGCTATTTTTTTGCTACTTTAACTAGCAAAATGATTTTTTAAAACAGCTAGCTATCCAAATGAGTATTCCAAGGGTACTAGTTATTTTTGAGTTATTTCAAATTTTTATTAATAATCTTTGTTTTATTAATCATTTGGTGGAGAGATAAAAAAGGAATGATGCATATAAAGAGGATAAGAATCACTTTTTTAACTAAAAGTAGTTTAGTTAGGCTAACATTTGCTAGTTAAATATAACTAGTAGAAATAACGATAGCTAAAATAGTTAGTTATATAGTTATATAGCTAACCCATTGGAGAAGGAAAAAAATAATTTGGTTGGCTAAAATAGTTAAGGGGTTTGGATAACTAAGCCATTGGAGATGCTCTTAGTGCAGTGATATTAAAATTGAGAACATTTGATCTTAGACTCTTAGATCGACAAAGCCAAGGCCAAGAAAGCTAGGTATGAGGCATCTCAACAAAAATAATGTTTTCACTACTAAACAGGATTTGTTTTTGTCAGTGTGTGTATTTGTTGCTTTTGCGGCAATTTGAAGCATCTTTCTTTGACACATGCACACTCACATGGAAAAAGCTGCTTATATTAAAAAAAAATGTTTTGTTTAATGGAAGTGGGTTTTGACTCTTCGTTCTTCTTAATTAAGGAAGGGCGTCCGTTTGACATAGGGAACAATAAATTCCAAAGTCTTAATCTACCAGCCGGCGACTTTGATGTGTAAAATGATTCTGATGGCCTAACATATATAACTAGGAGTAGAATTTGAAAAAATTTTGTCGATAGTAATTTACATAAGATTGGCTTGATAAAGTAACAAACTAAAAAATGAGGTTTGAGCTTGACTCGTTTATGTAACAAACAAACTCAAAAGAGGTTTTTTTTAATCAAAATGATCTCGAGTTAAACCCAAGTAGCTTGTCTCGTCTTAAACTACAAGTGTTAATGGCATTATTGTAGCAAATGGAAAACATGAGTACGTCCAATGTACTTTGAAAAAAGTAAAGCCATATCATCCACTATCCAACTAGTGGATGTAGCGTTACTCATCTTGCAAACATGACCTTTGTGCAATGAGGTTTTTTCAGCGTTCGATTAGATTACAAATTACACGGATCAATTATAAGGAATTACCATGCTAATTAAAAAATATTTCCATGTGGCACCATTAGCGTGCTTTCGATTAGATTACAAATTACGCAGATCGACAAAGCAAATTAAGTAGATAATCCAATGCATCTAAACAATAATGCACACTAATCATTGGGAAAGATTAATACATAAACAACCAAGGGGAGTGATATATTGTACCATCCAGCCGGCGTGACTTTGGGTAATGGTGCAGGAAGGTCAACATGCAGTACATGAACCAGTTGATAATGAACTAATTTAAAACCTTCAAAACATTTTTCTCATAAAATAATACAAGATTCAGTTCAAATGACATTATCTAGGGCAGCCCTATACATAACCACTTGATTCAGCACGATTTTGCTGCACCAACCAAAAGTTCTCTCACATCATTTGGTTAGGGTACAACAAATTCTTCAGTGTATATGGAAATTACTTTTATTTATTTGAGTCATTAACTATTATTAAATTAATCAAAGGTGCACCTGCACATCATATATATATATATATATATATATATATATGAATATGGAATCATTTCATTCCTTTCTTATGGTATTTGATGGTATAAGTTCATCAGCCGCTAGAATTAATGGCAGCCATGCCATTAGAAAATATTGACCAGATGAAGTTGGAAAATTAAACTTATTTAATGAATTGAACTTCCAAATTATTTCCCACCTCTCTAAATAAACCTAAACAAAGTTTCTTTTATTTTATTATAAGTTACCTATTTATAGTCAACAGTATAATAACCTAGTAACATTCTCTTCACCTGTTGAGTAAAGGGTCTCGATTTAATCTTATAGAAAATTAGTATTGATACCATTTTGGAGGGTTAGAGATGAAGGTAAATTCGATCTATTGATTGAAAAAATTTTTTAAAAATAATGGACATTACATATAGACCACAGTGATGATGAAAACAATTTACACAAGCGTTCGATCTTTATGTGCATCTGCATCACATGCAAGGAAACCCCCAAAAAAAAATTGAAGGCAATGTTCTAATTTTTTATATTTATAATTTTCATTTTTACTATCAAGTTGCGTATGAGTGAGTGACTTAAAGATGCATGATTTTGAAGGAAATACGAATAAGTCTCTCCCGGCCCACATAGGAAAATACAAACCCAACATATATCTAAGGAGTGAGAATAATTTGTAGTGAATAGGCACAAAATGCCAATGTCAGGTAATTGAATAAACACTCCCCAAGTCCCAACTGATCGAAGCCCACTTGAAATGGGCACTTGTGTCCCTTTCTTTTCTTGATGGGTTGGTCACTTGTGCCCCTCAATAGTGCTAATTCCCACGAGCTTTGGATGAGAGAGAGAGAGAGAGAGAGAGAGAATAGCTGTGAGAAAAAAGTAGAGGGTTTGCTTTGAAAGGCAGCCGAATCTCAATCCTCTCCTCACCTCCTCTTATATCTCTCTCTCTCTCTCTAAAAATTGTACTTTTCTTTAAGAAGACATGGAGTGAATGAGGGAAGCACGCTTTTAACGTGCAATAGGCATTGCTTTAATGGTTGTTATTATTCGTGACTTCGTTGGCAAACTGTGAGACAGAGAGTGTGAAACGGACTCAAAATACGTTCACTCCAACCTTCTTCATCTGTTTTTTTACTCTAATTTTGCCACTTTTCAGTTACCCTCCCTCCCCTTAAATCCTAACCACTAAGTTCTTTTAACTCCTAGGCCTCGTTTGGTTAGCAAACTGAAAATACTTTTCTTACTTCCATCTCAAAGCAAAAGTTTCATTAATTTTATTTTCAAATATTTTCGAAAAGTCTGACCAAATGATACCTTAACATATACGAGTATACAGCAAAAAAAATTAAATGTACTTACACTACCAACGCGCTGTATTATTCAAGCTAGTTTACTTCACGCGCGTATATGCGCGTGAAAGTGGCACTTGTCTTGTATGCAACACTTTCGAAGGTTGGAAACGCAAGGAAGATAGGGGGCGGACTAATTCAGGGTAACTGCTCACGGGGGTACCTTTTTGTTTTTTTTTGGACTCAAAAAACTTGTTACCATTCAATATATATATATATATAACAGCAACAAACTTGTTACCATTCACACTATATATAACACTATCCCACTTTGCTTCCTCCATTGCCCTCTCTTTGCTTTGCTTGCTGCTTTCATTTTTTTTTCCCTTCTTTTCATTTCCCATTTTGTTACATCTTTCTATTTACCCTTTTTGGTGCTGTGTGGGTTGATATGGAAATCCTGGAAGATTTCATGACAGCGCCTAATGATCACTCCTCCCAGATCGTTAAAGGCAAGCGTACGAAGCGTCAAAGGACTTCATCTCCATTTGGGGTGACTTCTAGCTCTTCAAGCGGTGGCAGCGGTGGCGGTGGTGGTGGTGGTGGTTATGGTAGCGGTTGTGGTGGCGGAGGAGAAGATGGGCAAGGAGATTATGGTATAATTCCGTCTCCTACGACCTCAGGTGAGATTAGCACCGAGGAGGAAGAAGACATGGCAAATTGCCTAATTCTCTTGGCTCAAAGCGGTGGTCCAAGGCGAAGCGAAGAGGGTGGCGCAGCCTAAGATGGCCACCACTACTACTAGCAAGGCCGGGTTTTTTGTGTACGCGTGCAAGACTTGTAATAGGACTTTTCCTTCGTTCCAAGCGCTAGGAGGTCACCGGGCGAGTCACAAGAAACCTAAGGCTATGGTAGAATCGAAGAAGATGGCAGTGATGGCGACAGCGGCCGATGACTTCGAAGAAAGGGAATTCGATAAGACTAACACTACCACTCTTTCTCTTCAAATACCCAATAAGGCTCTTCATGGTAACAAGTCTAATAAGGTTCACGAGTGTTCCATTTGTGGCTCCGAATTCACGTCCGGTCAGGCCTTGGGTGGTCACATGCGGCGGCATAGGACTTCAACCATAGGCAACCAAATCGGCATCATGACTATGGACGCAAGCACCACCACCACCACCACCGAGTCACGTGACACTGAGAAGCCTAGAAGTATCCTCTCATTGGATCTTAACCTTCCGGCACCGGAAGACGATCACCACCGGTTCGCGTCGAACCAACAACCTCTCGTATTCTCCGCCTACGGCCTTGGTGGATTGCCATTACTAAGGCCCAAAAAAAAAAAAAAAGAGAGAGAGAGAAAGGATTCATACGCGATCGATGTGAATTATTAGCATTATTTCAATTTTACTATTATTCATAATTATTATCAATTCTTTGAATTCAATTTTATTTTTGTTCATATATGAATCATCTACTTGTTGAAGTCGAATACTTTGAGTAAGTAAGTGGTTAGTGTTCATGGTTGCCTTTCATTCACGAAAAGTGAGTGATGGGGCATCTTTTTTATTTATTTTTTTCTTTTCTTTTATTTTCCCTTTAATAAATTTTGGGTTTTGGGTTCTTTCACTAAGTGGGAGAGCGATGTGTAACACCCAAGCAAGCATGGCTAGGGTTTGGCAGCACCACCACCACAACCAAAAGTCGTGGATTAGGTTCCATTGTTTTTCATTACAATAAAGCTAAAAACCCTCTCTCTCTCTCTCTCTCTCTCTCTCTCTCACTCCCTCCCCTCACTCTGATCCATTAAATGACAAGAATAAATGGATAGGAATTGAAGCTGAGTTGGTAACTGCCTTTCCCATATGTATCCACCTCTCTCTCTCTTGCATTCAATTGCTTACACTGATTTTCATTTTCTTTCTTGCTTATTTTTTAATGGTCCACCTTACTTTTAGTTCTCTAAACTAGGCCTAGCTGTTACACCTAATCAATCTAACTGTATCCTCCCTTAATTCGCAAGTTACTTAACTAAATTTGGGATGATCTCCTTAATTGGTTCTACCCCCATACTACCATTCATCTATAGTCAAGAAAGGTATATGTTGCCATCTCATATATCATACAGTTGCGTATGTGTCTAGTATTTGAGCCAAATGTTGAGAGAAAATCCCTTCTCAACCACACAAATTAAAGAATAAGAGAGTAATAGAATAAAGAAGCGAATCATAGTATAAAAGAGTTACGTCCACGCGTGGTTCACACCTTATTACACTATGTTCTAAGATAGAGAAGAAAATATAGGTTCACTGCTTTCGATAGTAACTATCCATATATAAATATCTATATGCCACATAATTATATTAGTCAAAACATAAAACTTAAAAAAAAAAAAAATGAAAATACCAAAAATATCTTTAAAAATGTATGGACGTTTTACAATTCTCCTTAAAGGTTGGGAGGTCTTGAAATCTCGGAACTAAACTACTACTAGTACTATCAGACTCAACGTGACATAAGCCCACGATTCATTTTAGTTAAGGTAGCTTAATTGCATACCAATGGTCTTGTAATCTAGTGACACTGTTCTCCCAACGTTAGGAGAGATTCTAGGTTCGAGGCTTAGGATAGTAATGAATTTCTGAACCATATCAACCCAAAAAAATAATAATAATAAAAATTACGACTGACTAGTGTATATGCCTTAGCGTGACAGGACTTGACTCACTGAAGTCACTCTTGTAGAGTGTTTGTTATGTGCACGTTTTGGTGAATGTGGGTAAGCCAAGCATATACATGTGGCCACATATTGCGTGAGATGTCCAAATACATACAAAGGAGAGGAGGGGTCATTGACATTGGCACATGTATGTAATAGGTGGCGTTACCTTGTCAAACTAACCTCCCAATATTCTCTCCAATTTATTCAATTCTCAGAAACATGAGCTACACTCACTAAAATAATATCCATTTGCTTTGTCTTATTGGGGTTCTCTCTATTGGTTACTCAACTACCCAGAAGGGAGAAATTTAAAATAAATAAATAAATAAATAAGGAAAAAAAAGAAGATATTATTGGAGAATTGGGGAGGTATACATGCATGAGGGTTTTCATAGGTGTTTCCGTCCACTTGTTGCCCACCAAAGTAAAAGATTTGGCACCTTTGAATCATATTTGAAGGCCTGCGATAATGGTCACAATCAGCCGTCACCAATGACAACATGAAAAGAACTCCCACAAATCCCATAGGCCATAGCTGGTTGTTTCGTATCGATCATGTCATTTCATTGAAAGGTTAGAGGTAATAAAGTAAAATTAATGTAGCAAAGTGACATATATGATCGAGCAACGAGTTTCTTGAAGTGGCGTGCTTAACAACTTTCACAACTGGCTGGTCAATGAGCAGGCCTTCTAGCTAATTTCATAATAGGATAGATTTGAGTAGCCAAAGCAAAATCCCTTTTACCCAATATCACATATATTTGCTTTCCTGTGTTTGAGTGGGATAGTCTTTGTTTGGTGATAGGGACAAAAGTCCTCTAGTTGTTTGCAGCCCGTGGCATGTTTTGTCCCTGAGCCAAAATGACTCAATTAAAGATGGTATTTGCCGGCCTTTCTTCCCGCAATGGTAGTGAAAATTAATGGGTTTTTTCCATTTTTCCGATTCCTAGAATGGGCAAAATTACACACTACAGGGAAGAATGCTGGCCATTTTAAAGAAACGTAGTAAATGTACAATGCTATGCCTCACACTCACACCTCACCCATTGACTCTCCTCAATGGATGGTAAGAAGGGGAATAGGCCGGCATAGGGTAGATTCTATCAACTGTCAATAGTGGGGAAAAATATATGAATAGTTAGAACATCATGCTCCAATCAGTTACTAATGTGTTGACCCAAGTTCATAGCATCTCCCACCTATTTGCAATTTTGGTCCTAACAGCTTTATTTATTGTCTTTTAATCATCTTCAATTCTATTTTTTCTTTTGGGGTTAAATTAATAAATTATAATAAGATTAAAGGCTTTCTAGGACCACCCACTTTATAGCTTAGGTGGTACCTTTACCCTTCTTTGAAGAGAAAAGTTTGGATTTTAAATCTCCATCCTATTTATAATAAATAAAAAAAAGGGTAAAATGCAAAAAACCCCCCCTCTATTGTTACTCATTTTGCAGGATACCCCCTTAAAAAAAACCCAACAAAAAACCCCCCATATTGTGTAGGGTTGAAGAATACCCCTTTCCATCCACATTCCGTCAATTAGTTTAACAGCAAAAGATCATGTGCCACGTACGTAAGCAGATAAAATCACTTTTATGACTATAATACCCTTCAGCACATAAAATGGTGTTGTTTGGTCACTTCGTCCCTGTTAAGGGTCACCTGAGAACCCTTGCCTGTCAAGCACCTCGTCCCTGTCAAGGATGGGCTTTGCAATGCCGCCGATGATGAGCTTCGTACTTGGCAAGGAGAGGAGCCAGCGGTGAGACTCGTGCTGCGATGGGGAGGGTCACATCAATCCGTCATCTTCACAACTCTTCCTTCCTCCTCCTCTGCAACTCAGATCCACTATTCTTGATGTAGATCTCGAGCTTTCGTTTACTGGCAATTGAACGGGATAGGAAGGTAAGGGCCATGGCAAGGGTAGGGAGATGTGGGTAAGCTTTTGGATGAGGTCCTCGAGCTTTTAGATGCCGTCACTAAGGACTTGGGCTTTGTCGTCGGGGGATGGTGGCACTACTGGCCATGGCTTCCACAACGAGGATGAGGAGAGAAAGGGGAGAACATTTAGATCTAGATCGATTCACGCTGGTGGAAGAGAAAAAGGGGAAGATTTCAGATCTAGGAGCAATCAACCCGTCAGCTGCAAAATACCCACTATAGACGCCGACATCCACTACCGCTGGAGCAATAAACTCTTAGCCGCCGGCATCCATGGCTACCCCACCCATTTTTTTATTATTTATTGTCGGCAAACCTTGTCGCTAGCATCCATGGCTGCCCCCTCCATTTTTTTATTCTCTTTCTTTAAGCTTAGGAATCCCCAATTGATTTTACTAAAAACAAAACAAAACAAAAAAGAAGAAAAGAGAACCGGCAGTCATGTCCAACAAGGGTGGACACCAGCATCCACTACCGCTGCAAATCACAAAGAATGTATATTCCTTGGGGTTTAGTTGAGATCTTCTCCATCCCAACGAGTTCATTGCCCATGGCACACCATTTTTTTCCGGCAATGAAACAAAAAAAATTTGCAGATTTGAATTTGGGTGCGCTTTACAGTGAGGTGGTGGTGCTAGGGGGTCTGCGGCGAAATGGAAGAGGGAGTGGTAGTGTGGGCACGCCGTGCCGTTGCAGCAGCAGTGTAGGCACGCATGATCTGAGCTTTTGCATAAGAGTTTTGCACTAGGAGGGAGCACTTAAAACGACACTGTTTCATTTATAATTATTAAAAACCATTTATAAATGTTAAATATTAATATTTTATTATTTTCCGTACAGGGGTAGAATGGACCTTTACATCGTCAGTTAACGGCATACCCCCTAGCACAATATGGGGGTTTTTTTTTTAATTTTTTTTTTAGAGAGGGGTATCCTGCAAAATGGATAACAATAGAGGGGTTTTTTGCATTTTACCCTAAAAAATAATTATAAAAAAAAAAAAAGGATTTGGAGGATTTATCCTATGAGATATAATGTAGAGTTGTATAGTATTCTAGGGTGTATTATTTAAAGAAAAAAAAAACCCCTTTTTATGGATTTTTTTATTCTTCAAAAAGTGGGCATTTATCATTTGTGCAACCTTTGCAGGTTATTTCTCAGCCCTCATTGGGTCTGGGTACAAAAACAACGGCCTGAGTCTTCACTTTTCAATGCTGAGGGCTTTATACAAAGATCATGGTTGAATCTAATTCCCAACTCATCATCAGATCGCTGAATAAAAAGACATCCAAGTCTGATCCTAATGGCTTGCTGGTTAGAGTTTGCAGAGTTATCCTGAACAATCCCCTTTTCCTTTTTTTTTTCATTTTTTTTTCTTTTTTTCTGGGGTGGGTGGGTGTCCTTGGGAGAATCCCCCTCCTACCCATGGGCTGCACAAAGGGGAAGCCCTTCCCAAACACTCTAAACCCACTCCATCCTGTCAGACACTTTACCATTTATCAAGACCTGATCACAGAAGCTCATGCATGAATGAGTGACGTTACTCAGCCAATTGCGCAGAATAGTTGGCCACCCATAGCTTTAATATGACTTAGTTATTACTATTTTTTGACGGCTCCAAATGGGCTCTTTAAACCCTTGAGAATCATGCTCAAGGAGCTACCATATCCTGCGTACGTATCTGTGTTTGGGCTTCAGCCACAGAAGAAAAAACCACCATATCCTGCGTACGTATCTGTGTTTGGGCTTCAGCCGCAGAAGAAAAAACCAGTTTGAACACAAAGCTCAGATCATTCTGCATGAACTGGTTCAACTCATTGATGACCACCGTATGTATTATGCACTCATCAATCGATAACTTATGCTTGTGCGAGACAATTGCGGGAGACACAATGAGCATAGAGCAAGCGTTTCCACATTTCCCTCATCTTGGCTGTTGATGGCCAGCTTAATCACCTAGTCATCATCCACAAGGAGAATGGTTATGTTTCTGAACTACTATTGTAAGTGGCGCACGGCTCAGCCCCATTTAAGAAGATGCTGTTAGAAGCCTACAACATCTATCAACCCACCAAATAATCAGGCAGCAAAGAAACTGAAGCCATCACCAAAATCTAAAATCAAACAAGACAAAATACTAAGAAATGCATCACATTTAATGGATTGGTGATTTCAGTAATTTCCTTAATTAATCAATATGTAGTTTCTTTTGAGAATTCCCCCCATCAACTCTGATAATATATATATATAAAGGAGCACAGAAAATTCAACAAAAGGTTAGCTTGAAATGAAAGAAATGAGTGATACCACTAGTAATTCTCAAAAGCACACTACATGCAGTTGGAGATGATGAAGGATTGACAACCACCACCGCTGATGGTAAATGAAATTTAGATATCTCTGCAAACAGAAAATTACACATATATTGCCCTCCAATGGGCATTCTCTGTGAAGATGATATTGCATTGACCGGATTCCTCCTGCAATGGCAGTGCATAAAATTTAGTATTTGCAAACCCTTGGGTTCATAAAAATAGGGAGTAATGAGAACTGCAGGGCCAACCTTTGTTACCTAATAGATCTGGTATGTATGATTTTGCAATTTTATTAAAGTTAATCATATTTTGGAGGTCTTGAAGAGACTGAAGCCTTTCTTCCTTTTTTCATTTTTTAAGGCTATTTTTTTGGACTAGTAAGCCGCCTTCTTTTTCTCTCCTCTCCTTTACCAAGTCTTGAACTCTTGAGTTGGGGCTTTATAAATCATTTTCAAAGCCAACAAGCTACAAGGAGGCTTGGTAAGCCTTCTTTTGACTAAAGAGAAATTGTACAACAAAACTGGAAATATTATCTAATTAAGGCCGGGTATTCTTGGTGAAGTAGTAAAAGAACAAATTTTCCCGTTCAAACCATCCATCTGCACAGCATTATTAACTGCACCCCCAAGAGAAATAAAAAAACCCTGTTTCGGGTGGGGTTGGGGTGGGGTGGGGCAAGGACACCCCCTAGTAATTTAAATTTACTGTTTTGGAAATCAAAACAAAATTAGAAAATAAATGGAGAAAAAAAGAAGCAGCTGTAATTAATGTCAACAGGCAGGAGCTGAAGCTGTACCAGCATGATGGTAAAAGGCATCCAGAAGGGTTGAATCGGTCTACGGTTCAATTCTTACTGCTGTCCAAAAAAATGGTTTTGACAGGATCCTGGAACCAAGGTATAAAACCCAATAATTCACAAAGACCACCACCATTGAACATTTGGCAATGCCAAGGGCTCCTGCATCCTAGTTACCCAGTATGAGGTAGCTTACTGATACCAACTCCTTGTAGCTTGTTGGCTTTGAAAGTGAATTGCAGTAGCCAAGCCAAGGGTCCAAAGTTTGGTAGAGAAAAATAAATGAAAAGAAAAGAAGGCAGCTTCCTGAATTTCAAATTATTTACCCCTCTCAGAATGAATTCCAATACTAGATACTCACATACCGTAGACTGATGCATGCTGCTTAACACAAATTCTCCATCCAGAGAGGTGCTCCAAAAGTTGTTTTATTCTTAGTTGGCAAACACATTCAACCTCACACGAGCAGTAACTTCTGGGTGTAGCTTCAGCTCCGCAATATATTCTCCAGTTTCCCGGATCTCTGGAAGAGAGACAAGTCGCTTGTCCACATCCCTACACGCAAATGAAAAAGTGGAGATTTAATGCAATGAAACAAATGAGATGGATGTTATGAAAACAAGCATAACTATTTGCAGAAGATTCGCGGTTCAGTTAGTTGGATGTTGGTATAACTCTGGAAACAGTACCCCAAACAGTGGCCAATGGATTGAACTGGTCAAAATGAATAGATGCAGGAAGCTAAGCATCTTTCTGAATGACACTAAGAACCAACATTTTCCTAGAATTTTAGCTTCGTGAAACCTCAATTCTTTAACAGAAAAATATTTTTACAATATTCTATCTTTCAATAGAATCAAACCAATAACATGTGGACTTATCAGTCCATCAGTTTAACTTGTATCAGCATGAACATAATGTGACATGTTGGACCAGTGGTAATGATGAAACTCATGATTCATTAAGAAACTTTAAAGAATCTATGAGTTAAATACATTATAAATTAGGGGGAAAAGAGGTAAATGATGACCTTTTTGCAAACAATTTCGAAGTTGTTAGCAGCATTCATGAATAAGCCGCAAAATTATTAAAAACTGTGTTAAATTCAATGAAACAAAAAAAAAAAAAAAAATGCTCACACATGCTTTGCAAATTTGATAAAATGTTTGGAGTATTATGTCGCAATTCTTGATCACTATCTGCATCATAAGCCAACATAGATAGGAAGATGGTACCTTTGAAGCTGTGCCTTGATTATGTCAACAAGATCTTGAGCAGTAACACTGCCAAAATAAGAGAATATCAGCCTTGATATGAAACCATCAAAACTTTATCCAAATAAGTGCATAGAATAGCATTGGATCCAACTCACGTTCCAAAGATTAGTTTCCCTTTTCCACCTTTGCGTTTCACTTTGAAAGCTCCAACAGTTTCAAAAATTATGGCAAGTTGCTGTGCCTCTTCTTTTACCTGCAGAAGGTTGATATTAGCTCAGAAGATGATGGCATCTCTGTCCAACAAAATGAATTATTTTTTCACTAATGGCACAGGTTCTACAAGCAAAGAAAAGAACAGAACATAGCTTATTTGGCAGTATAGAGACCTCATGGAAACGAAATCACTGCAGTTTATTCATTTTAGCATTTGGAGGCACAAATAAGCACATCAGAATATAGCCAGTGCCAAAAGGGGGAGAAAAACAGGACTCTTTAACAGGAACTGGAATTATAACAAAAAATGATAAAGAATTGAGAGGAAGTTAATTTTTTTATATCCAAAAATAATCCTGTGTATAAGCAATGACAATCGATTCCTTTGAGTGCTGTGAAAATCATAATAAGTTCGTTTAACAATTCTAGAAACTACTTATGGACCTTTAAAGAAAAAAAAAATCCAAGCTCCTCAGTTCTCACAATAAAAAATCTGCTTTCTGTTGGAAGGGTCATAAATACAGGAAAAATACCGGCAAGGCTTTCGGTCCTACTTACAACACAAATAGATTATGAAATAACTGGAATTCACATCCTTAGATAATGTAATGTGTTTAAGTTGATTCCTATCGCTGCGCATGAGAGAGTGAGAGAGAGAGAGAGAGAGAGAGAGAGGATAATTCACCTTAATGTCCAAAGACCACAACATGTTAAAACTGAAAAATCACTTTTAGTTTGCAATCAACCCATATAACCAACTAGAAGAGATGTCTAGAAATATTTTTTTGATCATGGGAACACATATAAAGTGTTTAATCTGAATAACTTCAACATTATGGGGAAAAAGAAAATTAACTCCATTTGGTACTTAATTACCCGTTTTTTCTCAGCTTCAATTCTCTCCTCTTCCATCCTCATTTCCCTGGAAAAAAGAATCAAGCAAACACAATTAAAAAAAAAAGTCACAATATTATGATATATAATTGTTCTCCCAAAATTATTTAAGTGCGTCCATCATCCGGAACTTCCATCAACTATTCATCTCCAACCAAAATATAATGTTTAAGCCCTGACAGATCATGCAGTCTAATCCTAAAGCTCTTGCATACAAAAATCCATACTACTATATCTCCCATTTAAGCAATACTCTCGTTTTTTAATTTATTCAAAATAGTGAGCATGTCATGATAATTAAAGCATTTGAACTTAGTGGAATTCCCAGTGTAATTATGAACATGGCCGTAGATTTGGAAGAGAGAGAAGGGAGGGGGGTCATGATGACCTAAGTCAGAAAATTGTGTTATTTTCTCTTCTACTAAGGTTGAATACATGGCAGCTATGGATAGTGCTGCAGCTTGGGCAGATTGGGTAGGGTTGTAGGTCAACCCTATGTTACATGGATTTTTGGCTTCACCCCAAAGTACCCGTGTTGACGCAACATGACATGGGCATTGGTACTCTTACAAGACACTACAAAATAATAGAAAATATTTAGAAAGTAGATGAATCTGACACCTGAACATACAGCCACACCCGAAACCTGTAATCAAGTCCATGTCACATGGGGTCTAATCTAAGCTTAAGAAAGAGAGCCAAGCACTCAGCATGTATGCCCAACCACAGTTTTGGGTAGCCCAGTTGATAAGGGCAAACTTGGGATTGTGTGGTTAGGCGCACGGTCTTGAGTTCTATTCCCTGCTAGGACAATCCAAGATTTAAGTGGGGGCCATGGCAGTGGGTTGCTGCGCTAGTCTCCCTGGGGGTTTAGGTTCCATGGGTGGGTTAAAAGGGCCAGCTGTGGGTGGTTCCACCGTTATTTTAAAAAAAAGAGTTCCTAGTGGTTTCCATTCCCATATGCACCAAGCACTTGATGTTTTAGATGTGTGAAAGGGGGTTTAACCCTTTACCTCCTCCTTTCTCTTAAAGAGATAGAGGGAGCTCTTGTGAATGAAAAACGATGGGTGTTCTTTCTTATAAATCAAGGAAATCCTCAAGCTAGCTTGTGAAGAATATATCTACATTTCTTGCATAGGAGATTTGTCATTTATATAGACACACACACACACACAAACACATACATAAACAGAGTATATAAATAGGCTCGATCGTATTAGGGATCCCAAATATAATATACATGGGGACTTTCAATCTTAACTCTTTATTTTGAATCTAGCATCAAAAAGTAGGGCAACTTAAAAAGCAGATCACTCATCACCGGGTATCCAGAAATCAGACCATAAGATGAAAAATAAAAGGCTGAGATTAGAGATCCTCACGTATCTTACATCAAGCATCCTCGATAAGATCAGGACAATATATCAGTCCTAGTCCTAATTAAGTCAGCACGTGTTGATATAAGTTATATCAGCACCATGCATCGAGGGTTGTCATGTGCTCACCTGATCATTATCCTATATATATATTATTTATATATTAGGGTGATGTACAAGAAACCCCCTAATTTTTAGCCATTTTTCACATAACCCCACTAGAGAAAATTAGGTTGCAATGTGCTCCTAGATAACCTACAAATTTAGAAATTAATGCCAATTACCCTATTTATTATTTGGTTTCTTTATTCTCTTCACTTCCTTTTACTATTGTAATTTGCTTGCATTTGGTATCCTTGGCTTTTGATAATTGTCCTAAGTGATCTCATTTTAGGTTTCCCCCCAAAACTTGCTCAGTCAAATAATTCTAATTCTGCTCTATAAACACCGCACGACCAATTCACAAGTGCTCAACTTGGATTCCCACATCGAAAATGTTAAATTGACAACGAAATCAACACAAAGTTGAGTATGAGAAGATTTAGTGATACATTACTTGAGCAGAAGGGGAGTGACAATCTGGGCTTTGCCCATAGGATGGAGAAAATTCCTGTAAAAACCAGCCTTCACATCAAGAAGTTGCCCTTTCTTTCCTAGCTCTGCTACGTCCTCCTTCAAAATTATCTGACCCAATCCAGCCACACCCACAACAACAACAACATTAACAAAAAAAACCCATTAATCAAAATGCTCAAAATAGTACTACGTTTGGTTGCTCAGAAAAAGGGAAACGAATAGAAATTAAAACAACATTTGAAAAACTGAAATAATATGGAAGATAAATTCAAGCTTCTATTTTCTTTCTTTTATCCTCAGTTTTCTCAGAAACCCAACAGAGGTTAAGGCATACAAATGACGAATAACAATCCAAATGTAAGAAAAAGGAGAATGGGACCCATTTCATATTGCGTGCTATTTATGTACCTTTCGAGTCTTTTTGGCCTTTTTTTGAGCCACGACTGCCATAACCGTTCTTTTGTCTGAGATCTTTGTGGTTTCGTTCATGTTTTTGCCCAAGCTTTGAAGCCACGAGGAAGAACTCCATGACAGAGTTGCTGCTGTAGATGCCATTGTTCCTTTCTGAGCCTCAGCTATGCGCTCCTTTGAGATGGACCGCTATCTTATCTGTTAATATTAGTAGACCCACTTACCCGTTTTGTAATTTACACGGGTCGGGTTCGAGGTGAATATCAATCCATCGATCATTTAGTACTCTTTTCTTTTCTTTGTTTATATATACATCTTGGCCCTTGGGCTTGTACTCTTTTTCTTTTCTTTGTTTATATATACATTTTACTTACCAAAAAAAAAAAAAAAAAAATCTCACCCCATACAAAAATTGACGTAAATTTCTAGAAACATCATTTTGAATAACTTTGCATCATAAAGGTTTTTTAAAATCTATATTTTAAATTGATTTTTTGATAAACAATAAAACAGAGATGATAAATGGTAAAAAAATCAACTTAAACGACAGATTTTGGAAAAACTTTCTTCTACAAAGTAGTTTAAAATGACGTTTCCTAGTGGATCACTACTAATTTTAATAAAAACTTTTTATACCTTTATTAAACTATAAAAAATCAAAATTGGTGCAATGTGCAAGCAAAGTTTTGGAGTTGCAATATCGGCTCTCTTCGACATATGGAACCCAGGCCTACTCGAGACCAAAGGCTTGTCTGAAGACTTTAAAACTGGATCAGACTGGGTCGAGTTTATAACTATTATTTAGTTTTTAAATAAACAAACTCACAGTTGGTCTTTAAAAAAAAAAAATTATGCCTTGTTTTTAGAACAAAGTTGAACTAATTATCAAGAAAATGATATTTACCAAATAGTATAAAATCAAAACTAATCAAACTTATCTCTAATTAACCAAATTTTTAGATTTACCAAACAATCCCAAAGATACTGAAGATGTTACATAACTTAGAGAGGTAGTGGGTAAAGCCTCATCCACCTGGTATTAAAAGCGTCCCGATTTGATGCTGTGCATAGCACCATATTGCTTGCAGCAAGAAATCCGAACGTGGTATTAGAGGCCCAATTCAAACCGGTTTTTAAAATTTGTTTTTGTTTTCTTCCTCTTTGGTAATAGAAATATGATTGAGCCAAAAACATTGACTACACAGCCAATGACTTAGAACAGTAGCGAGGGAATTTTCAAATTTTAACCAAAACTTATCATGGTTACAGGAATTTTAATTATACAAATAGACTGAGACAATCATACCCAACCTTTTCAAAAAAAATTATTTTTTTAAATGTAATCACAGTTCATTCCACAACCTTGATCGTATTTATACATCATTTGTAGGAAAAAAAAAAATTAGAAAAAGGTCCTCTATCATAAAATTAAAATTCAACAAGTTAGGCAAAGAAAATCATTGAAACCATTTCCCATCCCAAAAAGTCTTACTTACAAATTTCTGAGTCCAAATATAAAAACATTTAAATACATGCATTTCTTAAAGTAAAGAAGGTTAGGTTGATCATAAGAGAGAGAAAATCAAATTTTGATTAGGGCGTTGCCTTGAAAGTTCAATAATGACATGCCATGTGTTTCCTCTTATAAAATTTTATCAAAATGACAAATTTAAAGATGTGACACATGATAAATTTGAAGACATGGTAAAAGCGGTAAGAGTATCCTTCCTCTTAGCAGCCTTACTAGGTCCAAAAGTAAGGGTTGACTAGGAACTCTTTTAATATATATTGGGAAGCAATTAAAAGAAAATAAATTATAAAAAATTTCCTCTCGAGAGAATGATTAGGGCCTGCTAGCGGAAACCATATCCCAGTGCTGATTTTTTAAATGCTTATTGTCAAAGTATGATGTGTTCAAAGAACTCACTAAACCCTTAATTAAAATATTTACCGTTGAAACCCATAATTGTGTATTATAAGGTGATCATTGTCATTTCTATATTCATATGCTTCTGCTAATCCCTTTTAAACACATGGGAGCTCCTTGCCCATGCACGTATATAGGGGAGGACGATTGGGGAAAAACAATTGAGTTTTTTTCCTTGTAGCTAGCCATTTGATTGGGTCATTCCTAGCCTTAACTCTTAAGATTAGAGCAGGAGATAATGCAAAATTTGATGCATTATCCAAGCAAGGGCTTGTTTGAGAATTTTGGAAACTATATCAAGATTTGCTATCTTAATGTTATTTTGATCGTAACTAAACCAATTTATTGCTAATTTGAAAAAAAAAATTGTATTTATGCATTGTTTGGCAAATTTTATTTTTTTTTATTTTATTAATTTTAAACCAAAAGGCGGCAAAACTAAATATAGTTTTTTTTTTTTTTTTCTTTTTTGATCGGCATGCGTAGTTAAACTCAATCTTTTTATGTTCCCAAATGGTACCTATTCCCTCAATTGGCTGCGGAAAAAGGAGAGCTCCACCGCTTATGAAGTGGGTATTCTCTCAGTCTTCTCTCTCCCTCTATATATATATATATGTTGTAAATGTTAGGATTAATGGTGGATGACCACCACTGTCTTTATTTCATCAGTTTCAATTGTTAAGGGAATTAAGCCATACGTTTGGCTTTTCCCACTTTAAGAGTCTCAGCATATTAAGCCTATAAAAGGAGGCTTTTGATGAATGAATAAGACACGGATGAGAAGCTTACCTCTATACAATTTATTGTTCTAAATTCTTATCATCTTTTGTTTCACAACACGTTATCAGCACGAATTGCTTAAGAATTTTGTGAGCAATATCATACTATTGCCATTTCCTTTCTTAACCAATTTGGTTGTGGTGAGTTACATACACATATATTCATCTTCCATATTTACGATGTTTTTATAGTAAATCATTTATTATGATCACTATTAGCATGCTGATTTCATAGTGATAAATTTTATTTAACAAGGTTGACTTTACATCCATGTTACTAATCCAACGTAGAAATTATATTTGCATTAATCTTTATTGCTATGTTATAAGTTTTGCTTATTGTTAATATTTCAATCTAAATTCTATATCTCGAATGGAGGAATGTCCATCTTCTCTTCCTGAAGCAAGAGAAGATTTAAAATAAAACCTGAAGTTTTATAATTAAAAAGGAAAAAGGGTAACAATTCATCTTCTCTTCCTGAAGTAAGAGAAAGATCTGAAAACTAGAAGTTTTCTATAAGAAAAGTTATTATTCATCTGTTCTCTTCCTGAAGCAAGAGACAAATTTGAAAACCTGAAGTTTTAGAAATTTTGAATAATGTCTCAATTTAATCCAATTGTTTAAAGTAACGATTAATAATGACTTTCAATTAAATATGTTTTGTACCCCTTTGTATTGAAATATGCATACTTCATATTTTACTAATGATCTCATGATAAATCATAAGGAATTTAGCATTTATAAAATTTACATGCTTCCTTATATGTTTTGATTTATTCATATATTAACAATATATTATTTTATTTTGACATATAATTATAGCACTCCGACAATGTCAAACCTTACGAAACTTGAGTTTGCCGCCCTTGATATCTCGGGAAATAATTATTTGTCTTGGATTCTTGATGCTGAAATTCATCTTACTGCAATGAATTTGGGTAATACAATTCAGCAAGAAAATCAAGCGTCCCTGCAGGATCGCGCCAAGGCATTGATTTTTCTTCGCCATCACCTTGATGAGGGGTTAAAAACAGAATATCTCACGGTAAAGGACCCTCTTGCCCTATGGAATGACTTGAAAGATAGATATGACCACCAGAAAACTGTCATTCTTCCAAAAGCTCGTTATGATTGGATGCACCTGAGGTTGCAAGATTTCAAAACAATTGCTGAGTATAACTCAGCATTATTCAAAATCAGCTCCCAATTGAAATTGTGTGGAGAAAAAGTAACAGAAGAAGACATGTTAGAAAAAACGTATTCTACATTTCATGCCTCGAATGTGCTCCTGCAGCAGCAATATCGAGAGCGTAGATTTTCAAAATATTCTGAATTGATATCATGTCTTCTCGTTGCTGAACAAAACAACGAGCTTTTACTGAAAAATCACCAATCCCGTCCAACCGGTTCTGCAGCATTCCCTGAAGTGAATGCAACATCGTCTCGTGGTCGTGGACGAGGTCGCGGACGTGGCCATAGTCGTGGGCGTGGTCGCAGTCGTGGGCGAAATAATTATTCACAACGTGGTGGTTATAATAATTATTCAGGTGGTCGCCACAATAAAACCACATCATACCACCAGAAGTGGTCCACCAATGAGGCCAAACAAGAAAGAGAGAAAAATCAAAGGCCTGAGCAGTATGAAGATATTTGCTTTAGTTGTGGTATGAAAGGGCATTGGTCGCGTACCTGTCGTACGCCTGATCATTTGGTCAAACTTTACCAAGCCTCAATCAAGGAGAAGGGCAAGAAAGTAGAAACGAATTTTATTGATCACAATGACCCCGTGGATATAACTCATTTAGATGTTTCAGACTTTTTTGAAGAGCCTAATGGAAAAATTGACCATTTAATTGGTGATGGAAATGTCCACATCAATTAACGTTATTACCTTTTCCTATTTTCTTATTATCAATAAGAATGTTATTTCATATGCATTTTATTTTCATATTTTATCTATTTGTCCATTTATTTTTAGACTTAAATTTATATATTTTTATGAAAAGGTATGGATCTTGATAATGAATTATTCAATTCCGAGATGACTGGTGGAGATATATGTCTAGCAGACAGTGCCACAACGCACACTATCCTTCGAGATAAAAGATATTTTTCCGACATTATATTAGATGAAATTAATGTCAATACAATATCAGGTCCTACGAACCTGATCGATGGCTCCGGAAGAGCCACAATCATGTTACCTGGTGGAACAAACTTACATATCAACGACGCTTTATATTCAATCAGATCCAGAAGAAATCTGCTAAGTTTTAAAGAGATACGTCGTAATGGATATCATATTGAAACTGCATGTGAACGTAATGTAGAATATCTCTGCATTACTTCAATTATTTCAGGCCAGAAGCTTGTATTAGAGAAACTTCCTACTTTCTCTTCGGGGTTGTATTATACAACTATAAGAACAATTGAATCAAATGTGGTGATGGGCCTGAAGTCCTCTGATTCAAAAACTTTTATGCTTTGGCATGACCGATTTGGTCACCCGGGATCAACAATGATGCGTCGAATCCTTACCAATTCACATGGACATCCATTAAAGAGCCAGAAGATTCTCTTGTCCAGTGATTATCCATGTATTGCTTGCTCCCAAGGAAAATTGGTTATTAGACCATCTCCTACAAAAGTTATTGCTGAATCTCCAAAATTTTTGGAACGAATTCAAGGGGATATATGTGGACCTATTTCTCCACCATGTGGACCATTTCGCTATTTTATGGTTTTGATAGATGCCTCAACACGATGGTCACATGTTTGTTTGCTATCTACTCGCAATGTTGCATTTGCTAGGCTCCTTGCCCAAATAATCAGGTTACAAGCACAATTTCCAGATCATCCGATCAAGAAGATCCGCCTTGATAATGCCGGTGAATTTACATCTCAAACATTTGATGACTTTTGCATGTCAGTTGGGATTGATATTGAACATCCAGTTGCTCATATCCATACTCAGAATGGGTTAGCAGAAGCTTTTATCAAGCATCTTCAGTTGATTGCTCGACCTTTACTTATGAAGACCAAATTACCTATTTCTGCCTGGGGACATGCCATTTTACATGCTGCAGCATTGGTTCGTATTCGCCCTACTGCTTATCAGCAACAATCACCATTACAACTTGTACTTGGTCAACCACCGAATATTTCCCATCTACGAACTTTTGGTTGTGCTGTACAAGTTCCGATTCCAACCCCACAACGCACTAAAATGGGTCCTCAACGTCGATTGGGAATATATATTGGGTTTGATTCACCTTCCATCATCAGATTTCTTGAACCATTGACAAGTGATGTTTTTACAGCAAGATTTGCAGATTGTCATTTTGATGAAACACAGTTCCCGTCGTTAGGGGGAGGAAATCCACTGATAGAAGAACGACGTGAACTTTCTTGGAATGTACCATCTTTGTCCCATCTTGATCCACGTACTACTCAATGTGAAACTGAAGTGCAGAGGATCACTCATCTTCAGAAGATTGCTAATCAAATGCCTGATGCATTTACAGATGCAGCAAAAATAACTAAGTCTTATATACCGGCTGCAAACACACCAGCAAAGATCAATGTACCAATTGGTAAGTCTACTATTATTGCAGCAAATGAATCATCTACTACACGCCTGAAGCGTGGTAGACCCTTGGGTTCAAAAGATTTAGTTCCCCGGAAGAGGAAAATAAAAGGGCAACAAAATATAGAAAATAGTACTCTGGAAGAGGCTATTGAACAAGAAATAAATATTCCCACAAATTCTGATTTAATAACTCCTGAAGAGGAAAATGTCCCTGAAGAGACAGAAAACAATAAAGAGGCATATGTACATGGAAATGAAGAAATTTCCATAAACTATACATGTACAAGAAAATTGTGGGATTGCTCAGAAGTGGTTATTAATGATGTATTTTCTTTCGCAGTAGCTACTGAAATTTCAAAAGATGATGATGATCTTGAACCACGTACTGTAGACGAATGTCACAGTAGACCTGATTGGTCAAAGTGGAAAGAAGCAATCCAAGCAGAATTGGATTCGCTAGAAAAACGCAAAGTATTTGGACCTGTAGTCCTAACACCTAATGATGTGAAACCCGTGGGTTACAAATGGGTGTTTGTAAGAAAGCGTAATGATAAAAATGAGATCGTCAGATATAAAGCTCGTTTAGTAGCACAAGGTTTCCTGCAGAGACCTGGGATTGATTATGAAGAAACATATTCACCTGTAATGGATGCCATTACATTTCGATATTTAATTAGTCTGTCAGTCTCAGAAGGACTTGACATGCGTCTGATGGACGTAGTTACTGCATATTTATATGGAAAGTTAGATGCAGATATATATATGAAGATCCCTGAAGGATTCAAATTGCCTGAAGCAAATACATCACAACCACGAAATATGTACTCAATTAAACTGAGACGATCCTTATATGGATTAAAACAATCTGGAAGAATGTGGTATAATCGTCTCAGTGAGTACTTAATTAAAGAAGGATATGTTAACAATCCTATATGCCCTTGTGTATTTATAAAGAAATCAGAATCTGGATTTGCCATCATTGCAGTCTATGTTGATGATATAAATTTAATTGGGACTCCTGAAGAGCTCATGAAAGCTGCTGAATATTTGAAAAAAGAATTTGAGATGAAAGATTTAGGGAGAACAAAATATTGTCTCGGCCTGCAGATCGAGCATAAATCAAATGGAATTCTTATCCATCAATCAGCTTATACCGAAAAGGTATTGAAACGTTTTAATATGGATAAAGCGCATCCACTAAGTTCTCCCATGGTGGTTCGATCTCTTGATATTAAGAAAGATCCATTTCGCCCCAAAGAAGATAATGAAATGCTACTTGGTCCTGAAGTACCATATCTTAGTGCAATAGGTGCTTTGTTATACTTAGCACAATGCACTAGGCCTGATATAGCATTTTCAGTCAACTTGTTAGCAAGATTCAGCTCTGCTCCAACTCGACGACACTGGAATGGTATTAAGCATATTTTACGCTATCTTCGTGGAACTACAGATATGGGTTTGTTTTACTCAAAGGAATTAGCCCATGGTCCTTGTTTAAAAGGATATGCAGATTCTGGATACCTTTCTGATCCTCACAAAGCTCGCTCACAAACAGGGTATGTATTTACATGTGGCAATACAGCGATCTCTTGGCGATCTACAAAGCAGACTTTAATTGCTACATCTTCTAATCACTCTGAGATACTTGCACTCCATGAAGCAAGTCGTGAATGTGTATGGTTAAGATCTGTAGTCTATCACATCCGAGATACATGTGGGTTACCTTTGATTAAAAGTATGCCAACAACAATTTATGAAGATAATGCTGCATGTATTGCACAAATTCAAAGAGGGTACATCAAAGGTGATAGAACCAAACACATTTCACCAAAGTTCTTCTACACTCATGAACTCCAGCAGAGGCATGAAATTGATGTGAAGCAAATACGTTCCAGTGATAATCTTGCGGATTTATTCACCAAGGCCTTACCATCTTCAACATTCAAGAAATTGGTATATAGCATTGGAATGCGTCGGGTTTGTGATCAATCAAGTTGATACTTATCTTCTTATCAGGGGGAGTATTCATTTTTGGACATATGCACGCTGTACTCTTTTTCCTTCGCCTAGGTTTTGTCCCATTGGGTTTTCCTGGCAAGGTTTTAATGAGGCAGTTTCTTTAGTGCGTCCAACACCACTCTAAGATTTACAAAAATGTTGTACTCTTTTTCCTTCACTAGTTTTTTCCCACTGGGTTTTTCTAGTAAGGTTTTAACGAGGCACATTATCTTAGTGTGGTGGACATCCAAGGGGGAGTGTTGTAAATGTTAGGATTAATGGTGGATGACCACCACTGTCTTTATTTCATCAGTTTCAATTGTTAAGGGAATTAAGCCATACGTTTGGCTTTTCCCACTTTAAGAGTCTCAGCATATTAAGCCTATAAAAGGAGGCTTTTGATGAATGAATAAGACACGGATGAGAAGCTTACCTCTATACAATTTATTGTTCTAAATTCTTATCATCTTTTGTTTCACAACAATATATATATATATTACACACACAAATATATATAAACTTGCCCCTATTCCCTGACAATTTAATATGCATTTAGATGCTGTCTAAGCTTAGCTAGGATAATAAGACTTGGAGCCAGAAATGATCTCACTGGCCCTTAAATATGTATGTATACATGTAAGAACACTGACCAGCAGCTGTCCTGGGCCTAGTTTGGGATTTAGACATAAATATTTAAATTACATCCTTTGAGCCTATAAATATAAATCGGGACTGAATGCAATCTTAAGGGGTGAATCAATGCTTCTTAGGGCTTATGCTTTAAGAAGGACAAAATCATGGGTTCAATTTTCGGCTCTCTCTTGAACCCAACCATCGGTTGAATTTATCGTAAGTTTTAATCAATGCAAAGTGGGTAATGGCCTCACGCCCTTACCTATGTTGAGGAGATTAGTTGGGTCACAACTCTAGTACCATTTTGGCTGGGGAAAAAAAAAACTGAAAAAAACAATATGAATTTAAAAGTATATTATAAGCCTAATAAACTGCGTTTGCTGCTGGATATCAGTGAGACTTTTTGATAACTTGACTGATCCATTTCTTTCTGGCACCATTTTTATGACATTGACGTAGGTTTAGATTCGTTGAAATCAATTGGCCTAGCTACTATGCAATGCCCTTGTTGAAGGAAGCCTCTGTTCAGTTGCTCAAAGTAGTCAAGAATTTCAGTTGTGGGATCAAAAATTCAGCCGAAATGGAAATAGAAATTCAAAAAATTAAAAAAATAGAAATAAAAATGACGTCAATCCATCCGAGTGGCGCATCAAACGTCCATCTCTAGAGATCCATACAAGAAACGGTCAAAACACGAAGTCACGAACTCCATCGAATATATAATTTATATATAAAGTAAAATCTTATCAGCAGTCTGCTTAGCTCATCCGAGAGAGGGTATTCAAAGATGCGCAGCATGGGATTCAAAACAGCACGTTAGCGGCTGATTGGTCGCCTATTACCTGCCCAACATGTGTTTAGCTAATTTTTTTCAACTGGCTGAGCAAAATGGTAACTCTAATCATGCCTAAAACAAAGGGGGGGTCTGCTATTATCTTATGTGAAGATGACCCATTTGAAAATTTCAATTCATGCGTGAAGATTGACGCCACGAATAAGCCTTTTTTAAAGAGAGAGAGAGAGAGAGAGAGAGAGAGAGGGGATTTGAACACATCTTGGATGCGCAACATGTAAAGAAAATATTAGTAGACTAATCATAGAAGTTGAAGTGTGGGATGAAGTCCTTTTTATTTTATTTAAACCAACTTCTTCCAAACCTTTTCTTTATCCAGGGGTTGTCCCAATGAAATTTTGGTGGGATTTAAGGGAGGTCACAATTGGGGATGAGTTCAAGCTCAAAGTTGACTTGCCTCTCTCTCTCTCTCTCTCTCTCTTCTCTCTCGCTCTCTCTCTCTCTCTCTCACGCATACAATATTACCATGATTTGTTTGTATCGAAGTTTACCAAAACCAGCAGGCCTTCTCATGCTTTCCCTATATAACCTCAGTTATTCAATGGCGAGCTTTTTGCAAGATAGATTCGAAAGCAATCTAGATGAACCGACTTCATAAAAAGAGACGTGTAGTTTGTTAATTGCTAGCGCGCTGGAAGAGACACAAGGTTGATTTCTAAGATGATTTCAGGGGCCACTACTTGTTTCCCAAATGGTTCACAAGGGTTGCCGATGTATGGTGCAGCTGAAGACGTCGTCTCGTCGTCCTGTCGAAGCGAGCTCGGCTTCCGAGACTCACTCCAACTCTCTCCTCTACAGTCTGTCCATGCTGAAAGACAAGGTTTATCAGGTGCAATCCATGGTCAGCATCTTTATCTCACCGGATCAAAACCAGCCCGAGTCAACAGCCATAGCCATAGCCAACATGGGCACTTTGATTCAAGAAATTATTGTGACTGCATCTTCCATGATGTTCACTTGCCAACAGATGGCTCTTGGTGCTCCCTCAGGTAACAACACCACCGATGAATTGCACCACCAGCAGCGTGTCAAGTATCCCGCCGGGGGTGGATTATCTCAACAAAGCTGCAACGGCAATCGTGTTCTTCATGTGAGAGACTTAGACAAAGGGCATGGCTTCTATTCTGGCCAAACACTAGACTGGTATGGCGATCACTATGATAATAGTAATAATAGTAATAATACTAATGATAATCATCAGACTATCCCCGTCATCAACAACAATGAGGTGCAAGGGAAAGATTTGGCTCGAGCAGGCGAGGCTAATGAAGGGTTACAAGGGCTTAATTCGCCGAAGAATTATGATATCGTCGAGTTGGATGTCGCGGATTTATTGGCGAAGTACACACATTATTGCCAAGTTTGTGGAAAAGGGTTCAAGAGAGACGCAAATTTGAGAATGCATATGAGGGCTCATGGTGATGAGTACAAGTCCAGTGCAGCTCTAAGCAACCCTATGAAGGGTAATGGAAATAAAGATTTTTTGTTGAAATTGCCGAGGAAATATTCGTGCCCGCAAGAAGGGTGCAGGTGGAACCAGAAGCATGTCAAATTCCAGCCGTTGAAATCCATGATTTGTGTGAAGAATCACTACAAGAGGAGCCATTGTCCGAAGATGTATGTTTGCAAGAGGTGCAACCAGAAACAGTTTTCTGTGCTGTCTGATTTGAGGACGCATGAGAAGCACTGCGGCGACCTCAAGTGGCAGTGCTCGTGTGGAACGACGTTTTCTAGGAAAGATAAGCTTATGGGTCATGTTGCTTTGTTCGTTGGGCACACTCCGGCCATCAATTCTGCTGCAAAGATGGGAAAAGTTGATCACCAAGAATCGAAAATGCAATTAGATGATAGGTAAGATGATGTAAAAGATCAGTGAGAAATCTTGTGATGCCACTTTCTCTTTCCTGTAAATTTTCCTACTGATGTATCAAATAAACTTCAACTAGAATCACTAAATCTGTGCAACTGTTCACTACCTTAAGATGCAACTTCGATATTCGAGAAGTTCTTCGAACTTTTCTCAAGTTTTATCATAAAAATCATGTACTAATTGTGCTTAACATTTTATTCATTCATGTGATGAACCATGCAATTTCATGTTTTGTGGTTGAATTATTCTTGTTTATTATTTCTAGTCAAAACTCTTGCTGTTCATCGAGCAGCCATGCAATTTCATGTTTTGTGTTTGTATTGTTCTTGTTGTTTTTACTCCTAATTCTTGCTCTTTGCTTTTTGAGAGAGAATGTTTTCTTCTGGGAAATAAGCATATGATTTCGTATGGGAATTGGATTGATATATGGGAGGCGTATGTCGTTAAAACGCCCGTTGGAGCTGCTTGTTTTGCAATTTGAAATATTTCTTGTTCAATTCTGTCAAGTCTTCTTAGCCATATCCATGACTACTTATTTATTTATTTCTTGTTGCTATTTCAGAACTGTTAGACAGCTAAACAATTCTGTTCTTCCACATGAAGATAAACTCTTCTAATGGTTTCTGCTGGATGTGTTCATTAGCGATTTCAAAAACTTAATTTGCGGAAAAAAAATGAAAAAAAAAAAGAAAAGAAAGAAATTCAATTGATGATGATTTCACAAGGATTTCCAACAATCTAATAGTTTGGGTCTGTTGGGGGTGGGGTTTTATATATGAAAGTTGGAATCGAATAATGTTCTGTTGGTGGCCTGTTATAATTAGTAATTCGCATTCAAATTAAACACGAGGAATAATCAACTCCAATATGAAAAATTAAATGTTGCAAAATACATATTTTATACTCCTAAATGAGTTTTAAGGTTTTGATTTGACGCATTCCATAGGTCTTAGACTATGTTATTAATCAAGGATTCGAAACATTTGATGTCGTAATAGGTTCACATCTCGAGTTTTAATTATAAGCTATCGAAAGAGCTAACCAGGAGAGGGCTATTTGGACTTGAATTTGAGCCATTCCATAAAGAAAACGGGTCAATAGCTTGCCAAGAGAGGAAGAGGTCCCTAGAGTGAGTGTTATCAAGAAGGTCGGCTGCCGAAGGAGAGTGTTACGATCCTAAAAAATATGCCAACATTTTATACTCCTAAACGATTAAATGGACTGAATTTGGATCAAAATCTGATTTATTTGCAGGTCTACTTGGGATTGATTATTAATCAGATTTTTTCTTAGTATTAATGAATGTGGATTAGGACGTGACTTTATCTATATTCAAAGAATTAGTAAGGTCAAATATAAGAAATTAAGAATACCTAACAGTCCCCAAAAAATAAAAAAAAAGAACAAAAAAAAAAGGGTGTGAGATCATATAGCTATGCTGGAAACCCATCTTGCCATTTAGGATTGTGCACGAGTCGGTTTGAAACGGTTTAAAGAAAAAATTATCAAACAATCTACTCAAAAGAGATTGTAAATTTTCCAACCTGCTACCAAACCGTAAGTGCTAAAAACTGATGGATTGGTTATTTTTTTGGATGGTTTGTCACTAACAGTTTAGTACGTTGTATCATGCTTTTTTTAATTAGGGCATTTATGATATATTGGGTCTTTACTAATTAATACGTTGTAAATAAATTAATAAATCAAAAAAATATAATTATTTAAGGTGATTAAGTGAAGCTTGATATATACATACTTACATAATTTTTAATTCCAATGATGAAAATTATGATTTTATGAGAAAAAACACTTCATGAATGTTGATGAAATTGATAATAGTTAATGTTATTAAAGATTGAAGATGCAAAACTTAACATCCTAACAAAGTACTAATAAAATAATACATTATTATGAAATTAGAGATATCTGTTTTTTTTTATAATTTTATATATATATTATTAAAGACGATTTTATTGGTGGTTTGACAAAATTCAACCCGCCTAAACAAATCCAACCATCAATTTTATTAATCCGCTCAAACTACGTCGCCTAACCTCTCAAACCGCTTGGGTTGGTGTGGAATGAAACGAATTGGTTTGGTTTGGGACTATTTTTTGCACATCCCTACTTCCATTCACAAGAAACAAGACAAACTCTAGTCTGACACTTCTGCCACGTGTACCAATATGACTGGCCTGTTGTTCTCCTTTAGGATCATTGTAGCAATTTTCTTAAACTACCACCGAGCGCGCACGATAGCCCCCGCAGCTCACCCGCGAAACGTGGAAAGTCGCGAAAAAATTTCAAAAAAATTCCAATTAGACGACCTTTAAAATTCAGATCGACCCGCTAAACCCCAAACTAATCCCATCCGTCCATCCCGTCTTCCATAAAAATTGACGGTCCACACCTTCGATCCGCGCCAAACTAAACCAACCAATCAAATCTCACCTCTCCACCCTCTATAAAAGCCAAACCCCCCTCTCCCCCCAATTCCCATCCCACTCTCTAACAAGTCACAACCCAACCATCTCTCTCTCTCTCTCTCTTCTCTCTCAAACTATATTCCTATAATTGCAATGGCGCCCAAGGCCGAGAAGAAGCCAGCGGAGAAGAAGCCGGCGACGGAGGAGAAGAAGGCGGAGAAAGCTCCGGCCGAGAAGAAACCCAGAGCTGAGAAGAAGCTCCCGAAGGAGGCGTCCACAGAGAAGAAGAAGAAGAGATCAAAGAAGAGCGTTGAAACCTACAAGATATACATCTTCAAGGTGCTGAAGCAGGTGCACCCTGACATTGGGGTGTCCAGCAAGGCAATGGGGATCATGAACAGCTTCATCAACGACATATTCGAGAAACTGGCTCAGGAGTCGTCGAAGCTGGCGAGGTACAACAAGAAGCCGACTATTACGTCGAGGGAGATTCAGACGGCGGTGAGGTTGGTGTTGCCCGGTGAGCTCGCGAAGCATGCCGTGTCGGAGGGGACTAAGGCGGTTACTAAGTTTACTAGTGCTTAGGGTTTGTTTGGTTGTGGGTTTGGATTTTAGGGTAGTTTTTTTTTGGATGAATTCTGGAATTTCTAGTTTGTAAAGACTAGTTCT
The DNA here is from genome assembly GCA_039720395.1 of Liquidambar formosana. Classification (NCBI taxonomy): domain Eukaryota; kingdom Viridiplantae; phylum Streptophyta; class Magnoliopsida; order Saxifragales; family Altingiaceae; genus Liquidambar; species Liquidambar formosana. The sequence continues at coordinate 30,654,097 of CM077827.1, read as the reverse complement.
GTTTTGGTTTCTTTGTAATTTCTTGTGGTGAAATGCAAATGAATTGGAAAAAGAAAATTCCTATGTTACTTTTCATTGTCTTGGTTCTTTGTTTATGGAATTTTTAGTTAGCTGGGATTTGGAAAGAGAAGGTTGGCTCAAAGTCAAGGTTAGCCCTAACCCACCTAGGCTAACCCTTCTGAGAAGATTAACGCCATTGCAATCATTAGAAGGGAGCCAAGATTTGAAGAGAGGCAGTGAGGCACAAGTGCATGTTGATCCAAGCTCAAGATTCTAGGCCACTTGATGCGCGGTGATGGTCATGATCTTTGATAACATTTAATGGTGACCTTTCATGTGTAATAAGCAGGTGATATGATTAAGGAAATTTCTCATGTCCAAAAGATTTGGAATATGAAATAAGGATGACATCCTTGATTATTCCTTAAGCTAATTTTGGCATATATGAATCCCTATGTACAACCCTTGATGTATATTCTGTATGAATTCTCAGTACTTGGTCAGTAACTGCCAACCTCCAAGCATGGATGCATCGTCTTCATCTCTCTCTAATCAATTTTAGCATGTACATAATCAACAAACACAAAATTCTTTTGAAGATCATGCAAAGAATAAGCCAACCCAGCACTTACTAATGCAAGCCCAGCCAATATAATCCGTGACTGCATACTGTAAGGAATCCCAGCTGTTGCACAGAAAAAAACAGTTGAGCCAATGAGGAATTTCTGCATCATCTGGAATGTTGTATAGGCTTCTTTACATGATGAACACTTCAGGGTGTGCTGCTCAAATCTGTCCAACATCTGCAGTACAAAATGAAAAAGATATAAACAGAAGAATCTGTAAATAATCGGGCAATCCCAACATAGACAATAGAAGAAAAAAGAATTGGAATATTACAACCACCACCCCTGTCCCAAATAGAAGAAGACGTACAATTTATCTGTCCCCAATGGTCATAAAATTCCAATAGCTTCCGCTAGTCATGTGCTCAACTCAAGACACCAAGTCTATTGTGTACACCTCTATTTAGAAATATCTTCAGGATTTCAAGAAAGGACCTTGTTTTTGTTACTCTATTCTTACATTGGTCTTTATTTCATATTCCCTTTTGCATGAGTAATTGTATCAAATGCTACTGAAATTGAAATCATTTCATTTCATGTCCATTAGGTTTGGGGGGAGAGAGAGAGGTGTTTGTTCCAAATACCCATGACTAAACAAGTTTCCACACCTCACGTTTTGATAAGACTGTTGATGGCAAAGGTTGTTGGTTGCTGATGCCAAACCAGTCAGGTTGGCTGTTGCCATGTCGCCTCAACCAGTTTCGAAATGCCAAGACAAAGCGATCTGCCTGTGTGGGTGTAAATGTGATTTTCGTGTACTCTTTATTAACATCAGCAGAATCCTCCATTGAAAGGAAGGTCTTCTCTTGACCCTGAAGGACAATCATGTCTCCATCATATACCTTATTTGAAGTCCAATGCTCATGCCATCTAGGAACCACCTGACATAACCACAAATCAAATATGAGGCACCAATTTATGAGACATATTTAAGCTAGTTTTGGAGTTGATGTTATCAAGCTTACTTTGGCAGCAAGATTTTCAGCTATTAAGAAGATAAGAATATCAATCAATAGATGATGTTATAAATGTGTTCCTATGTATTCATGCAATTACTAATTAGAAATAACCCTTTTCCAACATGCTTCTGCTTCCATAGATATCATTGCTCCAATTGCCGCACATGCTTATCATCATAATTGGACTGCCAACCAACCCTGGGTTGCTTGATCCCTTCTCCGACCATTTGAGTTATTATATATAATTAAATCCATGCAGTAGACAAACATCAACAAAGAACATGTGAACCCCAGAACATGTTTAAGACTCAACATCTCCCAGCACCTCTCAATCTAATAAACAATACATCAGGAAATGTCCACATGAACATGACCTCAAAACATCAAAGCCACCTTCATGGTCTAAATTTGAAATCTTTCACCACTGAATACTTGAATTATTTTGCTTCAAAATCCTTTTTCAACTTTGAAAACTTAAGACCATCAATATTCATTTCCTATCATCTCATGCAATATTAAGTTTTTACACCATTGGATAGGTTTTCAACAGGAAGCAATCAAGGTGGGATCGATGCATTTATATAAGGGAAAATAACAATACCATCTGATGTTTCTGATGGTTGATAATAACTTAAAATTGCATTAATGTCATACTTTTAGTAGGCATTATTACATCTATTTTGCGCTTAATTCCGCACTTTACACATGATGAATGAGGTTTCTTGATACATGTTTTTATGCTTAAAGTGGTGTATTAATGTGTGTTTTATTTTTGTAGGAAGTCCCCATGAAAATATAATGCATAAAATCCTCTTGTTTCAATCGTGGGAAAGATCGTTGGATGTGGAGCTGATGGTAGGAAGTGAATTTCATTAAAAGCTTGGAGCCAACTACTGTAGGAAGCCAATTTCCTACAATTGGTGAAAAATTTGGAAGCCAAGTTTATTTTGCATGGGTCAAACTTTCTTTTATTGATTGGAATTATATGGAAACTTAGTAAGGATGAAGAGTAATAATTTTAAAAGATTTTAACAAAGGAATTGACAACCCCAAAGTTGGAAAGAAACTAAAAAAGAAGTTTGGAGTAGTCACCGTATTTTGTCCATATCATTTGACTGCGAAGTCCAATTGATACGAAATTGGTGTCCTGGAAAAGACAATTCGAAGCCCAATAAAAGTGTATTTCACAAAAGTTTCATGATTTCAACATTTAGTAGGTCAAACGGATTGCAAGTTGGCCCTGCTGGAAAAAACAGGATTCATAAATTATTTCCTTATTTTTCTACCTTTTTTTTTTGGAAACCCTAAGAGCACAAAAAAGGAAAAAGGGGCTGCACCTCCTCTTCTCTTGTTCTTCTTCTTTCCTCTCTTAGTTTTCTTCTACCTCTCACTAGTTTTTAGTTTTCAATTATTATGAGTCGCTAAATCTTCTACTAAGGCTAGGAGTGAAGCCACAACAATTGTTTGATATTTTTTTAACGATTCTTCATGAATTTAATGAAGATTTCATAATTTTAATTGATTTTAATTATTTTGCAAATTATTTATTTTGTATAATTTTTTGATTTATTGTTAACTTCGGGTACGGTGAATGCTTAGAATTCCTTGCGAATTAGATTATTAATTTTCTTCTATAATAAATCAATCAATTTTATGAATCCATGTTTTGAGAATTATTTTAACTAAAATAAATTGTTAAATCATCCGACTGGATCATCCTTCATATGAATCTCAGTTAAGTTATAAATTGAGTTGTTAGCAAAAATCATATATTTGTTGTGAGTGGACCTTTAAACCTTAGTGTTTTCCAATTATTGTTTTCACCATCCATCTCCACTAATTCCCTTCCCTATGGTTCGACCTAGGACTCACTGAGATTATATTACTTCGCGACTTCTTGCACTTGGGAGCATAATAAAAGTTGTAGCAATAGTCATAGAAGCTTTGGCCCACATTTTTAAAGTACACTGCCACATTGCGAGAACAGCATGCAAAATGGGATAACCAGCAGTTACAAGTTTCCATTACATCCCCATTCCCTAAAGCTATTCTCAACATTTTGTATCTGGGAAAATTGCAGTGACTATTATACAAGTCATTGCTCTGATCCACCAATTTGCTGTCAGCAGCCATCACCACCACATAATTGCCACCACGAGTTTAATCGGCCTCTAAGAATCGCCTGCTAATCTCCCCCTCCCCTCTTCTGTCCCCAGTGCCAGTCTCTATGACACAGAGTTAACAAGTCTGTATAAACTAAAGAATAATTAAGTCTTTTCAATGGTTACTTTTAATTGATAGCCACAGCCACTCACAGCCACACGTTAGTCTTGAGAAAATGAAAGATTTGGTGGCTCTAAACCTTGTCAAAAAAGCACAAAAGCCAAAAATAATGAAAGGGCTACTAAGAGTTTATCTCATTGGATACTATGAAATCTTTTTTATTTTATTTTTTTGATAAGGATACTATGAAATCTACCATGTTAAAAAACACACTTGGTCTACTGAACTGAAGTGGAGTTTTTATCTCTTATCATTGATTTAGTGAAGAGAATGTAAATCAGATGAATAAATTCCTACAGTGTGCTATTAAATACCCAGCTCAGTCGAAATAATAATGGTCACAAATTACATTTAATAAACATTAGAGAGAATTATAAAGAATGGTGAGGCCAATAACAAAACGAAATAAACAGTAAAACACATGTAAATTAGCATACAGCTATTAAAATTGGGTTGTGAACTTTGAAGCCATAGGAAACTAAGAGGCGATGTATGGTATGGGATTGACTCACTTTGCTCAGAGCAGCATGAATCATAGTCTGATTATACACATAAATATGCTATTAGGTGGGGTTATCCATAAAAAGATTTGTTCAATCATATGTTTTCTTATTAGCATGGCTTCAAACAACGAGCAGACGAACAGATTCACACCATTCAAATCCCCTATAATAATTTTAGTAACCATTGTACCTCCAAGATTTTAAATCAAATGACAAATTGAAATGTAGAGACTTGAGATTGACTTTCAATACGCCCCTACTTTTATAATGAAGAAATTTCATTAGCAGAACTACTGGAAAGACATTTTGTCATCATAGAGTATCACATCATTTTTTCTTTTTTCCTTTTTTTCTTTTTTTTTTTTGGGGGGGGGGGGGGGGGGGGGGGGTGGGAGTACCCTCAATTTTAGATTGCTTTCCAGATAAGGCTAGCCATATCTGTCATTTAGTGACAAATAAGTAAGCCAAAGGTTAGATCATGATGCAAGGTTAAAGCTATTAGATAGGATTGGGAGAAAAACTTCTATGCAACTGTGATACGATTGATGTGGTATCATGGACCAATGAGAGTGAAGCAAAGTGGGATTGTCAGAGTACTTTTTGGCTCCACAATCCTACTTTGCTTCACTCCCATTGGCCCGTGACACCACTTGGCCGTGTCATAATTACACTGAAGACTTACTTTAGAATTCGACTCTGTACCTATATATTTACTATCAATATACGACTGCATCAGAAACACAAGAAAAGCAATCTTACTTGCCACCAGGCAGGCCCTGGCATCGTGAACTGGAAGAAGTTTCTAGCACTACAAACAATTGAACGGGTCTTCCCAGGTGCCATTGGTACGTTGAAGGAACAAATCCATATTTTCCATTTTTGATCACCAACTATAGGAAGCTTTGTGTCTATCTCTATTCTGGAGAAAACAACACAAATTTAGAATAACTTTTAAAAGCCACAAAATGTCATCAAAATCTGAGCAGAACAAAAAGAATGTTTTTAGCATGTCACCAGACTACCTAGTGCTAAAATTTGAAGAAAAATTTTAATTTAAAAGAAAGAAAACAGAAGCCACAATGTGGTGGCAAGAACTACAATTCTTCAATGTCCAAGAGGGAGATCTTCCATCTATAAGATATGGGGAAAAGAGTTCTGGAAGATCTCAATACAATAAGACGAGAAATAGTATGTCATGTAAAAACTGTGCTGATGGGTAAGTTCTTGAAGGAGAGTGCAGTGTTCTATACGGTGTTGTAGAGGGGAGAGCAAGGCAACCAAGGGGAACCCTAAGGTGTGGCAAGAAGAGAGGATCTAGAGAGAATAAATACTCTAGTCTGTGCAAGTTCTAAAAGTTGTGACCCCTTATAATGAGCCATTTATGGCCTTTATACAAGGATTTAGGGCCCCCGTGTGGTGAAGTTCTATTGGTTAAATCCTCAAGCCAATTGAAAACGTTACCACTCATACTGTCTGCAAGCTTTTGAAGCTGTGGAACCCAGTAGCGGTCCCACTCACAGTGTCTACTGGCTTTCACAATAGCAAGGCAAGTGAGCACATTTAATAAGCCCACACTAAGCATGGAACAATATAGATTTCGTTTCCCCCCCAGTGATGAAGGACGAAGTTGTGCTGACTCAATTTTGGGGCAAGCCACTCATTTTGTTTGATGAGCCCTTATGCCATCCAACAATCCAAGAACCCTCAAGCTATCCCAATTCCCAAGCTATCCAAGAACCCCCAGGTCCTCAGCCCGTACTAAGTACTAGTTAGGGCCCCCTGGATCATGGCAGTGGTCCGGGTGGGCACCAAGAATCAGGGTGCAATGGAAAGGCTAGTTTGCCTTAGGTGCCATATGTCTACTCCTAACCAATATTCAAGCCTTTTTGGTGCCAAGTGTCACAGGCCTAGGTAGATGCCAAGTGTTAGGACTTGGGGTCTAATGAAAGGAATTCAATGATAATTTAATCCTCTGGATGGAATTTTTCCCAGTCAGTGCATTATGCATATTAGTTGACAAGACATCTGCACACAACTGAGGATGGTCTTGAGGCAATTACTATTGTTTAAGCCTCACATGTTCTTTAAGACATTGGTAACAATGATGCTTCAAAATTTTCCAAGGACAATAAGACTAATCAAAAGATCCCCCATCAATCAACTACAAGAATCATGGATGTGAAACCCACTTTGCTATATATAAAAGTTGAAATCATGCACTCAATGCTTGCAAACTTGATTGAGAGAGTGATGAACTTACGTATTTATATAATAACAAGGCGCAACAAACTTAGCAGTGATTCGTGGGTTCCCATCGTTTGATCCAGCAAAGCCCCAAGGACCACTAGCCTCCAACTTAAATGGCAAAGGCTTGGCTCTATCTCTCCTCCCTGTAACCTGTGAGCAGTATCTATTAATAAGCAATCAGAAAATTTATTTACTATACAGTAGCTTGAGTGCCAAACAAGAAATAATCAAACAGAGCCTTTCAGTACATTAGCCCTATAAGTGCCTCCGTACTTTACTCCTTGTTAAACTATATTTATTAGGAACTACAATTATGTTATCTGTCAAATACATGCTTGTATTCCCCAAAGATTCATGACCAAAGAGTAAGGAGCAAAGGACAAAATTATCAAACACCAAGAGCCAAAATGTGTAATAAATAAACATTCTACTAAGACTGATGAGCATCAGAAATCAATGACGAGATGATCACAGGCACAGATGGCATACTAAGCCACATGGTTACTTTTCTTCTCTTAGAGGGGAAGAATTTACCCATAGTTCAGATTCCTAGAAAGTTAAGGGAAAAGAGGAACAAAAAACAAACAAAAGCAAACAAAAAAAGGTTCCCAAGGCAACTATAAGGCTCCAGAAAGTTTCACCATTTTCTCTTTCTTTTCTTTTTTTTTAAAATAAAAACACCAACATCAGGTTTCACAGTGATTCCAACTTCCCCTAATGTTCACTTAAAACATTACATGCGCATTTGGATGTTCCATGAGAATTTTTTTTTTTTTCTTACCAAGAATATGAATCTCCCATTGTGTTTTATAAGTAATTTTATGCATAACGTATTGTCTAACCAAAGCAGTTTTGACATGCCTGATAACAGGTCCAGCAGATAAAGCTTTTTTTTTTTTTTTTGGATAAGTCAGCAGATAAAGTTTAAGTAACGGGTAACAACACATTTTTAAAATTATTGAAAACAATTGGCAGTCCAACACATTCATTGTTCAATAAAGAATTATGTCTGCTAATAGCCAGGTGTCTCACACATGAGAAAGCCACTTGGCAGGACGAATGGCACTTTAAACCAGTCTAAGCTATCCAAGTTCTGGTTTATTAAATAAATAATAATGGAATCCTCAAAAAATATATTCAGATTCAAGTATTTACCTTGTGATGTGCAAAGTCAATGTGGGAAGGATCAGAGACATTTTCCATGAGGGTATCGTAGCCATAGAACAAATCACGCTGAATCGTAACCGTCGAAAACTCAGGCTTCTCAAAGTCATCAGGGAGCCTACAAAGATTCCCATAACAACAATACTTTATTAAAATAATCAATACATAAAGATTTCATTAAATCTATTGATAAATAGTTAAACAATATTAAAATTACCCATTGTTCATCTCATAACCACCACTATTAATTCATTCATTATATATATATATATATAGATAGAGTATAAACTAAGAAGAGACATGGTAAAGTGTTGATTACATGGGAGGCTCAGTGGCTTGAGCTCTTTCCCATCCTTTCTCATCTGGCCAAACAAAGAGAAGACCCTGAGACACCATTGTAGGGAACCTTGTCACGCACGCTCTTGGAGACTTGACAGCACGAGCTTCGGGACCTTCAGACGAAGCCTGAGGAATCTGAGTACAGGATCCACACCGATCAAAAGACCATCCATGGTACGAACACTGCAAATTTCCTTCTTCATCTATTCGTCCTTCCTACGAAACCAAATTAAATTACCAAAATCAATACCTCAACAAAAAAAAAAAAAAACCCCAAAAAAGTACCCCCAATCCCATGTTTGCTAGGCGAGAAAATGAAGGAAAATAAATGAAATAAAAACCTTGAATTAAGTCCAGATTTCATAATTTTTCACCTCAAACTGAACCCATACGGACTATATAGCATACTTAAGTTGGTTTCTTCACTATCATTTTGTTATTTTTCTCTAAAAAAAGAAAGAACAGAAAATATAGCGTTCAAAAGTTTTCAATTCCTCTGTTTTCTCGGCAACCAAATGGTGGGTAATTTCCAATAAAAAGGAATATAAAGAGCTTACAGATAAAGGGGCAAGGCGGTGGGGGCACTTGTCGTCGAAGGCGACCCAATCGCCGGTAGCTCTGTCGTTCCAAAGAACGATGTCTCGGCCAAGAAGCTGAAATGGGGTAGGGATTTGAGGGTCCAAGTCTTCTATTAACGACACCGGGTACCAGTGATCCCTCCAAAAGAACTTGGACGACGAACTCTCATCACCATCCTCAATTTCCACTCGGCGTTCTTCTTCTTGACTGTGATCTGGGATTGACGTTTCCGATTTGGATTGGTCTTGTTGCTCCGAGGTAGACGGTGGGGTAGGAGGAGCAGCCACATGTAGAGGAGAGAGATTTCTTCCTCTTCTTCTTCTTCTTCCTCCTCTTCCTATATTATATGATGATGCTGAGGGGAAGCTTAGGGTTTTGGTTCTGAGAGGAGTATAGGTTGATGCCACTGTAAGAGATGTAACAGAAGGAGTAGAGAGGAATAGAGCCATTCCAGCTGACGGTTCGGTTCAGTTCAGTTCAAAGTTCTGCAATTTCTTTCTGCATTAGTAGATTTTAGAAAGGAGTTTGCGTGCAAGTTTGGAATGGTTCTCGAAGACTCCAAACTGTCCCAGACGCCGGAAAGCGAAATGCGTAGGGGATATTTCCCTGGGGTTCGGTTTATTTAACGGCAATGGTTGAATCCAATCATATCGTGCCACGGCATGATCGTCATTTGGTTTAACAGTGAAATTACTTAAGGGGGAGAGGGTAGGTTACAGTAGCTGATGTGTCATGAGTTTGTTGCGCCGAGAGTCGACTTGGGGAGTCGCCGGTGCCGGCCAATCGTGGGTCGACGGTGATGGATGGATCACAAGTCACAAGTCACAAGTTACAAGTACAATTTTAAAAGGCAGTTCAACGGTGACAGTTCGGAGGAGGGCATAGAGAGGACAAGGAAAAAAAATCAACGGCACTGATTACCAATGGGCTTCCTACCAAAACTGCTCAAAAAGTCCACTCAAGTCGGGCTATCTAATTCCCCACTTCCCTTTTTTTTTTTCTTTTTTTTTTTTTTTTGGGTGGTGTTTTTGGTACACTGGAAGTAGAGTCGATCATCTAAGCTTTACAATTTAACCTCTCTTCTTCATTATTTATTTATTTATTTATTTTTTCCTTCTCATTTGGTCTTTGATTTGAATTCAATCTTTTTTTCCTCGTTTCTTTTACAAGATACAAGAACATTGTGATGTTAAAATATATTTAATGAAAAAACAACATCGTTCCTCTCTGTAAACTTGGTGGTTAGGTGATTTATCCAATCATTCTTACGGTTAGAGATTCAAGGATTGAGTCAATTGGAAAATGGGTCCCAAAAAAAGAGTTCTCTCCTTTCTTGGAGAGAGAGGGGAGAGGGGGGGTGGAGGAAGAAATGTCAGTAGACCATAAGGCTTTTGATAAAATTTCAATAGGAAAGCTAGCTCAATTAGATCCATCCATGCAAATGGGGATGGGACATTTTTATTTCAGATTTTGTATTTACTGCTTAGAAAGATTAATCAATTCAACTTGTGGACAACGATAATTCTTCCATCTTTGAACACAATGCATTTGGATGAGAAATTTGCGAGAGAGATTTAAGTTGAGATGAGATTTCAACCTCATTCGTTACTAGTGCTACCACCATAATTTAACATTGAAATCCCATCTTAGCCCAAATCCCTCATCCAAACGCACTATTAAAGAGTCATGTTGGGTTTGCATAACCCAATCTTCTTTTCTTATTTAATGCAAGCATAACCCAATCTTTACCAATGGAACTTCGATAGCTGGCTAATCTTTATATAAAGTTGCAGCCTAACTCCGAATGTGAACTATTGTGTAGATTGCAACAGGAACCTAAACCCCCTTAATCAAATCTCAGATCTTGATTTTCCAGCAATAAAGTCTGCTGGCAATGTAACTGGCATGAAAGGCATGAATATAATTTTACAAGTCTATTAGACTTGTTAGCAATGATAATCGGTCTGATATTATAGCTCATGGAAGGAAGAAACTTTATGCCTGGAGGCCATGGCATTTATTATTTAGGCAAACAGTAGAATTTAACATAAAGATGTGTATCAGACTAAGAACAATCTTGTATGAGTGTGTGAGTGTGTTTGTGAGAGAGAGAGAGAGAGAGAGATCACACAGAACTACATAAAAGAGCTCTAAAGTCGAAGGTTATTAATTCACCAAACTAAGAGATCATATGTGTATAATGCTTATAACAGGTCACATAAAGTTCGAACCATGGAAAAGTTCTCTAAAAAGAATATATTTTATTAACCAAATCAAGAGACACTATACGGCACACAATCTTAATAAACCTTTTACCTCTCAATAAAAGTAAACAGGTAAGATTGATAACAAAGAGATATACCAGAGCAACTGTTTTTGCAATCTTAATTCAATTATCCATATTGTGGGAGAGACTGAAAGAATGTAGCCCACAGATTTGGAGTGGGAAGCATAAGTCAATTTATGCTTTACAGTACAAATTGCTAGGCACTGAGCCACATATACAGAATGCACAAATTGAGATAATGTTTATGCTGGCAAGACCTAAAACTGATAAAATTAATTGTCAGTGCATTGGTAAGAAACTAAGAACTTCAAATGGCACAAAGGTGTCAAAATGATGGAGGGAAGCATTGTCATTAGCATTGAAATCTGATGATCTCTAAGGAGTGATATGATGCACTCCTTGATTGCTCTCTCTTTTTTTTTTTTTTTTCCCTTTTCAAATGACTTCCTCAATCTTCAGTGGTAGTAAATTTTGCAATAGAAAATCTGTAATTTTTACACCCCTCCCAGAGGAACTTCTGTCTTTCTTGTTAGTAGGTGGTGAGAGCCAATTTAACCCTTCCCAACCCTGCACTCCTCCCCTCCCCCTCTCTTTTTCCGTCTTAAAACATCAAATGCTCAAAACCTGTATTTATTCTCCCTCCATAAATAAAATAATAAGCCCTTTGTAAAAAGCCAATTACATAAAAAAAATTATTATTCAATTCTATTTGGAACATTAAAATATGTATCTGACAGTCTCAACAGAACACTTAAGTCATACATATCCTTTCACCATCGAGCTATCAAATTATCCAGGGTCATGGAGGTAAGTTTCTACTTATTGTTTATCCAGGTAATGGTTAAACAACTAGAGATTCTTGGGCTCAACTCCACATGACATGTGCATCAGTCAGAAAGAGTGGTTCATTTGAAACAGATCTTCAATTTACACAAATGAGTTAAATGAGCATGTGGTCTACTTACGCCACATGGATAATTCTTTCATATAAGAAATCATTTCTTTGGGTAGGTCTGATGGTCGGGTCCTATGTCACGCGAACCTGTGTTTATGTAAGGCCCTCGAAAAGTTGCCTGGGGTGGTAGTGGCTTTGATGAGTCAATCACAGGGTTCATCCTTCTTGACCTGAAAGAAGAAGGCGAAAGGTTTTTAAAAAAAAAAAGGAAAAAAGAAAAAACCTCCTCAATACATTAAACTTACACAGATGCAATGGAATATAAATTCTCAATAGTTTTGAATACATTATTAATGAGAATGAAATAAACTTACGCCATGTAAAATGGAAATGCCAAGCCTGCAGCCACAAAAACTACTAAGCCAGTGACAAGGACGGCATTCCGTGCTCGGGGCATTGGGATTGCTAGACCAGTCTAACAAATGACCTATAAAGAATAAAAAGACAAGGGTATGTCACCTTGATATTCAAATAGTAATTCCTTGAATAATTTCTATACATAAACATATCGCATTACGGTGGATGTCGATAAAAATCAATGCATTTTAAGCACCATTCTTGTAAAGAAAGGAATGTTAATTCTCTTTTGGTGGGTATTAAAGAAAAAGAATTCTTGACAAGGTGGGCATTTGTGACCAATGCAATAATAATGCATACACCAATCCAAGCAAAAGAGAAAATTTTTAAACAAATAACAAAGTTAGGCCCTGTAGACCAAAATGCTTAGCAGTAAAGAAGAAACATATTAACCACAAAGAAAATGCCACCGCCCAGCCTGCAGATCCTAGAAAACTAGCTTGCTGGGTTTTACATTTGATATATTAAACAAATATAGCCAGGGAAAGGGAAGGAAAGGCCAAGAAAATGCTTCAGAAAGGAATTTATTTCTGACCAATTTAACTATACATGTTGCTTGGAACCCATTTTTTTTTCAACTGGGTGCATCGGTTTTGTATAGCAAGCAGTACTCATCTGGATTGGTCGAATTGCATTTTTAGGGTTGGAATATAAACCCTAATAGAAAGATTTACACCAAGCGAACCCTAACAAAAATCGGGAGCGGGGGAGATTGAAGTAGAATCGGAAACCAGGTTTTGGTTACCTGGTACGAATTTGAACCGGTTTCTGCTCCGATTGCCAGCGGCGCGAGCGGTGGTTCAGACTACAGAGTCACTGAGCCGAGAGAGTTCAGAAATCGCGAGTTCAGAAATCGCGGGTGACCAGTACTCATCGACTACGGGTGGCTCGTTTGTGCATTTAGTAGGGAAATTTCCACTTTGGTGAGTCACTCACAAACTACTACCAGATAAAGGAAATTGAAATAGGACTAGTAATTTTGTATGAAGTTGACAGTCATTTTGTATGAAGTTGACAGTCAAATGTAGTATATTGGACATGGGTACATGAGCCACCGATGTGTTCAATGTTTAATTGTAGAAACTCAGCACCGTGTTGAAGTGATCTCGGTTATTGGATGGGGTTTTATACTACTAGAATTAAAATATGAAAAAGTTGTTATCGTTATTGTAACAACTTTTTCATATTTTAATTCAATAACAACTTTTTCATATTTTAATTTTGGCTATCCAAAATCCCATCCAATGGGCAAAGTCACCTCAAATAGGTGCTAAGTTTCCTACAACTGAGTACTAAATCTATGCTTGTGGTTGTTTGGCTTTAGAGAAAATGAGAAATCAAACAAAATTCCTTTAACTTTCTGAAGAAAAAGTCTCAAGAACCACTAGTCCGCCTCCTTTCTCACACCCCGCCCTCTTCTTCTTCTTCATTTTCTTTCTTTCTTTTTTTTTTTTTATAAATATTTTATTTTGTATGACAAACAATTCTATATATAACACCATATAAACAACACCAAATATGACAATGGACTTCTCATGTCATGTTAGATGCTGTAATTAGGTATTGTAATTAAGAATTGTTTATAGCATTTTTCATAGGTAAATAGTTACTCATAATCTACCTGTATTACATTGTTTAAGAAATAATAATAACAATAATAAACTATATTTATTGATATCATGGTGGGCCATGACGAATATACTGACGTGGAGTCAAATCCTTCAACTTTGTTGAGCCTTCATATGATAGAAATTTAAGACACTCTTTCATAAAAAAATTTATAAATAAATAAATAAATAATGGAAATTTAAGACCAAAAATTTCAAAGCCAAATCCTGTTCCCTTTTCTTAGTATAGTGGAGTGACAAATGAAACCACAAAAGCAATTTCTTAAATCAACCACAATATAGACTATGTGGTATAATGGTATCTCTTCTCCTACAATAAGGGAGAGAGATCTTAGATTCAAACCCTTTGTGAAGGGTATCCACTATCTCAAGGTCCAAATGAATTGGTCATGAACTTACGTAAAGTATATCTACATATCCAAATCTAAGCTCAAGTGAACTCTTAGAAAAGGATAACCCCACTCCACTTTGCGGGTCATTTAACGATCATAATAAATTTGATTAATGGATTATCTTAAGAGACGGTAGAAAATCAAACTCAAAAGATTCCGTTTGCATAAATATTATATGATTACTTTGTTTTATTGAATAGAATCCGAAATATCTCACTGAGCAAACAGTTGCTCTAGGTGCCTAGGCATGCTTTTGTTTTTATTCCACAAAAAAAAATGGAAAAACAAATTAGAATCTATTAGATTGATAATTTCTTTCATGCGCACAAGGCATTGATTAAAAACGAGTCACCGGATAGCACCTTCAAAAACAATTTTAAAAAACACATACAACTCATAACTGTTTCCAACGTTCCCCAAGTCACACCCCACCTTAATGATCCACCAGAACGTCCTCCACCAAATGTCAACGTTCACCAAGCCTTAAATAAACCCTCCACCACCAGCACCACAAACTCCGGCCAAAACCACCGGTAATCCCCCCCCTCCACGCAGCGGCACAACATGGCATCCCACAACCCAAAAAGCCGATTCCAGCGAATTTTCACCGAAAAAGACGAGCGCGGCCTCCTCAAAGCCTTATTCAACCTCACCAAGTCCACCAGATTCTCCACTTCCTCAACCAACATTGCTTCTCCGATCTATAACCTCATTGCAAAGTCTCTCAGCGCCGAGTTCAGCCATGGCCAAATAACCGACAAGCTTCGAAGACTGCGACAGAAGTACCACAAGCAAGCCAGAACAAAGTCTCTCATAAAGACCCCACATGATCGCAAAATTTATGAGCTCGCTCGCAAGATTTGGGGCAAGAACTCGTTAAAGAAGAGGAATTCAAGCGAGTGTGGGGATGAGCCGAAGATCGTGTCTGGTGTTTGGGCGGCGAGAAAAGAGGAAGGAAATTTGTGGGATTTTCCTGGTTTGATGGGAGAGATTTCTTGGTTGCCGGAAAATGAGGTGTGGAGAGAGGGGTTAAGGTGCTTGGAGTCAGCGGAATTGAAGGGTTTAAATGAGAAGTGGATTTTACAGCAGATGGAAGAAGCAGAGGTTTTAGCAAAGATGGCTGAGTTGGTTCATGAGCAGACAAAGCTGATATTGGAGGCCGTTGTCACTTCAAGAAACCGATGTTGAATAGGCCTTTGACAGTGTTTTTAGTGGAATTTCTCATACTTGATTGATGCTCACTGAATGCTTGCTGTCTTTAATTGAGTACATTGGAAAATAGGGATTGTAGATTATTTTAGGGTCTTTAGTGAAAATGTACTTCGTAAGTTTGTATGGATGTTGACATGTTTTAGTTTTCCTGTAACATTGAAGGCCCAAATGCAAATTCAGACTAAACGCAAATAGATATAATAAATATATGAAATAAAAATTCCGTTCCCGCCAAAATCTGGGGAAAAAATGGCAATTTATGACATTAGATAGAATCATCCACTTTCCAATCAAATGCACTTCCCATTTGAACTAGGGTACAAAGGGAGCTGGAACATTGTTTTCAGAGCGCTAGCAAGTCATCCCTTAAAAATCTTGCAGTGCATGATTCCTCAAACTTTAACAACAAAGCTTGTTTAACATGAATGATCCTTCTAAATAGCCACACTTGAAATGTGAATGCTTCCAACAAATTCCAATACAAAAAATGGTTTTTTTTTTTTTTTCCGATTGAAAGCGATCACTATGCTTCAGAAGAACATTGGGTCAATTCATACAAATATTGATCTTTAACCACGCAAGGAACTTCCTCCATCCAGATCATTGAGCCCTCCACATGTTGGGCATGCCGTGCTAGACCATGGGCCACCTTATTCCCATCTCGTCAGATATGCCCAAAAGTAATGGTGTCGAAATGCCCAATCAACACATCCTGGAACATCATCAAGTATTAAACCCAAAGCTGTCAAGTTGATCTCCTGGGAATCAATTGCATTAATAACCTCCAGATTATCTCTCTCTATCATTACAGAATGAAGTCCCAATTCCCAACAAATTGCACGGCAAAGTGAACCCCCAAAGCCTCCATGACATTAGTTGGAAAATCCCCATCACTCTGTTTAGATGCTGTAGCAATAACTCGCCCAGCACTATCCCGTACTATCACTCCAAATCCCACACTTCGAGATTCCGCAAAAATGGCGCCATCAATGTTCGCCTTAAAAAACCCAATAGGTGGGTGCCACTTAATCTACATAGAATTATTTGTAGACTTGGGATCTTGGAGAGCATTTGTATAATCAATAAGAAGACCCCTTGCCATATCCACAATCTCTCTTGCCCCCCTTTATACCCCTTCAAACACAAGCATATTCCTACTCCACCAAATTGCCCACAGAATCATAAAAAATATAACCACACCATCGTTGTCCACTCTATGAACCACATCCATAACCCAAGAGAGGATATCAGAAGCTGGTGACACCTCCATGACAACGCCCATCGAGCAAAAATCCTAAACATCCTTAACAAGCCCAACATTCTATAAAACAATGGACCGTGGTTTCCGGTTTCTTACCACACCGAAGACATAGCACATCAATGAAAACTTCCCAAAAAATACCAAATTTATGGTCACTTGGGGATTGATTTTTCTTGTCTATCCAAAACTTCCCAAAAATACCAAATTTATGGTCATGCCATGGCTCAATCTAGACCCCTCCAAATGAGAGGAACACCTTAAAATCTCAACTACTTAGGCTTGTACACAAAAATCAGGATTCTAGCATTCTTTTCAAAATGAAATCATTTTTTATGAATTTTCAAAATTAGAATTAAAGTAAAATTTCCATCTCATTCAGCACAGTTTCTATCATCCCAAACGAGGAGCATTGCAGCAAAAACTACACCACCACAACTAATGGTGCAGGACTAGATTTCAAAATTTTGTAAAATGACATATCCTTAAAGCCTAATAATAATTTGTGATGATAATAATAGCTGCCTTTTTCCATAATTGTCCATTCAACACAGTGGGTTTGTAAACAAATCCACACAATTTTTCAGCAACACTTATCCAATTTTTAAACCATACCATAGTAAAAACAAATAAAGCAAAAAACAAAAACACGCTATCCTAATCTTGTGATATCCAAAAAACAGGAAAAACAGGACCACAAAACATGAAACATAATCCAAGACGCAAAATCAATCGAAATCCACCAGAATTTCAATCCACACCATAAAAACAGAACACAAGAAGTACTTTGAGAATTAACCAGGCCCCAGTGACATTATCCGGTCATCAACATCACAGCTAAAAAACAAACAGAAACTAAACATCAAATTCTCCAGAGAAGAGAATTTATAGTACAGAACCCAAGAAGTCTAAAATACCCAAAACAGCTTTATGCAGAACATAAACCCTACGTAACTTTGTCTAGTTTTCTTTTTTGTAGAGATTAAGACAGGGAATTGAGTAAATCACTTAGCAAGTATATTCTGCTGAGCCTGATTCTCCTGTTGCTGCTGATAATTCAGCGGCCTCCTGAAGAGCATTATGTGAGGCTCTGGGCGATGGATTGCATAGTGGACCCAACCACGGCTCTGCTGAACTCCAATTGCACGCCATTCACTCTAAAAGACAAAAGCATGCTATTCAGAATCCACAAATCACTTATTTAACAACAAAAAACAAGCTCTGCTGGGTTGCTTAGAATCAGAAGAAATAAGAACAGAATCTGAATCTTACATTTCAGTTCCATACAAATAAAAACCTAATTTTTCTTGTGTTTTAGGGTTCAAATGAGTGAATTCCAATTACATGGCATTTGTTCCGATACCAAACACACAAATATAAAAACATCTATCTCACAAACACACAGAATGGCCTCAAAGTATGGTAAATCTAAAACTTACTAGTATTTTCTCAGCAACCAAAAGGAAAAGTTTCAGCAAAAGAAAAACCCAAATGAATTTTAACCAAAACCACAAATGCTCTGTTTGGATAAAGAATTTCTAGGTGGAATTGGTCTTTGAGAGGAATTTGTACAATTTTTATAAGAAAACCTTCTTATAAAAATTGTACAAATTCCTCTCAAAGACCAATTCCACCTAGAAATTCCTTACCGAAACATTGCATAATTGTATCTCAGAAACCAAACAGTAAGGTTATCAGGTAAAAAGAAAACAGAGAATATCTGAAACCCTAATTCTACTTGCATCCAAAGGAAAATTTGAAGATTTAAAGATTTAATTTGCTCGGACTTTTCTTCCAATATGTCAGAAACCAAACAGAAATGTTGTCAAGAAAAAACAAAATCAATATAGAGAATCTCTGTAAAAGAAACACTGAAACCCTGAGTTTACTTCCTTCCAAAAGAAGAATTGAAGATTCGAAAACTTCAATTTTCGACATTTCCTTCAATTTCTCAGAAACCAAACAGAAATGTTGTCAATTAAAAATTGGAAGCAACATGGAGGATCCGTAAAAACCTAATTCCCGTAAAAATATTTATTTTCTCGACTCTTCCTTCAATTTCTCAGAAACCAAACAGCAACACAGTCACAAATAAAAACGGAATCAATATCGATAAAAACTGTAGAACCCTAATTTTACGTACTTCGGAGAGAAGCCGATTCTTGGGGAGAAGCTTGGCCACTTCGGGAGGAAGAACCACATGCCTGTCACGGACATTTCCCATGAAAATCTCTCAGTTTTCGTTACTGGAAATCGAAAAAAAAAAAAAAAAAAGAATGAAATGTACAGGAAATGATGGAGATGTTGGTACCTGTACTCGAAGGTATCATCAAAATACTTCTCTGAATACTGGATCTGACCCATTTCTTTCTAGGGTTTTGCTAGAAATACCAGTGGAATTTGTTTGCAATCGATCTGTGAAAAACAATAAACAGAAATGAAGATTAAACTATACAAGTATCGTTTCTCGAAAGCGGAAGATTGGAGAATAATGGATACCTGTGAGAGAGAGAGAGAGAGAGAGAGAGAGAGGTATATGGAAGAGAGCGGGGGAGGAGAGAGAAGAATGAGGGTATAAAAGAGTGGGAAGAGACGAGAGCGAACTGTTTGGGGGTAAAGAAGAGGAAAGTCTGTTTCCTAGAAGTGTTTTATTTATTTATTTGGAAAAAAATAAATATATAAATATAGAAAACACTTTGGTTGCTTTGAATTTCAAAATTTGAAAATCTCCCGCTTTGTTTGATCATAAGTGGTGTGATGATTATGAGGGAATAAATTGGTCACAACGGTAATACTCGTTCAAAATTATTGGCCACATGGTCCGTAAAAACTTACAGAGACCATTCCCAATTTGGGGAAATCATTTTACTGTTAAGAAAATAAGCCAATTAAAAAGCTCTTTTCCCCAAAAAAAAAATGGTAGCAAAAATACATGTTTTTTTTTTTGTTGGCTCAAAAGTGTCCATTATAGGTTCAATAATAAATCCTTGTTCTGCCATGATACAAGAAGACATTTGTTAGGACTCCCACAATCATTTCCAAATTATCAAATTGTTACCAACTTTTTTTATTATAAATTTGCACTCGTCACTTATTTCGGGTTTTTAAGGTTTTATTAAAAAATAGTTTTTATAAAAACTAATTGTAAAGTCCACTAAAAGACATATTTTAAATAATTTTGTATAAGAAAGTCTTTGCAAAATTTGTCGTTTAAACGAAATTTTTTGACCATTTACAATCTCTGTTTCATTTTTGGCAAAAAAGTCTACCTCAATTACAAATTTTGGAAAAAATTTCTTTTGTAAAGTTGTTAAAAATGATATCTTTTAACAAACATTGAGGCTAATTTTCATAAATAAAAAAAATATATTATTTTTTCCGTAAAACCTTAAATAACTAAAATTAATAGGGGTTGTAAATAAAATTGAGGGGTGACAAGAACCAGACCCAATTATGCAATGTAAAATGTCCAAATTTAACCGTGGAACCCACGCAAATGAACTGATTCTGAGCTTCCAAACGCTCTTCAATGTTTAAATACAACTCGTTCTGTTTTGACTTTTGAGACGAACTCAAGAATTTCAAGAAGGCATACCCATATGCTCACAGAAGTGCTAATGCTCCTGGATCTGTTATGGCCTCTTCTTCTAATCAAGGTTCTAATGATTTGTCCCATGCAGAGCTCAGATGACAGATTCAAGTGTCGTCGCCCATATTGCCTGCAGGAGCTACCGCCACGCCATGCAAGCATAGGCAAAGGCATTCACAAATCCACGTTTAGATGATACAAATATACTAATGACTGATGGGCGTGGACCTGTAGTGAAGATCTTCCCCCACTCCATTCTTTTGACCCAATCTCTGTCCAATCAAGTATCTAATTAGTAGTGAACGTATCTGGGTGCCATGCATACACAATCGTGTATGTTGATTGTGGTCGTTCATGTTTCTCATGCACCTACACATGATCTAGGTCGAGACAGTTCTTGCATTCTGAGTTTTCACTTTGTAATTTGTACAAACCCCAAAATAGAGTATGATGGGAGGCAAAAGAGGAGGAACCGGAAGAGAAAGAGTTGAGACGGGTTGGTTTGAAGAACCATGCCCCCATCACATTCTTATTCACAAAAATATTCAAACGATACTAGAAAATATAAATTGCCGCAGCAAAAATATTTACGTAACATTTGAAGGCCTATGGTTCTTGACTTTCTGGATAGAGTTCAAAATTACAGATCTCAAAGCAATAAATGAAAATAACATAAATTAAACAAGAAAATGATAAACTTTACAAACAAGAAGAGAATAAAAGAACTTCTATTTAATCCCTAGTTTCAACCTACATCAGTCTAAACATTCCAAAATTTTTCCAGACATTCAACGAACTGCTCAAAGTTTTATGTATTCATCGACTGGCTGAGATATTCCCCACTATTTTGTCATTTCTTTTTGCTACAAAGAACATATATAACAGTTTCTAAGCTGGAGGGGCAATGTACGACTCTTTCCTGTACACACCAGAACAAAGATTGATTCCTGTACATTTTCAAGTAAAAAACAAAAGAACAAAAAAGGCTTTTCCCATTTGATGTAGTCCAATATTCAGCCATCCTTTGATCGATCAACAATTCTGCATGCAGGGACCGATTTCTGAAGCCATGGTGTCCCTTGGAAGGTCATCATCTGGTAATCCTTCCTATACTTGTTCAGCTGCGAGACAAGAAAAGAAAACATACATTAAACTTCAATATACAAGCAACCATGTGTTCTACTGGTTGAAGTAAGTGCAGGTCCACTTCAGTTTATAGAAGTTGGAAGTTGAACCCTAGAAGCAATATGACACCAAACAGCATGGTGGCACCTTGCGAAAGGATGGGGCCGGGGGTTAGTTTTAGTCACCTAAAAATACAAAACACGAGAAAGAGCACATACCTCATCTTGTGTCATCTTGTTGAAACCAAATTTGTTTGTCCAAATTGATTCTACTTCATCCGCAGCCGGAAGCACAAGAGTCCTCACTTTCAAAAATCCAAGTAGTCTCTCGATAGCAAGAAAATAAGGACTGGAAGTAACCCTGTCCTTGGCACTCACTACTTGTTGCAACTAAAGGAAGCTCTGCCACTTGCTGACCAAAAATACGAATCATCCCAGCTGACACAACTGTTGAGCTGCATAATAAATACATATCTGAATAAGATGCCGACCTTAATAATGGCTAAGTAAAACCATTAGAAAATGTCCTTACTTGACTGTTAATATCGCACAATACATCCCTCCAAATTCTTGGTCCCTGATGTTCCTTCTGCAGATCATTAGAAGTTTCCAGTCATCGTTCATAAGTGAATTATGGCACTAAAAAGACTAAGCACAAAAAGGAAATCCCAAAAAGTAACCACTAATTACAAATATAAAATAGGAGAAAAACAATGCCCACCCATAAACCACAGGACGGAATGAGGTCACGACCTGATGCTGAATCAATTATTGGATCAAAGCAATCCTAAAGCACAATGAGATTAAAAATGAGTGAGTCCTTTGAACAACAATAACACCTCCAGACAATACAAAGAATCACAAGACCTAAAAATGCTACAGCAGAGAAAAAGGACTTTTAGCATTTAAACTAAAAAGTCAGTTTTGGCATGGCATATAATTTGTTTGTAAAAAAAAGCTTTTTACAACAACCTCCAATAAAGTGAATAATGCATCTTCAATTTGAGAGATTCAATTTACATAAATCAAAAACCGTATATATATATGTATCATGCTAAGAGGATAAATTAGCCACTATACAAGGCTAGAGAAGCAAAACCAGCACTTTAACTGATCTACTTTCAGAGAGTACCACACATTTAAGAGTGAGCGATGCCTGGACCTGTCAAGCAGTAAACAGTAAACAACACAGAAGCTGGCTACCCCTCTAATTAAAAACATGAAAGATTTCTGCATCTGATGTCATCACACATCAGGTAGCACAACTTTATAACTCCATTCCAGTAAGAGAGCAAAGCAATAGTTGGGGCATTTTATCATCCAAACCCTATCATCTACTAATCATCTCTCTATGTCAAAATAATAAAATCACATACAAATGAGAATTATTTAATCCAGTTTTAACTAAAATATAAATAAACCATACTTGTGGCTGGCCATTTTTTTTTTCTTTGGATGAAGTATTGTTTAAAAGATGAAAGGCAAAGCCCAAGTACATAAGTCATCTACAAGGGCAAAGCAAAGAAAGGCTGAAGCGAAAGTAAGTCTAAAAGATTGATAAGAGACAACTTGTGGTCATTTAGCTGGCCAAATTGATGGGGGAACATCACATATCAGTTATCATATTAAAGAATTAGTTCGGAAACACATATCTTTCATCACTTTGAATGGAGCCATGGAGGATTTATTTTATTTTGGATGGGCAGGGGGAGGGGAATGGAGAAGAATTCATGAATTCATTTATAATTCCAAAGATGGGAATAATGAAGTTCACAAAGATAATGAATTTCAGGGGATTTGTTGGGATTTCAATATATGTTTTAAATCTGACCCAAGGGGGCTGAAATTTCAACATACTTGAATCATTTAAAAGGGACAGAGAGATGAAAAAGAAACCTAGCAATACTACCTTTCTTCACTTCACCTTAAATAACTTGTTCTCTTTATGAACAAAGATTATATATATTTATTGACATAACAGCACTGCTCCAAAGAGATGTTGCCAAAGCTCCATCGAAGTGTCGCAATGAAGAAACAAGTGATCCACTGATTCTCCCTTATTCTTGCAAAGAACAAACCACTGAGGGGAAAGACAAGAAGGTCTTTTCCTTCAAAAGAACAGTAGCTCTCCAAATCATTCTAGCAGGAGTAAAAACCGGAACCAAGGAATGCTAGAATTTTTAGGGACACACATGAGGAGTTGGATGGCGTGTGAGATAGGGTGTGCTTTCTTGCTTCCTTGCGGGCTTCGTTGGACAAACCTTTTGAGGGTATTCCATTCTTTCTGATGGTTAGAAACTGGAGAGAGATTTGTGCCTTGAAGCCTGTTAAGAGCAGAGCAGTTGGGATTCATTTCTACCCTCCTTGAGGTGTTCTCTTTCTTGGTCTGGTCTGTTTTTCTAGGGCTGTTTGTTTTCTTTTTGCTGCGCTTTTGGCTTGATGGTTTTCAGGGTTAGGGCTTTCGCTGTTTTTTCTTTTTTATTGGAGTCCTTGTCCACTTTGTATTCGTGTTCTTGATTAATACAATTTGTTTCTTATCAATATATATAACTGAGATTAGAATTATATTAAACAACCTCAACCCTCAGATGCTAGAGGACAAAGAGAAATGAATTTCATTTCGTTACCTGCTCTTTGTATTATAAATTCATTTCCTTTCTTTTCCAGCCACCAAACATAGTGCATATTTCTAGCTACAGTACTATAGTGATGAAAAATCAAGTATTAACACAGAAACAAACAATTACTCACATGAAAGATAGCAACAGCCTTTGAGAGCAACATTCTAGTTTCATCAGAAGCCACTTTCCCGCTGAGAAGCCTCCATCTTATATCAAGATTAGCACTGCTCTCTAAACCTTTTTCTTCATGCTTCTTCTTTATAACTGTCAGAAGAGATTCTGGGAGCTCTTCTTCTCCATGAATAACCAACTTCTGCAAGGCAGCATGAATCCCATCGCAGTCTGTGGAACAGAACCACTTCCCTTTTGGCAATTCCTGTTGTGCAAATGGTAACAAAATTTTAATCCCAAAAACCAATAATATGTAAAATGAATAAAGGAAGAAAGTAATGATAAAAGGAAACCATGCAGAAAGTTAACAGAATCATATTTTGTAACACCTTTAGGTCTTCCATTTTGTGATCCTTTAAACAGCCGACATGGAATTCCTTCTCGCACTGGGGGAAAAAAGGACATCATTTGGTATTAAATATCTAAAGAAGTGAAAAATGCAAAACACTTCAAGCTCAAATTGGGAAAAAAATGAGAATACCTGATCGCAAAGAATAACTGTTCGAGGACCAAATCCTGATTTGCTAAAATCATGGCCTCTGCTTTCAACAAGAATATGTTAGAGAGAGAGAGAGAGATTGCAGGGTGTAGGCATAAAAATGGCACATGAAAAGGAAGAAAATTTGTTGCTACATACACAACACCAAATAAATGTTGTACCCAATCATATCACTGGCACTTGGGAGAATTTAGCCAATTGACCTATATATATATATATATATACAGTTCCATTCCTATCAGCTTCAGCTGATCCAAGGCTATATCAGCGTAAGAGATCTGGACCTTCCATTCAATTTTGCAAGCTATATATATATATATGAAGAATAAGCACCAGATTGCCCTTACATTTTAAAGCATTGACTATATATTTCATACTCAGTGCTGAGTCTGCTGACAAGGCACACGATTAGGCAGTAGCAACAATTGGTGCAGCAATAATTTGATGCTACACATGTAACACAATTTCTATTTTTTATTTTTTGCTAACTCGTAGATGCAGAGTAATAAAAGCCAGAAATAAAACACTAGCTTCTATTAAAGGTATTTGTGTAAAGAAAAACAGTGTCAACCCAACCTGCATAGTACACATCCACCAACTTCAGCCTCTGGAGTTTTGACAATGCGAATGCATCGCTTGGTTATTTGTTCTATGGGATCGACTCCTGCTACCCTTCCAGCTGCTACAGCATTGGCATTACGCTCCACAAATTTTTCTTTTTGGAACAAATTCTGGCAATATTTGCAGTACCAAGTACCAGTAGGGATGCTTGGTAGGGCAATGCACTCTACAATTGGCCAAAAATAAAACACATATCAGAGGACATAAACTGACAAAGTCATCCAAAGCTTGTGTACAATGTGATCAACTTGACAAAGCAAAAGAGCTACAAACCACCTCTTACAAGAAATGGTATGTATGTCTAAATCACATTTCTTTAATTAATTTATTTTGAAAGGGAATAGACCAACTGATATGGCTAGAAACGTATCAAAGTTAATGGCATGAGCTGCATGACCATATGAATTGCAATACTTTTGATAGATAAAGAAATAAAGAATAATAGAGAGATGATGACATGGGAAACTGAAATAACCATTTAAGATAAGCTCGATGAATTCAACAACAAAGAATAGATATCGGGATGCTGAGAAGGCTGGGAACAAGATTCCACACAAAAAAGGCTAAAGAGGATCAATGTCTAATAAATTTAATTAGCAATCTAATTTATCTAATTAAAGGGAGCAAAGGGAGGCCTTTTCTGACATGCATACCCTCCTGTTTTACTGTATTTCAGTAAATGCCTTTCTTTTTTGGTAATTTGTACACCCCCCACCCTCCTTCCTCATTTTTAAAGTTAGGTTAGAGAGCCCAGGAAGATTCAAATTCATCAACCTCAGCACTACCATTGTGGAGATTATATAAAAATGATGCACCAATTTAGATAACAATGGATGTTCAGCACTGTCTGAACCATTGTATCAACCAATGTATTACAGCCATTTACTACTACAAATCACATGTGGTAGAGCTAATAAGTCCATCTGACGATAAATTAATCTACACCGACTGACTTTTTTTTTCTTTTGATAAAGTGAAGTGTATTAATTCATAAAGAAAAGGTTGAAGCCCTGTCCACGCAAGAAATTTCAGCTGAGAGACTTTAAGGAATAATTAAATACAACAAAAGGCAAAAAAACAAAAACATTAAAGCACAAAGATACAAAGACAATGCATAAGGAAGTCAAGGACCAAAAAATTGCATTAGAAAGTAGGAAATCTTCTCTCTAGAGCAGTCTTTGGTTAGTGCTTGTATAAGTCTCGTGTAATTGGGCTAAGCCCTTTTTGTTCATCAATACATATTTACTTCACACAAAAAAAAACAAGTAGGAAATCTTCTGTCTGAATACGTTGTTTTTTCTTCTTTTTTTTTTTGTGTGTGTGTGTGTTGGGGGGGGTGGCGGGGTGTAATATAAACTCACTATAATAGAGTCCATGGAGAATTGAAGTTGACAAACTGAGAATATCATTTATTGCATATGATAACTATGTGGTTGCCACATGTTGCTTGAAAAGACTACGTGATACATATAGGGCTCTGTAAAAACCAGTGTGCTAACTCATGCATTACAGACTGAATTCAGGGAACCGAATAAAAGACTACGTAATAGAACTAATTAAATAGGGTGGAGCTGAGTTCACCTGACGACTATACTCCACTGACTGACTGAATTCAGGGAACTGAATAAAATACCAAAAAGAATACCAGTAAAAGACAAAGATGCATAGAAAAAAAAAACAGAAGACAAATGGTCCATGACTCATGAGAGAGTGATTCATTAAATGTTTTGTTATATTTGATTTTTGTCCTCTTTGTCACCTTTTACACTTTTGACTTATGTCAAGTTATTTTCCAACAAATGCATACTGATTTATATAAAGCCTCCTGATTTTCAGGCAACTGCCTTTTCTGCCTAACAGTGCACCAAGGGATGCCTAAGCACCGGCAAGCAATCATTTTGTAGCCATAACACCAACCTAGACCCCAATGATGCGACCAGAGCTCCTGGTTAGGCAACCTAACTACCAAGGCCATGCATTAACTATACCTCAAAACTATATATTTAATTTCCATCTATTGAACCAAGTCCATAAGCCAGGCTAATGACAATAGAAAGTATTATATGTTCTGTTCATTGTATACTCTCTAACAATATAGCTTCACCTTTGCCCCTTCCTACTATTTTACCCGCTTTAATTTTTAGGCACAATTGTTGATGAGGGCATTATATTTTTTCTTTTTTTGGTGAGTGAAATTTTCCAAAGTAAATAACATCGTTATGAAACTGAAAGACCAAGGCATCTCATCCCCTTTATAATAGTATGGAAGATAACTATATGATTCTAAAAAAATTATAGCTAAACAACCAGGAAAAAGGATACAATAACACAAATTATTCTTAGAAGAATGGAAGTTCACCTTTGTGAAAAGCCCTTGGGCATCCATCACAACACAAAAGATCCCCTCCATCAGCACAGATGGTGCAGAGGTCATCATTATCATTGGAAGAAAATTTCCGGCCTTTTGATAGAGATATTGACAATTCATGGAGAGACACCCCGTTAGATGTGTAAATATGTAGATAACTGCCAAGCAAAAAAAAAAAAACAATGCCAAATTTAAGAGAATGATAGCAACAATAATACATTATCCAAAAAAAAAAAAATGATAGCAACAATAATAGTAAGAGAAAAAATAAAAGTCAATGAAGAACTTATTATCGTAAGTTTCCCAGAGTCCACCCGACAAAAAAAAAATGGTGAATCTGGTCCACAAGGGTCTTGCCATTCAAATTTGCCATGTGGCAGAAAAGCTGGAAACGTTTCTGACTCATAGCTGGATAAAACTTGCAAGACCACAATTTTTTCTCAACCTCCTGAACATTATGAGGAAACACTCACGGCTTGCGGCGTGAAGCCCAACCAGCATGAGCTTCAAATTGCGAAGGGCTGACCTGCAGATTGAATTAAAAGAAGATCAACAACTCTGACAAAATACTCAGGAAACCTGTAATTCAAGCAATAATAAATATACCTCGGACTTGCAGCAGGTACATAAGATTCCAAAACCCTTTTTATAACCGACCAGCAATTTCTGTCCAACAACACACAACTACTCAGAAAAGACAAATCTGATAGAAATAGCCAAAATGGTTAGTTGACTTTTTACATTGCAACAACCTGTCCACGAGCATAATATGCTACTTCAGTACCATCAGGCAGAATATCTTCCTCGAAAACCAACTTATGCAACCGCAGATCTCTAAAAAAGACATCCAAAAACCAACAAGATTTAAAGTACTGAACAAAACAACTATGAAATCCACATCTGAAACATGGACTCCAGTACACACATCAAACTAAAATAGAATAGAATACTAACTTTCTAGTTAACCTCCCCTGACTCTTACTTCTTGATGACCTACACTTTGACACAGTGTCAAATGACTTTGGAACCGAAGCTGGTATTGGTGATCTGAAATAACCACAAGTAAATCAAACATTTTAAACAGAAAATAAAATAAACAAGGGTTTAAAAAAATGTATAACTGACGGAATCCTAATTTGAACATCAATAAACTGAGGGGTATGTGTGCATGTCTTTACATGTTTTTGTTGTGATGACAGAAAATATGCGGTTGCAACATAAGTTTTATCACAACATCACACACTCTGATGTAGGAGCATAAAAATCTTCTCATATTCTATATTGATATAGCGATATGCAACAAGCAAATAGAGCTAATTTCACATTGGTAACTGTTAAATTATAAAACAAAAGAGACAGGTAAGAAGCATGACCATATTATTTTATCTATGCACGCTTCCAACTCATGTATACACAAGCTTCAATAGCAATCAACAAAGATTCAACTCACAACTTATCAAGATTTATAATTTAATAGTTTGTACAAAACCAAAATTTTTTATTTTTCAATATAACCCTAATAAATTTTATATGGATATTACTATTAATAATTTAAATCCAAACTTTAGAAAATCCCACTGTTTGAATCAAATATAATGCAAAACAACTTATCACGTGAGGTGACAATAATGACTATTACATCAAAAATCTCACCGAAAACAAAAAACCATGGCCCTCTTGAAATTTTAAAACCATGTCCAGTGAAGTTATAGTTTTAGGTTTCCCTGGCTTTTGCGACATACATCTAACTCACTCCGTGACCCAAAAAAAAAAGGCTACAACCTTATACATCTTCTCCATATTTGCACCAAAAGTCTGAAATTTCAAATGAGTTCTTTAAACCATTTCTTCCGTTCTCGAAACCTTGGCTTCAATGCTCACATTCTAATAAGGTAGATATTATGAATAAAGGCAGGCTACTGATACCACAAAAATTCCTTTGCACCCCCCCCCCCCCCCAACACTTAGTTCACACTTTTTAAAGTTTTATAAAAAATATAAAAAGTTTTCATGAAAACTAGCTGTGTTGTCCATTAGAAAACAACTTTGTAGGAGAAAATTTTTTCAAAATCTGTCATTTAAATGGACTTTTTGGCCATATACCATCTCTATTCATATTTACAAAAAATTTCATGATAAATGGCCAAAAAAATCCACTTAAATGATATATTAAAAAATATTTAAAAAAAAAAAAGCTTTCTTCTACAAAGTTGTTCAAAATGATGTTTTCTATTGGAAAATGCAGTTAGTTCTCATCAGTACTTATTATATTTTTCATAAAACCTTAAAAACTATAACCTAGGTGGGGGGTACAAAGCAATTTTTGTGGTGGCAATAACCTCCCCCTTCTGAACAAATCTATGGCTTTGAAGAAAAGATTAAGGATTTCTCAAAATAAAATTGCTAATTGTTTACTAAAATAAATAAATCAATAATAAAAGCAACTGTTTAAAAGCTTTTGTAGATTTAACAAGACCTACTGATTCCAAAAAATATTACAGGCAGTTCTCAATTTGTATTTGTTTTGGTTAAAGAGCCTACAACCCATTCCATTATTTATAATAGTATTAATACTAATATCAAATCAAGCCAATACCATAACCAATACCGAGTTCTAAAACCATAACTGAAGTTTAATAAAGTCAAAACCCCACATTACTCTGAGTCAGGTTCAAGTGTCAGTGCAGCTATGCACCCAGAAATTATTTTCTTTTTCTTACTAAATCTTAGGACATTAGAACACAGCTAAATTACCTAAGTGTCTGACTTTTCTCTTTCCTTGCCCTAAAGAAAAATGAAGCGTATATGTAACTGAGCATGTCAAACATAAGAATTTTGCTCATGTTGAAATACCCATATGCAAAAAACAAGTAAATTAGGCAAGTATCCAAGGAAATTTGGAGAGAATTAGGAATATTTCTTTGATGTACAAGCCTGTTGGGGATATGCATCAAACATTAGTTGTGCCAGACATATTCCACACCCACCACTGTGTTACTTCACATATTTAGAACATAGAAGTGTTCAACTAACATAGTTCAAAACCATAGAGCCTTGTTACGACTGGCTAGAGCATCATTCAGAAAAACTTTACCTACCTGTCTATGCATAACTTGCTTCTTATGACACTACTTGGAGAATACAAACCAAACTCAAGAGGGTTATTATTTATTATTACTACATTTTAAAATCTACATTCTTGCTCAGGATCATTTGAGGATTAGATACTACAATGATAAAATAAAATAACTTGTCATCGACCCCAAATCCTCCCAAACTTTATCATATATTAACAATGTTGATGTATCACAAAAAAAATTATAGTAGAAAAGTTACGTGTAGAAGTAGACTAATATCAACCAAACAGTGCGAAGGACACTGAATAGAACAAATAATCACAATAGTACAAAATAACTCTAACAAAGCATACCTATCACCAGTATTAGTTGTCGGAGTTGTTTGAGTAGGGCTAGCCCGAGACTCTTTTATCTCCAGGCTAGGTTGAGACTCTTTTAACTCCACACATAAATTACATAGTAGCTTGCTTTTCCAAGTGGCATCTCCAGAAATAGACCCTATAAAATCATTAAATGCCACTAGCATCATATTGTCTAGAAAAATCACTATGCAGAAGAACATTTTAACGTATCAAAGATGAGGAGTGAAAAATTTAACCTCTGCAGTTCAGACAAATATTAGATTTCTTTACAGATGAACAATCAATGGCCATTTGGATAGCCTCTTCCAACATGTGCAAAGGAGCTTTGCATGCATTCATCACATCACGAAGGGTGTTTCCATTCTCCAAGTATATATACTCCGGTGGACGTTTATTTGAACTACCCGCATGCAGCTCAAATTGAGTAGGCGAAACAACCTGGTATTAATAACAAAAGACAAACAATCAATAAATTCACTCAAACAACCTTTTTTGGTGGGTCAAAAGCATTAACAGAAGCCGAAACAAAAAGATAAATATGCAATACTTACTGAAATTCCCTTGCAACTATGGCAAAAACACAATATCCCAGAGCCTTTGATCACTCCTCGAAGCCCTGTTTCCCCAGACCTTCTCGCCTATAATAGAAAACAAAAACTACCAAACATCATTCTAAAATTGAAATATTCATACTTTTTGTGGTGAATGTGTGTGTGTGTATTTTGGGGAATACAATTTTGTACAGTGAACAATAACATTTTTGTGACTTACAGTTTGCGACCCACCATTCGATTAATCGTTCCTCCCCTACATTTCATGCTTACCAAATATCAAGTGGATAGGATATTAAAAATCACTCTATCTACACACGTAAGAATTTTTTAATAATCAGAAATGTTAGTTTACTGATTGGACTGCTACTAGTAATTTATCAATGTGATATTTGGCATGCATGTCCTCCATGGGAAGGGTATTTAATCCATTGGTGAGTTTCGCAAATCATAATTCACTCAAACAGTTATTAAAAAAATGTGTGAAAAAATGTATCCCTGATCCTGTTCGTGTGTGTATATGTATCTATATGAGTGAGTAATATTTCACCTTCGAGCCACGAATGTACTTCACGGGTAATCCCTCGAGAATACCGATATCAAGAAATTCCTTCAATTTGGTGGGTAACTTCCTCGAGCCAATCTGTCTCAACAGATTTATGTCTGGCTTCTTTGGAGGAGGAGTGACCAATAAGCTACTACCCAACCCATTTTCCTTACCCTCATCACTTTTCACAAGTTCGGTCTTAGCATCTTTATCTGCCGATACCTCCATTGGCTTCACCTTCGTTTTAAATGCCAAACGAGTGTACCGCATCAGGGGTTTCTCCAGCACAGCATTTTCCACCTTCCCGTCGTTTACTGCAATTGGTGATCCCTCACTTGCACCTGCCTTGCATGGTGATTTCACTTCATCCTTCTTTGGCTCCTTACTAATTGTGGATTCATCCAGGCACGCTTGATTATCATCCTTCAGCTCGTCTTCGCACATAGGTACCACCGCATCATCCTTCAATTCCTCTTCGCTCACGGATTCAACCAGATTGCTATTAGGCTCATCATCGCTCATAACCGCAACAGCATCGCTCTTCTTCACCTCCTCTTCGCACATCGGCCTCGCTGCCACATCAACCTTCAATCCCTCCGCACTCACCGACTCGACCACATGCCCCTTTGGCTCATCGTCGCTCACAGAATCCAACACATCGCTCTTCATCTCCTCATCGTCCTCGCTCACACACGCCTTCTCGCTCTTCTCCGTCTCCTTTCTCATCAATTTCTCACCACCGCTCACCGATTCGGTCCACAATCAAATCTCTTTCCGCATTGTTCTCCGCCGCCTCCGAACCAGAGCCTTTTCAGCCTCTTTTTGCTCGGTTTCTCCGAACCGCCATTACCTAAACTACCATTCTGAGCCTTACTAGCCCGGGTCCGACCGGGCGAGCCAGAGATCTGAGATTGAAGCTTCAACGCCCACGCTAACTCGCGCTTGAGACCCGGCCGAACCTTGGACAACACCACGAACTCCTCCGAATCCGTACCGTTCGCCATGCCCAACGAAGCACCCAAACAGATCTATCTGAAAACCCTACAAACGATTCAAGTCCTAGTAAATCGATGATTGAGATTGAGATTCGGATTGAAACAATACAAATTCAAAAGATTATGTATGTGAATGATTTGGGTGGATTTGAATCGAAAGCGTAATCTTGAAGGATTCTCTGATTCAAACCCTAAACCGAAAGAGGGAAAATTAGGGTTACAGAGTGATTGAGAGATGGTGGAGAGAGGGATTGGAGAGGAAGGGATAGGTCCACGGTTTCCTTGCAGAAGGCGAACTGGCTATGAGAGAGAACAGAGGGGCGGGGGGTGTATAGAGAGGGGAGAGGGATGAGCCCCTCCTAAATTTTCTCTGCTACCCAAACTAGCCCTGTGGATCAACACGTTCCTTCGAACGAAAGGTTTTTTCACACTGGTGTACCTACAATTTTGTTTTAACATATTTTTCGCCCCGAAGTCTTGTAAATTCCCTTAAATCCCTTTCTTTTTTAAAAAAAATTAACCATTAGGGGTATTTTAACCATTCCCCTCGTTGAGGTTTTAGTTGAAACTAATCCCCTAATAGTTCATATGAGATGCCCAACTTTTTCCTTTGAGGAATGTTATATATTTCTAATTTTTTTCAAATTCAATATCTCAAATAAGATGATATCTTAATATTATATCTAACCATTTAAATTCATTTTTGTGATTACTATATAAATACATCTTTTAAGAAATTGAATTTGAGACCAAAAAAATTGAGACAAATAGCAATTCCCCCTTTTTTTTTATTTTTTTTCGGTGGGGAGTGGAGGAGGTGGAGGGAGTGAAGGTTGGGAGGAGTTATTAACTATAAAATGTTTTTTTGTTAAATGATAATGCTATTTGACCTCCCTTAACAGCCTCCCAAAAAAACCCCATAATGTGACGAAAACATAAGTAAGCTTGTGGGACCCAATAGCACTAGTCCCAAACTCTACCTCTATTTTCATCACACCATGAGGGTTCTTTTAAGGGTTGTTAAGGAAGGTCTAACACTCCAGCATTTTCCATTCATTAAATGTAACAAACAAAAATAATTATAATGAACATACTCTAGTTCAAAATTATAGCAAAATCTTAAAAAAAATTCATTTTTCAACAACTAAATGGAATACAAACTTTGAATCAATTCAACGGACAAAGAAATTTTTGAATTAAGGACTCCTTGTCTTGCAAGGATCTTGATGGCGTTCAACTTAACTTTGGTATTGCCAATGTTGTTCATATTTTTTTTGGAGCATGGGAGCAAAGATGCACATACGCTTGAATTGATTTTGATGTATAAGAAAAGAAAATTGGATATACCTTTACTATGCTAATACCAAACCTCTATTGTTTGTCTTCACTTACTTTGCATTAATATAATCTAATATATATATATATATATATAAGTAGTGTTCAAGGCTGTCACTTGGCACATTTCTATATAGTCACGTGACTCTTTCTTTGTTTTTCTAATATATATATATATATATATATATAAAATAGATTTAAAGAGACACATCTTCACGTAACTTTTTGATAGTTATCTTTTAAGCATTTGTTCCAAACATTGCAACTTTTCCTATTTTACAGCAGGTTTGTAACCGTTAGAGAGGTTTAATTCTTCTGCCAATGTGTCAACCTATTTGTGGGTTGAAAGATCTATAAATAATATTAATTTTTTGTGAATTGAATATTCAAGTTTTACTAGTGTTGTTATTGTTGTTAAGTTTCATTTTTTTTCTTTGTTTTACCGATAGTAGTTACTTATCATGTCTTTGCTATTTTTTCATTAATACTATTGCCTTGTATATATACTTATGTATTTATATATATGTTTACAAGTTGAACTAAGAAAAAAAGAAATCAACTTTTCCAAAAGAAAAAAAAAATTATATCATATATTTTTGTTAGGATTTTCTCCAATATATTTATAATGAAAAGTATGATATTTTATACAATATATTTTTTAATTAGATATTTTATCTTGTGCAGATGCACGGATCTTACCGTAATCCCCCCCATATAGCGTTTATTTCACCTGGGGACAACAATTTGTAATAAGTAAAAAGCCAATGCCACGAATGCAAAACATAAAAAATGTAGAGATGCCATTGCAAGAAGTCTAGAAACCTCTCCACAAAGTTACAGTTGGTGCGCTGGTGGCCATTTAAGTTCTTCACCAGGGGCATTTCGGTCTACTCAAGATATTGAGAAGGGAAACCCAATCGTCCTTTTCCCGTCCCCATACATTTATTTTCAATTTTCCGATAAAATTTTGAAACGCGCGAATCTTCGCGGCTCAGTGGTATCAGCCAATTAGCGCTGACGGCCAATGCACAATTGCCACATAAGGGTGATTAGTTGGGGATTTGGCTGAGGTGGCTTGCATCATTGTCAACCCAAACGACTCGTGCGCGCGTGACGAACACGGCTTCTTGCATGACCAGAAGGGCTGACGGTTTGGCCTCTCATTGCTACGTGTTGGACGTCTATCTTTTCTCTCAGACAATTCGAGAGCGCTGTGCACGCGCTCTGTGTGACGAGTGAGATTTTTTTTATTTAAAGCTATATACGTAATGGGATTGTGGGTATGCTGTTGGATTTTTTTTTTTTTTTTTTTTTTGTTGGCTTTTTCTTTGTTGGGTGATGCGTACTTTATATTGGGAGCGGGATTGGGGGGCGCAAGTGCGAAGTAGAATTCAGTTTGTTTTTAAATTTAGGGGGTGGCGGGAAAGAAGTATGGAGTGCCACCTGGCAAATTATTAATTAACCGTTGGAGCATTCAAATTTTTGAGAAGTATGAAGCGCAAGCTATAGTTTCCTTCACCATGATTGAGTTTTTAGGTCATTTAAAAAAAAAAAAAATTTATTGTGCACTTGTACTTGACTTTTTATTACAAGACAACGCATCGAATAAAATATTATTTAATAAATAAAAAGATATTTGCATGTGACAATTTCATATAATATTAGATGATATCTCACGTAATGTACTATATTATAGTATAGACTTTCTTTTTTAAAAAATTTTGGCTCCCCATCTTATCTTTAGTACAGATTATCCCTATCTCAAACGTACTCTCCAGATAAAAGTTTATTAGGAGTGAGTTTGGATTAATGGTTTTCATGCGATTTGGATTGCCATTGTTTGTGAAAGTATTTTTCTATGGTTGAGGTAAATGAGTTCTACTTTGGGCAAGACTAGCTCAATTCCGAAGGGTAAGTGTTAAAAATGGTCGAGTTTGGGTCTATTGTTTAAGTGTAGCCTATTGTTTAGTCAAATTTGATATGAGACCTAGCATGTGTCATTGTGTCCATCCCTTCCACTACCGAATGGCTATACTTGGATGGGGTTGAAGAAGTGTTGGTCTAAACTTGAGCTAATTTTGGACTTACATTAACGATGGTAATTGAAATTGATCTTGTTTTAACAATATATATATGCACACACTAAAAGGTTAATGTTTAGCACTATTTCCTTAAGACATATGTTGCTCCTCTACACAATGCTTTGAGTTTGTTGGACGTCTACCTCCCTAAGATACGGTCATTCAAATCACCACCAAAAAAAAAAAAAAACACACTACAATTAGTGTGTTTGACGAACCAACATTGTGTTTTTATCCTCTTTAATTAAAATGTCTACACGAACTATAAGATGCAATAAAAAAAAAATGTAATAATGACTTGTGAAATATTTAGTAATTTATAGATGAAGTGTTAACTGTTTGGAATAGTAAGTAGATGCAACAAATATACATGATTGAATTGATGATTGGGTTCGATTCCTCTGGGGAGCACTTCAGAAATTAATTCCTAAATGCATTAAGCTGATATGGGGGAGTACACCCTTAAAATCGTTCGGGGAAGAATTTAGTCGAAGTACGCGCATGCTGACCCGGACACCCTGACCGTCAAACCAAAAAATAAAAAAAGCCGTGTAAAACGGTGGTGTCCTCCTTTGCTTTTATGTCATAGTCATTTCGTGGCCCAGTGAACTCTCTTAATCTCTTCTTCGGCTCAAAGGCAAGGGAAGTAAGAGATAGAACATGACTTAGGTACATCGTGTAACACGATTACAGACGGGACAAATACAGGAATGGTTGGCTTAACACTGGAAGGTTCTACTATTCATTATATTCTAGCAATTCACAATTTCAATTATGCTATTTTCCCTATAATTATACCGTTTTTAGGGTGCATTTGGTCCAAGGATCTATATTTGGCCTCAAAGATTTCCTATTCCAAGGTTTGAAAGCCTTAGAATTGGAATTCTATAGAA
Source organism: Liquidambar formosana (assembly GCA_039720395.1). Lineage (NCBI taxonomy): Eukaryota > Viridiplantae > Streptophyta > Magnoliopsida > Saxifragales > Altingiaceae > Liquidambar > Liquidambar formosana. The sequence continues at coordinate 30,616,474 of CM077827.1, read as the reverse complement.
TTGAAAATTTGTTCTTTGGATGATGAGTCAATGGAATTTAGAGAGAACACTAATACTATTTTTTTTAATGCCTATATATATTTTGAAAATTGATTTTATTTTCAAAAAGGAAGAAAAGCCGTTCCACTTTAATATCTTACATTCATGTGGCATAAGTTATTTTCCAATGCAACCCAATAAAATGTAATTGTTAAAATGCCTTCTACTGGAAGGCGATGCTTCCCTCATCTTGGAGCCGATTAGAATTGGAGAGTTACAGTCTCCTTGGTTGATTGATTCAATTGTCTGAGATGTTAGAGTTTTGTTATGTAATTATTTTATTATGTCTATAGTGAATCTTGTTCTTCGTAGGGCCGATGTTGCTGCCTACGAGGTAGCCCATTGGGCTGCATCTTTAATTTAGTCTTTTTGGTTCAAAACCAATTTCTGACTTATCTTGCTCTATTTTGTTTGAAGATGTATAGACTGAGAATGGCCCTAGCTCTTTTCGTTAATATATACTCTTTTGCTTCCTTTTTTAAAAAAGAAGTATGTTTTGCTACAATTTTGTGATTGTAGAAAGTAAAGATAGAATAGGATAGAATAAAAAAGACAGAAGCATCGTACAAGTATAAGATTTCAACATGTGAAATACATGCCATAGGGTTAAAAATTTTGTGAGTCTCATTCAAGTAAATTTCTTTATAAGAAGTAAAGCCTTCAAGATCATATGGGATCATCTAGAATTAATAATTTTGCCTTTACTTATACCAATGCCTTGTTCTTGTTTTTTTCCATTGAAATTGTTTTCTAACATATTAACTTTATGTAAGTTTGGGTTATTGAAGTAGCAAGTTACAATTATGTATGTGTTTTCGCTTTTTGTGAAAGCTTGTAATTCAAGATAAAGATGTTCATCTTAGGCGAGTTGCTGTAAGTATGTTGGAGTTTATGAGGAAGAAAGAGAGATGAATAGGTATGTTGGGTGTGGATGGGGTGTAGATAGAGTTTGTGTTTTTCATTTTTTTGTTAGAAATGTCCTTAATTGTGAATTTAGGCAAGGATATATAAAAGTGTAATAATTTATTTCTTGGTCAAGGGTGTGAAAGATATTTGTGGGGTAGTAAAAATAGCACCCATCATGAATGAATCTTCATTGCCCTGGAGGGAGGGGGGATGAATAATATTGGTTAAGATCAGGGGCAGAGTCGGTAAGACCCGAGGAGAGGGCCGTTGGCCGCCTGAATTTTGTTTTATTTTAAAATTTACACTTAATAATTGAAGATTTGGCCTCTTTAAATTTTTGTTGGCACTGTAGATGTTTTTACCCCCTTTATATTGAGTTTATTTATTTATTTAAATTTCCTCACTTTATACCCATTTAAATTATGTTTTTATTCCTAAGTTTTCATCACTTTCCTTTTTTCCCCATTGTACTTTTTCTTTTTATTTATGTAAATGAACAATGTTATATAGGTTTTTTTTTTTTTTGTGCCTAAATCAATTTGCCCAAATGATGTGACAGTTACCTTACACGTCAATTCATTATGTACAATTATTTTTTTCATAAAAATTTTGATTGATAGGCCAAGTTGCCTATTCGTTTGGGCAAATAGATTTGCGAAAAAAAAATTGGCTCTTTAGTGTTATATGTTTCTCTTGAAGTTGTTTTATTAATAAGAAAATTTTGTTATTAGTATAAATTTTTTCTTTTGTCTTCTTGTGACGTAGGAAAGAAATTTTAAAAAAATTGTAGTAATTTTGGATTAGGATAAAGGTCTAAAAATAAATCATGGCTTGACCCTCATCAACCTAATTTCTGGCTCTACCATTGGTTAATATATTTATCATCCTTGTCCTTATTCCTGATGATCTCAACTTCCATATATAAGTCCCTGGTCATTTGAATTTTAACATCTGCGGTTAAATAACTCTAGTGGCACATTAGAAAATAGAAATGGTTTGATTACCAGTTACCTTATCCTTGTCAAGGGATTGAATTCCATACTCTATTTCTGTATTTGGTGGTTGCAAAATTATATGTATAAATAATTTCTGACGAAAATAAATACATAAATAAATAAACGAACAAATTAAATGAATAAATCAATTTCTTGGAACTACCAGCTATTCCACAACGGATAACCCAAGGGAGTTAGTCCAATTGGTAGGAGGAAAGACCCTCTATTTTATCAACCTGAGTTCAATTCCTCTAGGAGTACTCTAGGAATTAATTCCTGAATGCACCAAGCCTATATGAGGGAGTGCACCTTTACAATTGCCCTAGAAAAGATTTAATCGAGATGCGTGCAAACTGGTCTGGACACCTTGACTGTCAAACCAAAAAAAAATTAATTCCACAATAGATAATGCCCAGATCAAATAAACCTGACTAGTGTCTAGTCCCAAGAGGAGAGTGAAAAGTTGATTCTAGAACCTTGCACCTTTTGAATTCACAACTTTGGTGAGAACTCAAGATAATAAGAATATTTGGCTATTTAATTTTTAATAAAATTGGCTGAAAATTTTGATTGGGTGAGAGATTAAAGCAATCAGGAATAAAAAAAGGAAAAAGAAAATAGTTCCAAGAAGTTGGTGAATTCATTAACCACGGAAAATCACGATTTAAAAAGCAACAATAAAAACAAAGAGAATCGATCTGTAGCGCAAGGAAACTACTCATTATATGAGTACACCATGCTTTACAGCTTCTCATCTACTCTTAACTAGCCACTTGCACTCCATCTTCTGTGTTCATAGTTTTGTTCACAATCTAAATGTGGATGTAAACTATTTCAACTGTGCTATTAGAAACAGACAAGCAGTCAAGAAATTACGAAAAAGGTGTGGATACATTAATGATATGTTTGTTTAGTTGGAATGAAATAAATAAGAATGAAATTTGATTTCATACTTGAAGTAACTTGAAATGGAAAAAATAAATTAAAATGATTGCTCAAACATGCTATTTGATTTTATTTTCATTTAAATTACGTCATCCGAACATATTGTTTCGGCAAACATGGCCTAAGATTTCATATAAGGGTTCAAGAGGCTTGCTGGGTCATGGGCTTCTCTAGTAATTTGGGGGGCTTTGTTTCAAAATTACAGCTGAATTATCTGAATTCCTAAAATTCCAGCCCAGAGACCTGATTGGATGATAGTCCCATTTGGTTTTTGGCTCTCTTTAGCACTTCACCTGCCCACCCACCAAAAAAAACACACGCACACACTCACAACCCAAAATGTTTTATGTGTTTGGCAGTGTGCTTAATTAGGCCAATATAGTTCGAAATTAATGTCATTCACTCTGTGGAAACAGATCTTGCTGCCTCTCACTTCTGTCCACATCCAAAAAGGTAATTTGCTTTCAATTACTATAAAACGCATCTGATAAAATAAAATTAAAAAAAAAAAAAGAAAAACTGTAAAACGCATGCCGGCCACAATACATATAAGTAATTTCATTTTATAATACTGAAGAAATTTTTTTTTTTTTTTTTGGGTCAAATATAATACTGATGATATCCCAGCAGAAACCATATGCAGTGGTGTACGGCTTTCACTTTGGCTCCATGGGACTGATCGAAGTTTTATGTCCACAGTGCAATCCATGTCATTTTATCTCCTTTTTTTTTGGTTTCTTCTTTTTCGCTGTAATAAACTATTCAAGCAATCCTGAAAAGACTGCCAAAAAAAAATGAGGAACTCCCACTAAATTCAACACCAAAATCAAGCAGCAACAAAACACAATGCTCTAAACATTAAACGACACTCATCAGGGTTTCATATTATGATATCAAGGTATGGTAGTAGCATTATGCATGCCAGCACTTGATGCATTGATGAGAAGTGGGTTAATCCAAACCCACCAACCCAATCCAACACATCAAGATACTGATTATTCCATACATATATGAAGATCGAAAACAAGAAAATTAAACATAAAATTGACAGGTAAAAATAGAATTAATCTGACTCGATCGCCGTGGAATGCAGGTTATTTCCAAGCCCAAAGTCAATCACGCGACGTGGAGATCGAGTTTCCCAATGAGTGAAAATGCCAAAGGATCGAAATTGCCCTGCAGGAGAAACCAGCCCCATCTGGGAATAAGGCCAGGCTAATTGTTTTCCAACCAACCCCATTTCTCCCTTTTGTATAACAAATTAGAACCTGATTTTAATAGCCGGCCACCTTCACCGCCCTGCGCCAACCCATTAACCCAATGGTGCCGCCGCCCCCCAACACCAACCCATTAAACCAACGGGCGGCTGTGGGCGGCGGCAGGGGCTGGTATGGTGAAGGTAGCACTAGTACTAAGAGGAATGATTAATGGGGTTGAGTTATGTAAGTCATATAAGGTTTGCTAGGTGTGGTGGTTATGCCTCATGAGAGAGGCCTATAAAAAGGAGAGCAAAAGTCATGACAAGAGAATGTGGTATCGCTTTTCCCAGGGGGTTTGCAGAAGTATAGCAGCATCTTCCAAGGGATATGCGGATTGCGGCGACCACCTCCACTGCTCCATATTGATGACCACGCCTTGGTGCCTTCCCCTTTCATTAATTTTTGCCTGCCTATGTTTCATAATAGTAGTACTACATATTTGCAAGATTCACGCACCAGTGAAAGTGGGGCGGGCCCCTTGCTTGTAAGAAGACAATTGTTCCCATGGTCTGTCTTTCATTTCATTAATGGAAAATGCTAACATCTCCAACCCAAAAGAATTATTTTTTGATCAAAAAGTGTAAAAATAACTCTTTACAAAAAAAATAGCTCTTTGTAGTAAAGTGACTGCTCCAATGCAGCAAACGCTACTTTTTAGCTCATCTAGTTTTTTCTCTTTTCAACTACCATTCCCCTACATGGCCAAATAGCTCATAGCTAAACTGAGAGCTAAATTTGGCTTTCAATTTAACAAATTTGACTTTCAGTTTAGCTCTGAGCTATTTTAACTCATCATTTAGCTCTCCCATTGGAGAAGGCCATTTAGAGCTAAAAGTTATTATAACTTTAGCTTACATTATAACTCTCCCATTAGAGATGCTCTAAGGATACCAGTTTCTTAAAAGATTATATCATTATACGTATAAGATGATGTATAAATGGTATGATTGTAAATAATGGAACTTGGCACATCAGATATATTTTGTTTGCTGATTGGAGAGGAATGTTTGATGTACAAAAAGAGAATAAATAAATTTTATAAAAAACAAAAGTGAACTTCTTTTACTTCCAAATAGTGAATGCTACTTTGATCAGTGAACTGTTTTGAAATTCTAGATTCGGCCACCGTGAATTTTTTAACCCCTATAATTTTTTCCCTATACCTCTCAAATTCTTATCTTTTCCTACCCATAAAAGCCTTAATTTTTGAAACATTTATGGTTTATCAAATATCAAAGAATTATAAATTTTTGTAACTTTTTTTTTTAAAATTTTAAAATAACAAGTTTTTTTGAACTAAAACGTCTTTGAGCTTTTGAATTAGGACAAAGTCCTAATAACCATTTAAAATTGACTTCCTCTAAACTAAAAATTCCTCAATTCCTCACTTCGTCATCGATCACCCAAGCTGAAAAGGCATCTTCCCTAGTCTCCTCTACCTTTCTTTAAGAAATGCATTAAAGAAGTGTCGGCCGCCCATCGATTGCGTAATGCATTTGAAAGTAGAGAGATATTGGATTCTTGATGTCATGTCACAAGTGAAAGTCACCACTGACCCATATAAGGAACGGACAACGGCTTTAGGCAAGTCACTAGGATTTATTTGGTAAAGATCATACCTAATACTAATTATTTGGGTTCACCATTAACAACTCAGTTTTCTCTTAGTTTAATGTATCTATGAGGAACCACATGCTGTCATGGGTTCATTCCACTGGTTCATACCAAGCTAGCTAGTACATATTCTGGCCCACGGTTCAACTTCTAGATATTTGAGAAATTATTCTGTTCACCCATTTGAGGTAATAATTATAAAATAAGTGACCTTTAGGTTTGGAATAACTCGGAGGCAAAGAAAGAACCATAAGGAAAATAAATTTTTTTCAAATACTCCAATGAATGCATTGCTTGGAACTAAGTTTAACCTGGGAAGGAGAATGAGAGATCAGCCTAAAGTTTTGAGGTGCTAGCCAATTTAATTAGCATACCATTCCCCTTACAGCCTCAGTGGTATCCTCATTTCACATACGGAGACAAGTTTTATATGTCATGTTAAAAAGGATATATGTAGGTATGGGTGTACCTCTATCTATATCTATACTACCTATAAAAGGCTGAATGTCAGAAAAATCTTTTGATTGACCAATATACCCTTATTTTATATTTTAAATACATTACATTGATTATAAAAGGAAATAAGAATATAAAATATAAAACACATAAATAGGAAATAAGAATATAAAACACATAAATATAAATAGAATTCAAAGTATACTATGATTCTACCCTTATACACGGTACATTAATTGAAATAGGAAATAAGAATATAAAACACATAAATATAAATAGGAATTTATAAATAGAAATCAAAGTATACTATAATTCGTATACTTTAATTCATAAAACCACATAAATAGAAAATCAAATTCATATAAAACCCTAAACCTTAACATATATCATATATATAATTTTGAATTATACTTTCTCCATTAACAGTAGAATTTTGAATTATTCTTTCTTCATTAACAGCGTCTTCTACCTTATTTGATAAGTGTTTATCTACAAAATACGATAACTTTTTGTCAGAATAAAAAAAAACAAAAAATCACGTACAACAGTACGTGTGCACCAACTAATATATATATATATATATATATATATATGTTGTATTAAAGAATACCATGATTGGAGCAATTTATGGGATTTAAGATGCTAATCACAGCCGTGCGTGTGACGATATAAAGACCGTCGTGCTGTGATTGGGTGTGCATGTGTCATGCACGCACCGTGGGTTATTGGGATTTTAAAATGCTTTCCTTGGATCTGAATAATAAAACATATAGCTGATTTTGAAGATCATTTTTACATGTATACTAGAGATTGGCAAACTAGTTTAGTGAGTTCAGAAAAATTTGTACAAGTTAATTGCACCGCCACCCTTACCAATATTTTATCTAACGTGACTTGCCATGTCAATACAAGTAGGCATGGTGGGGAAGAGGGTGCTCAACTCAAAAATCTCTCAAAGAAGGATGTACATACTAATTAACAAAGTGGTGATCTTAGTCATCATACTTTTTTTCCTAATATAGCATTGTGCCACGTCAGGTGGTAAAAAAGATATGGTTAAAAGTGACTGTACGTGATTCTCAGCATAACTCCTTGGTGAAAAACCTATGAATTGGAATCAAAAGTGAATTGGAATCAAAAGTGAAAAAAGTCACCAATATATATAATAATGCGCTGTGCCTGAAAAGTCTTGATCATATCACCATCATCCACCATTTTGTCTTGCTCCATTTTCATGTACAAGCCTACATCAAATAGCATATAATAAGAGGCAGCCAGCTGAAGTGCTGAACTCAACGCCTCTACTGATGAATATGAATTCCATCACATACCTGCATGCTATTCAACATATATATTCTGATACCCATTTCAGGACAAGATGGACAACTTTAAGGGAGGTTTTGGAATTCCTTGGAGGCGAAGCAAGAACCACCTAATAAAATTAAACAAGATTACGGAATTCATAAAAGGATTGCTTGGAATTTAGTTAACCTTTGTTTTATTTTGTTTTCTTCCAACTATTGTCTCAAGTATTTGGATCTTTCATTCGATTATTCCCTGATCTCAAGTAAGGCTATCGCCCTCTTGAATAGATAATCAGTTAAGAAAACTCAATTGGATGGCTGGCCCCTTGAAGAGTTCGAGGAGTTGAAACGAGTATCTTCTGCTTTTTGAAGCATAGTTACTTGAACCAACTAAAACTTGCAAGTTTGCTTAACCAACTTGGTAATCTAATCCTAGCCATATTTTACCTCCACCCTCTCCCCTCCGTGCGTATTTGCATGCGTGTGCATCGTAGTATATTCATTCAAGTATAATTGTCATTTTGTAGCTAAACACAGCCTAGCTCTTGGCTACCATGTGTCTTACCATACATGCTATTACAAATCACAAATGATGAACAATGGAATCTCCCTTAGATGTCTTGAGTTTCATACAAGAAATGAAAAGTAAAAGAATTGTTCTGATGATAAAGAAAAGGAAAAGCATAGGCAAAAAATTAATCAGAATTCAGAACATTGAAATTCCCTCCACTTTTGTGACCTGCAATAGAAGTACCAACGTAGAATTTTACAAACAAGCCAGGCTGCCTGCCCCCCAGTAGCTTCTCAAACCAAACATTCTCCACCTTTAATCCTTTATAAAACAACATCCCTCAGTTCACTGCAACAAAACCATCCTTCAGAATGGCCAATCCGGCGGCGCCACCCTCACAAACACCTCTGCCGCCGCGACGCTCAAAATTAGTTAGATGCATTGCCCTAATCTTGCTAGCCTTGATTGTCCTCGTGGGTCTAGTTGTGCTCATCACATGGCTAGTGGTCAAGCCAAAACGCATAGTCTACACCGTCGAAGCTGCCTCAGTCAGTGGTTTCAACTTGACCCATGACCACCTCAGTGCCGACTTTGATTTTATGTTGAGGTCTGTCAATCCAAACCGTAAGGTGTCTATCTACTATGACTCAATGGAGGTAATGGTGTCTTACTATGATAATATATTAGCATTTGCTGAGGTCCAACCCTTCTATCAGCCCCGTCAAAATGTGACTCAATTGGAAGTGAAGCCCGTGGCCAAATCTGCGGCACTAATGGAGTCTGCTTCTAGGGACCTTAGGCTTGAAAAATCGTCGGGTGGGGTTGAATTGGACATTAGGGTGAAGGCAAGGATACGGCTCAAGATGGGGGCGTGGAAGTCGCGACGTCGGACCCTTAAGGTTTTTTGTCCACATGTGTTGGTTCACTTTTCTTCGGCGAAGAAATTCCAGAGGGCCCGCTGTGATGTAGATCTTTAAGTGGTTGCTGTGTTTTCTAGGACTATATATATAATTTCATCTATTTGAATTTTTTTACTCTCTGAGTTTTTTTTTCTTCATCGGTTTCAATTATAAATTCCATGATCCTTGTATTAGTTTTTTCCCCTTTTTTTCTCCAAGGTGTGATGATTATGATTGTTGCCTTTTGTTCTTGAAGATTGGGATTGAATTAAAAATGTATTTTGAGGGTCTTTTGTCCATTTGTTGTATCTGATTCATGTTTTGCATGGAATGTTTGAATGCGGCGCAGACATTTATTCATTTATTTTTTTTCATTTCATTTTTTGGAGGGACCAAGAGAATATTAAAAAAGAAACACAAGATACAATCATTCTATAATTGATAGGTTAGTGGGTGAGACGGATGGCTTTTTACGTTGGCATTGTTGTTCTCATTTCAATGCTAAGAAAGGAGCACAATTATTTGGTCATGTAAATGTATTTTCATATGTAAGTATGTGATTATCATTATCATTATTATTATTATTTAACACGAAGCAAAGATATTATAGCTTTCACACTTTTTTATTATTATTTATATATACGATATGAGAACACACACATATCAACGTGAAATCGAAATCAAGACTTTTGCAAACTCCACATCTCTATTAGAATGAGACATGTAAACTTCATATTTCTATTAGGATGGGACATTCCATTAGACCCAAGAACCAAGGACCAGTGACCAATTTTCACTCTGAATGTATATCTTCCAGCACTTTTATTTATTTATTTTTTTTCATTTCATTTTTTGGAGGGACCGAGAGAATATTAAAAAAGAAACACAAGATACAATCATTCTATAATTGATGGGTTAGTGGGTGAGACGGATGGCTTTTTACGTTGGCATTGTTGTTCTCATTTCAATGCTAAGAAAGGAGTACAATTATTTGGTCATGTAAATGTATTTTCATATGTAAGTATGTGATTATCATTATCATTATTATTATTATTTAACATGAAGCACAGATATTATAGCTTTCACACTTTTTTATTATTATTTATATATACGATATAAGAACACACACATATTAATGTGAAATCGAAATCAAGACTTTCGCAAATTCCACATCTCTATTAGAATGAGACATGTAAACTTCATATTTCTATTAGGATGGAACATTCCATTAGACCCAAGAACCAAGGACCAGTGACCAATTTTCACTCTGAATGTATATCTTCCAGCACTTTTGTTTATTATTGTATGGAAAAATCACTTCATAAATTTTACCCAGGTTGGTAGAATTTTGGTATTTGTATGTAATTCACTTTTTATGTGTTTGCCTGTCCAACTTCGGGCTTCGGTTGGAAATAGATAGCCTCCAAAGTAGGCCCATTACTTAAATGGCCTCTTCCCTAGGTCATTGGCTGTGCTGGGCCTTTGAGTGTACTGATTTCAGGTTGGGAACGGCTATTACCCCCCTATTTTTATCAAACCCCCCTTTAGTTTAGGTTTTTAAGATTTTATGTAAAATATTAAAGGTTTTTACAAAAATCGACTATGAAATCAATTTAAAAATATCATTTTAAACAACTTTGCAATAGAAAGTTTTTCTAAATTCTATTGTTTAAGTAGACTTTTTGACAAAAAATAAATAAAGTCTATAAATGGCTAAAAAGTCTACTTAAAGAATAGATTTTGAAAAAATTTATTCTACAAAATTGTTCAAAATGATTTTTTCTAATAGACATCACGATCGTTTTTTCGTAAAACCTTTTATATTTTGCATAAAACCTTAAAAACCTAAAGCATGAGAGGGTGTGACTAAATTTTTTTTTTGGAGGGGGGGGGGGCAGGGGTGCGCAATAGCCGTTCCCTTTGAGGTTCCATCATTAAGCCTTTGAGATGCAGGGTCGTCCAGCAACGAACTTTCCATCTATTTGACATTGTAATCTTGTTTATATAATGATCGCCTAATGGTAATTCCTTCACTTTTAAACAAATGATTTCTCAAATATCGATACTTATTAATTTGTTGATATTGAGGGGTTGGGGATAAAGGTATGTTCTATTGATTATTAAAGAAAAAAAAAACCCAACAACAACACCAATCAAACATCCGAAAGGAGATCATGCCATGATTCTAAATTCTTAGTAAGAACCTCGTCCTACATTTGGTCCCTTTCCTTAATCTCATGTTTTTGCTATGGCATTTAATTTGTATAATGCTTTTGTTTTGGTCCCAGAGTGTATGGCTCTTCGCAATGGCCTAATAGCCCTATTGTATATTAAAGAAAAAGGTTATAAGAAGATTCAAGTTGAAGGGGATTCACAAGTTATCATCAGGATTTGCTTGGCAGCATTTAATCACCCTTGGCATGTGAGGACTCTTCTTCAAGATATAAAGCATCTATCTAGATTCTTTGAGAGTATTTCATTTCATCATGTCTTTAGACAGGCTAATCGTGTAGCGGATTATACTGCTCATCTTGGTCACACTCTTGATAATCCTATTGTATGGAGAATAATTTGCCTTCTGGTTTGTGGGATATTTGTAAAGAAGATGCCTTATGGTGTAACATTACATCGTTGCACTCGTTATTCTAATTAATAATATTTCTTCTTTCATAAAAAAGAAAATAGAAAAAGTGCCTTAATTGTCAATAATGTTGCCTATTTATGGCTGGTTATTCGCTAATAATACTAATGTACGTTCAAGTCAAGTGCAACATTTATCTTGCCATGTGGGAGTCATGTGACTCTTTTAAGTGTATAATAAAAGGATGCTGTGAATAACGTCGGTTAGATTCATTACTAGTAATATGCTGTTGCACCTAACCCTTCCAACATTTCAATTTTCCAGGTGTTTTTTGAAGCAATTTCAAGTGGACAATGAGTGTTATAGACTTATAGGCCAACAATTTTCATCTTAGAGTTGTCATGCTTGGAAAAGACTTAATGTGGAATTAATATGGACACCTTTCAGTGCTAGAATAATGGAGGTCAATGTCAAATGGATTCCTTCACCAACCATATAAAAGAAAACTCAACTTTGGCTACCCCACGCTGAAGAGCTTGGTAATTATCTGATGCATATGGAAATGGGGAGGAATTAGTCGGAACCAAAGCCTTAAAGGCCCTTAGTATTAGGAAAAAAACAAAAAACAAAAAACAAGCTCAACTTTTGATAGATCATTAAGGCAAATGACCTTGACAAAGGGACTTTAAGATCCCTTATCAATGACCAGCCTATGGAAAAACCTGGGCAGATGTTCAATCATGATCCCCAAATGTGAGTGTGAGTTGGGATCAAAGTTGCTCAGCAAAATGGTATAGACAGTTGCGATTCAGAGGGATTCAGCTACAGTTATTGTCATCAATTCGCTCAGTTGGTTGAAACCTTCAACCACCATTAATGTTTTATATATACAACAGTATTTAAGAGATTAAGTCTGATTTATCTCAATTGGATTTATTTCAACTTTCCACTGTCTATCTGGAAGCCAATTAAGTTAAATTGCAGATAAATTATCAGGAAGTGGTCGTGGTATAAATGGAAAACCAATTTGAGATTTCATTGAATTTTTTTGGAAGACGCTAGAAATATTATGTGGGAGGACATGCATCCATCTTCAACATGATAGTCATCCTATCTCCTTATCAAGTAAACCTATAAATTTCATCGAGAAAAAAATAATTTAACCAAAAAAAAAAAAAGGAAAGAAGAAAATTCAGAAAGGTAAAAATTAGGAGGGAGGGACGTAACCTAATAGGTTAGAGTGCGGAATTTGGAGCCAAAAAGTAAGCTAGGGCCCAACCTAGCTTATGAGTAGAGTAAATGATTTTGGCCACATAGTGCATTCACCTCTTTCTTTCTTTCTTTCTTTGAAATTTTATTTCCTCTCATTCCTTGTGAATGGCCTTTTACAGAAGTATCTTGAATGCGGAATAGATAGGTTAAAATTCACATGCTTATTGATACGTATCAAATATCAAATCTATCAATTACAACCTCAAGATAAGACTAGTGTTTCCTAAAACTTACATCTAAAATGGCAGAACGTCTTCAATTCGTTTTTTTACTCCATCTTGAGTTCAACCATTGATTGGGTTTATTTTAGGTGTTAACTAATACAAAGTGAACGATGACCCTATCAGTGGTCCAAGAGATTGATCAGGCCAAGAAAACGCCAACAATAGTAGCACCACAAAAAACAAATAAAAAACAATAATGATCTACCAACCACAACCCAGCCCCTTTTGATTGTGGGTTTCCATCCCTTGTATGTTCCTACTTTCTACAAGGTGGGAGGGTCAACTAATTGTAACTCATAACTTAGTGTAAACTACCTGGCAATGAATATGATATGCCCCCCTCTCCACAACCATAAATATCTTTGCTTTAAGAAACAAAAAGTAATTGACAAAACTGCAAAGATGGCAGCCATGTTCAGTGCCATAATTCGCATGGCGCCAACCCTATCAAACATGCAAAGACCAAAAGCCTGCTTTCTGACTAGCAATGTTGCTTGCGATTTTCTGTTTTGTGGGGGAATGGGGAGTCTTACAAACAAAAGCCGAGCAGACCGTAGAGGGATGATGTGATATGGCTAAGTCGGCAATGTTGATGGATTTGAAAGGAGTGAAAGATTGGAAACCTAACAGGTTTAATGCAGTTAACACATCAATTTCTTTCTATCCCAATGCCATTGTCTCTATTTTGTTGGACACATCTGAGCCATTACCTTTTTGTCAAGTCCCAAGAGCTACCAATAATTAGCATGTTACAACTCTAATTCAGGCTGATTAAGTCCTTGTTGGTCTAAGGTTATGTTTGTTATTGGAATGGAATAGATGAAACGAAATGTAATTTCATACTTAAAATAGTTTGGAATGGAAAGGAATTAGAAATGGCTATCCAAACTTGCTGTCTATTTTCATTCTCATAAAAATTACCTTATCCAAACATACTGTTTGGAATGAATTGAAATATGATTCTATTCCATCCATTCTATTCCAACTAAACAAACATGGCCTATCAAGGAAATTGCCCAATTGATAATTAGGAGTTCAAGCCTACCTATGTTATCTTGGAACAGGGATTAGGTAGTATGAGAGTTTTGTAATGTGTTGTTGCACTTGGGTCCTTCAATCCCATCTAGTTTATGTGCCACATTGTCAATACAAAAAATTAGGACCGTACCATCATAGTTGGCTTACTTACTACATCATTTGTGCAAAAAATTAGCTTTAGTTTGACTTGTCTAGACCATTTTCTTGTAATGGAATCATTTAATTATTGTCGTTAAAAATCATTTTTAAGAACGTTTTGATAAAATAAGCATGTAAATCACATGGTTGGTCTCTTTCGGATTAAATTGATTATTATTTTTTAATAATAATTATTACAATTATTTAAAACTAGATGTGCTAGGTTTGATCTTTATCATGGGGGTCTAGATGTGCTAGATGACAAATTGATGGGTCCTAGATCATGGGGGTGATCTAGATGTGCTAGGTGTGATCTTTATCATGGGGGTCTAGATCTGTACATCTAGCTTATAACATGACAAATTTTTTACATAAATTGAACGAAATGGGAGGATAGTGGACTAGAGGGTACCCTAATTAACCTGCTGTTCTCTTACCTTCCACATGTTTAAAAAGACATTAACCTTTAACCTAGACACATGACTTACTGTGTTGCATGCATGGGTTAGCTAGGCAAGTTTAGACAATAACAACTCGAGTATGATTAGGGTCAATTTAAACCTGCCGACTTTGTGTTAGGTTCAAATTGTGTTTGCGAGTAGAGTCAAGCTCTGTCACCCCTATTTTGATACGTGACACCACCTCAATTATTATTAAAATAAGTAAAATCAGAATTTGTAAATTATTAAAATAAGTCGTATTTAATTTGTTGGAGTGGTGAAACATACACTGAATATTATTATTGGATTCATCATTGTGTAAATATACCAAAGCAAACGGAACTCAATTTATATAGATATTAATCACTAACTTGCTATTAATACCTCAACCAATAAAAAGTAGATAAATTTATCTGTTGTCTTAAGCATTTTAGTAGTAATTAAACAAAGATGAAGATCAAATATTAGAATATCAGCTGAATAAAGAAAAGACTTCAAGACTTCAACCTGCATCCAAATTCCATGGGAGCTAGGGTTAGGGTTATCATGCACCTATCTTAAAACAAAAAAAACAAAGAAAAGACTGGGGATTTTATTTAGATGGGCCTTTCTTCAGTGGAAGGGACCCTCCTCTTCTTTTTTTTTTTGCCGGGGGGAGGGGGGGGCCCTCAGAAATGAAGATCCGTGAATAATGGATTGAGATATTATAAAGATGGGCCGGTCCTCCGGTGAAGGTCTAGCCTTTTCTTTTTTGGACCCTTTTGGGTGAGGTGGACTCACATATTGCCAAAGCAGTGCAGTTATTATTGACCAAGCAGACCATGTGGATATATGGTGAGTGGCACCAATGTTGTTGGATGTTGGGTGAACCCATTTCTTTTTTTCCGTTTCCATTTTTTTTTCCCAATTATTAGGTATAGTAAATGAACAGGCCTTCTTCGTGTTAATTTGCTATTGGGTCTCATTATTTTTCTTAATAGAAATTCATAATGTATATATGTTGCTTGCCACCAATTGTCCTACCTTCAATTTTTAATAAATCTTGTGTACCTCATAATACCATGGTAGTATATTAAATTTACCAAGCCAATCCCCATTTGAATGGATGAACAAAATATTCATGACACCTAATACTAAGTTTAAGATTTTAAAGGTAGTATAGCAGTTATTATTATTTTTAATAGGAGTATCCAGACCTTTGACTCGATTAATCTCTTGGAACATTTGTAAGGTTTATCATCCATTCTGTGTCAGTTAATGTTTAAGACAAACCTAAGTTGATGGCTGACCTTAAAAAGGAGTGAGAAGTTCAATCCAAGACTTTCCATTTCTTGATGTACAAATCATTTAACCTTTTAAGATTTTAATGAAAAATATATACGAAAATTTGCTAATTTATCTATCGGGTTTCCTAGATGAAACGCAACTGTCTATTGAATTCTCTAGAATGATACCTTAAGATAATTGGACAAAAAAGGATGAGGATAAAATGAAGTCTAGGACAAGGGCACGGGCACGTAGATATATTTATAAATTTGCTAATTTGATCAATCTTAACTGTTATTATGGCGACATAATGAGGCGGTGCAAGTCTCGGGTATAATTATCCCCAGCCCTTCTCCCTTTTTGTTCTTTTGTATGTATCATATATACATATACATACACATACATGTACACCATGCATAAAAAATAAAAGATAAGAGTCAAGATCATAAATCTACCCCAAGGTGGTTGGGCCTAGAGTCTTGAGGGTGAGACTAGAGTAGTCACAAGTCATTTTCCCCCACCGCGAAACTTGCGGAGTCATATTAGGCTGAAAGTAAATCCAAACTGCAGTATTTCTTCACACGAGTTTTTGTGGAGACTGGAGAGTGACCCAAGAGTGGCAGATCCATTCAACACGTCTTTAATTCAATGTACCTAATCCAAAATATGGTATAAGCGTATTTGAAGTCCACAAAGTATTCATGGAAAAAATATTTATTGAGCTGTTTTGATGTGTCCACTAGCTCCACATAATTAATGTAAACCCAACTTCTACTCTCTAAGAAGTTGCTCTGGACCAACTCTGTCTACTCCTTGAAAATGATTTTTACTAACTTTCTATACTATTATATAAAGTCAATTCTTATGTATTTGAATTTACTAAAAACATTTTTTTAACTACCCTACTTTTAAGAAGACTACGGGAAACTACAATTACTTATTCACTTTCAACTGGGCACTGGATTCTCACTGCCCTACTCTCCCAAGATCTCTCTCCCGATTCTCTCTCACTTTTGAAATTTAATAATTATCAAAACTAATCTTCAACTAAATCTCAAATTAATATCTTCTGAACGTGTGTTGCATATGCATCGCCTGTGCCCCGGTAGCTAGTATATAAGGGAGGGAATCTTTTATATCTAGTGTAAACTTTTTAAGGATAATATTTCGTTCATCTAACCATTGAATTAGGTATTTTATTTATATACGTTATGTACGTCGAATTTCAAATAAATCAGATATCGAAAAGCATTTGATCTGCAAACTTACATTTCTTTTTGTAAATAAAATTACAATTTGGGACACTTTATCCGATTTACTTAAAATTTGACATGCATGACGTGCATGAATAGAGAATCTAATCCAAAGGTTAGATTAATGAAATATTATTCACACAAAAAAATATTGAAGGGGTGTAAGAGTAAAAAGTTACATATCGAATGTAAATAGATCCCCTTCCATATATATATAACTTTTCTTGCAAATTATTGGCCATTTCACGTGGATAAAGAATCTTAGTGTGCAGTTGGCATACTGTTTCAAAATAAAAAGGCCTTCTAGAAAGAGGAATTTTTAAGTGCCATTTTTAAAAAAGGCATTTGGAAGAAATTAAATATTTGGTGAACATATATTTTAAAAATCATTTTGTGTAAAAAATGGGTAAACATTAATATTTTTTAGTTTTATCTTTTATACTCTTTTGTCTTTTTGCAAACGTCATTGTGAAAAGCTATCCTCATTAGCTTTTGCTAAACTGCTTTTAAAGTAAATGACTTTTTCTAAATAGCAATTTCAGTGGCTCACCAAACGCTTATAAAATAATGAAAATGACTTTTACCATTTAAAAAGCCTTTTGAGGCCTCCCAAACAATGCGACAAACACCCATTAAATAAGCTTGGTTGACTGTTGATACCAAGAGGATGAGGAAATTTGAACAAAACATCTTCTGGAGAAGTAATAAATACAAGGTAGAAAAGTTTAATTCTTTTTATCTTGAACTTAATTATCAGTTAGTGGATGAGTTTTGTAAATTAATTAATCTAATATATGTAGCTGAACTCACATTATGTGTAAATTATCGAACCTTCTGGATCTGTGTTAATTATTATTATACCATTAATATGGAGAGAGAACTAAGAATTAAAAAATAAAATAACAGGAGAGGAAAATAGTACTAATCAATCTTAATCTTACCAGATTGTTGCCATACTTTGTGATGGATACTAGTTTGGAATCTTTTGTGATGGATACGATGGTGTAGTTGAATACGAAAATAGATGCTTGGCATTCAATAGCGTAAACCACCTAATAATCTACAATTTATGATATATACAGTGTGATGCAAGATCACCTACTAGTTTCTTAGGAAAGGGAAAGAAAAAAAAAATAAAATCACCAACTAATTGGCTACAAAAGTTGGCCGACAGAAACAATTATAATTATCTATACTATTATAGAAAGGGGTTGCACTTTTGGTTGAATGTACAAAGTAAAATACTAAGAAATTCTCATCTGATTTTAAGGGACAATTATATTTTAAGGATAAAATAGTCATTTTCACAAAAAATTCTAAACTCTCTTTACCTTTCTTAAAGACTCCCAAAATTGTATCTGCTCTCTACAACCGTTACCCATAACAATCCCTAATTGCCCAACTCTTATTTTTTCTCATCTTTTAAAAACTATTGTTTTTTTTTTCCTCCCACTAATCTTTCTTTTAGATGAGGGTTTTTTTTTTTTGGCACACGCAACCCGTGTGTGCCGATATCTAATGAGAAATAAAAATGTTGAAGTGTCCACATTTTTTGTTCAGATGGTATAGCCACCATATTAATTTATTATTATAATTTTAATGAAATTTTTAATTGGTTACTCAAACAGACATGTCGTTTATTTTTTTTATATTTTTTTTGCCAAACGATAAGAGAACACACACCCACACATACACCTATGCGGAATTGAAATTATACCTCTACAAACCCCACACTCTTATTGGGATGGGACATACCAATAGCCCCGAGAACCGTTAGCAAACTTCCACATCTTTTGAGCAAAGAGATTAGGGTAAAAAATTTGGACTTTTTAGTGTTGCTCCTTTGTACATAAGAGATGCAAAACGTGAGTAGTTCCATTGGTCATTCCACATCAACAGTGGAGATTTTTATTTTTATTTTTAAATTTTAAATTTTAAATTTTATATTATCTAAATACACTAAATTATTAATAAAAATTAAGAAAATATTTTGAAATCAATAGAATTTTCTTTAAAATATTGGCATTTGCAGTTTTCACTATTTTTTAACAGGACTTTGATCATGGAATTTTGATACCATTTATATTAAGTAGCATTGGGGGAAGGGGTAAGTTGGGGTTTAGATTCGGTGTTGAGTTGATAAAACTTAGCACCATGCTAAGGTGATCTACACCCTTGAATGAGAGATTAGATGATTTGAATTGAAAGTTGAAAATGTTCTACTGAAATGACCAAAATGACTTTATTGGACAACCTTTTCAACTTTCAATCTAAACCATCTAACCTCTTATTTAAGGGTGTGGATTCTTTTAGCATGGTGCTAAATTTTATCAACTCAACACTGAATTTAATTCCAGGTAAGTTGTATTGATTATTAAAAAAAAAAAAGAAAAAAGAAAAAAAAAAGGAGGAAGAAGTTTTGATTAAACCTGCACAAGCCCACATGCCTGCAACGTACCAAAATGTTGGATGACCCCAGCGATCTCTGCATTTGTTTGGAACAGTAAATCTTGAGAAAAAATGACCTCACATCTTCAGTCAGCTTTTACAAAGAGTAGTTTTTACTTTTTAGGCTTGAAACATTTTTTCTTACTCAAGAAATCGGAGGAGCTTCACAATTGATACCTCACCCTTCCCCGTCTAGAAGGGGTAAAAAAGAAAGGAGAGAGAGATATAATATAAATTAGGTAGGTAATTGCCAAGCCAAAGCTTGAAACTGTCCTCACCAAAAAATAGAATTAAGTCTCACACAATTTATATATATATATATATATATATCTTTGTTTTTGCTTTTTAGCCACCATAGTGCTGTTGTTCTTCCTTTTTATTTATTTATTTTATTTTATTTTTAATTTTAAGGATAGGATAAGAGTCTTTTGGTTTAATTATAATTTACCATTACTATGAAACATTTGTAGGTTCAAATCTATCTAATTATTGGATGTACAGATTTGTGGGTGATTTGTGTATCATGAGAGATTCGTTTGAACTCAATGTCTAGGGATATTTCTCGTTTGACATAAAAAAAAATAAAAAAATTCTATCTACTGGTACGGTGTTCTTCCTAAATATCATTATTTCATTTTATCGTAATTATCGTTGTTTGTGTGAGTATGAAGCTTTTCACATGAGTCATCAAGCGATTAGTTTGAACTAAAATCTCAAAGGAGATAATGTCCAAAATACCCCTAATAATTAATGAAAAAAAATGGTACCATAAAAATATATATCCAATGGTATTTTTATTTTTAAATTATTATTTGGAATGCCATCATGCCAAAGTAATCACATTTCCACGTTAAAGATATCAACGGTTATATTTCCATTATTATCCCTGCTATTCCATCCGATTTTTGTCTTCAATTTAAATTACACTTTCCATAAAAAAGGCAAAACAATGGCCCCAACTGCAAAAGGGCACATCACCACTCCCTGAGCTCTGACAAATATGATAATACGACACCGTGTGTGTACAGTTGCTTTCGTCCCGACTTCCCGTTAAATTTAAGCTTGTGGGAAAGTTTCGTAATTGGGCCGTAAGTGAAGGACAGTTTCCACGCGTCACTCTCTCCCGCCTTCTCACAAACCCAATAGACGTTACAGTTACGGCAAATTCCATGGAGAAGACTCGGCGACACCCCATGACGTGTCCTCATTTATTATTTTCGTAAATCTCCCTCTTCCCTCTCTCTCTCTCTCTCTCTCCCTCTGTTTTCTTCTCTCATTCATTTCTCTCTCTGTCTCTCTCTCTCTCTCTCCATAACTTTCACATCTGCTAGGGTTCGTTTTCTTCCTCAATTTCGAAACCAGAGAGCTTTCACAGGTATGTTCAAACAAATCATTACACGCACACACATATTATATATAATATTATACAAAAAATATATTTGCTTTCGATTTGATTTTTTTTTTTTTTGTCTCTGTTGAAGATGTGTATTGATCTCGGGTTGTTTGAAACAATGTATTTTTTGAGTGATTTGAGTGAAATTCAATCACGATTCTGTATGTTTCTTCTCTCTTTTCGTTTAGCTTCCGTTTGTTTCGACGGAAAGTAGTTTCCTGGAAAAGTTTTCGCGCAAAAAGAATATGTTTTCCTTTGCTTTGAAGCTACCTGGGACAGAGGTGGGTGTTGGGGGGGGGGGGGTGAGTGATCTTTTTACACTTTAAAGTTTATTATTTTGGAGGGAAAACGTTTTCCCGGAGATATTTTCCGTCAAAAGAAGAAGAAGAGTTTTGTTCTTCTTGTGGTTTATGAATTTTGGATATTAGCTGTTTGATCTCTGTTTAAGAGACAGGATTGTATGAAATTTCGGTCTTTTGATGAAAGCAAAATGTGGGATCTGAACATTTCTTATTGAAATTCAGGTTAGGTTTGAATAGAGAGATATCATGACAGGTTTTCCCATTGATGTAACAGAAGTACAGGAGGCAATAGGCGGATGGTAATGAGTTTAAGAGGAGATTGGTGGGTGTTTAATGCCAGCACAATCGGATAATTGCTTGACATTGCCTTCATGTGGCTGTTCACTGATTATTGATGATGGTGATAATGATGAGGACGACGATCGTATTTATGCCAATGTGATGATCTGATTTTGAAGGAAGTAATCTTACTCTGAAGTCTGTAAATTTTTTATGCCTTTTATGCATGATAAGCAGATGGGTTGAGAGGACACGATTGTTGGCCTGAACTAATGGCAATTGCTGGTTTACACAATGTTTCTGTGCTTGATTCTTCTTTCCTTAGAGATACTCAGTCTCAAGCATCACAACGGCATGCAGATGAAGGGAGGCCAAGCACCCAGGCATCCTCTATCCTCCAAATGTGGCGGGAGATTGAGGATGAACACGTGGTGAATCGTGCTGAAGAAAGAGCTAGAGAAATATTGCGGCAACAGAGGAGTGAGAGGTTGAATGCAGACCTCTTGAGCACTAACATATCTGGAAACCGAGGGAGTGAACATCGGGTTGCTTTGGAGAATGTGTGTGAGAGTGATAATGATTGCGAGACGTGGTCTGAAAGTCAAGTGGGTTCACAGAATGAAATTGAGGATCTTAGCAATTCTAGCTGTGAGCAGTCTACTCATTTTGGGGAAGTTGAAAGGGGTAGGGTGAGGCAAATTTTTCGGGAATGGATGAATAGTGGTGGAAGGGTAAGCACATCTAATAATTCCCAGATGAATAGCAATCCAAGGGCTCAATGGCTTGGTGAAAATGAGTGTGAGAGGGTGAGAATTGTGAGGGAGTGGGTACAAATGAATAGCCAGCAGAGAGGAGCTTGCGGCAGCAGTACAGAAGAACAAACAGCTGAGATTGGTACTCAAATTGAACGAATTCGTGATGGGCTGGTTGTTAATCATCAAGAAGGCAGAACTGATCACACCCAGAGGCGCATTCGTAGGTTATGCGGCAGACAGGCTCTGCTTGATATGCTGGTCAAGGCTGAGCGGGAAAGGCAAAGGGAGCTTCAGGATTTGTTGGAGCATCAGGCTGTATCACAGTTTGCTCATCGCAATCGCATTCAGGTTAGTTGCTATTGAATTTATTTCTTTTCACTTGCATATTACTATTGGGTCTTTGCTTGGCTCACTTATTATGTACACTTTTACTGTCTCCGGTTATAAAATCTGGTGTGTATTCTTGTGAACGGTATGAAAATTTGAGAGTTGGGACTCGGGAGTGGTATGGGTCCATCAGGTGTAGGTTATGGTTGTGGAGATGTTTTAGTTATGACATTTGAAAATTCATCTAGGAAACTATTGTTATTGATAAGACAGAAAATAAAGCTGCATGGGGTTAGCTACATGAATCCTTTCACACCATTCAATTTTTTCAAGGGTTTGTATTCTCTGTTAAATCCTTAGCACAAATGTCCTTTCTCACCACCTCTAACCACATTATTGGAGGACTTCCTCTTGTCCTTTTGGTAGAGCTCATGGCAAGGGGGATAAGGGCATCCTCTCTGCAGCCTTTCTCTAATTTGAATTGTTCAGCCGGTCCCTCTATTGTGCATACACTAGATTTATATATTTATAGTATTATTTCTAATTTTTTCTACCAGAAAAGAAAAGCAGATTATATCTACTCTAATGCCTGGTTTTGATGTATTTCTAGACTAATGGGTTTTGCACGCATGCTTTAATTTGACTTGCAAGTTACAACTTTCACAAGTTGTAACTTGTATTGCTTTATCAAATGAAAGGTAATTTTGGGTATGCTGAAATATGCTTTGAAGTGTCTGATATGTTTTTTCAAGTTCAACTATGTATAGAATGATAGTTTCCATTATAGATTGGAGTTGATCTGTATCTAGCCTGGGAGTGAGGTAGGGGTGTATGTAAAGCCTTAAATATCAACTACCTAGCAGCTATTTGTTTCTACTTGTGTAATTTAAATCTTATAGCTTGGTAAGATAGGTAGCTAATTCCATGGATTGCCTTTTATGCCTTTTTTTTGGCTTTTATTTCTTATGAGTATGAGAAAATTCATTGGTCAGGGTGATAGGTTTATACCGCGTGTGAGTATATTTTTTTATCTGCTGATTGCAATGATATTTCCTCTTCATATCTTTATATATGTATGTATATATCTATTGTGATAACCAATGATATTATAACATACTTAGAGAAGTTTTATAATTCCATTGAACCTTTGTTAGTTATTTTTAGAAAATGACCTATTATTAGAGAGTATTAGGTTAACTCAGTTATTAGAGGGCTGATCACATGTTTTCAATTATTGTACTATTTTCTGTACATGTGATAATTGTTTCTACCAAAGAGAAGATTACATCAAGGTCCTTTCATTCGTACATTTCTATATATCAAGCTTTTGTTACTTTTGTCAGTTTTGTGGTATTTTGGTATCCAGCCATTGTGATGTGTGCATATGAAGCATGGAAAACTCTTGCCTGCATTATTATATGGTTATATAATATCGTAAATTTCTTGCAGTCATTACTCAAAGGTAGATTCTTGCGAAATGAAAGATTGATTGAGAATGAGAGACCCAATTCTACTGCGGCAAGCGAATTAGGCTTATTGAGGCAAAGAAATACAGTAACTGGTTTAAGGTACTTGGATCTTTATGTCATGTTAATAATAATGAGTGTGTCATTCTTATTGTTACCCAATCTAAAGATTTTTCTGCTTTACTAGAAATGAGAACGGAACAAATTTTTCTGCATTATGTTTTCTTTGAATCCTCATGTTATGTTCTTTCTTGTGGGCTTTTTACTGCTCCCATTATTTTAAGTTCCTTTAGAAGAAATATTTATGCAGTGGGAACTTGTGATGTTTAGAAATAGTGATAAAGCCTATGATGTTGATTCTCCAATTTTACTAGAGATGTGTGGATTGTGTCAATGTGCATAAGATCATTCAGGGAAGTTGATAGAATGGTCAGGACAAGGGGAAGATAACTTTGCCAATATTCTAGCCTGACAAGTATATATATATAAATTAGATATTTAAATTTTGTGCCAGCTGTCATTGGGAATGTATAGATTTTGGTTACTGATCAGAAGAAGAAAAACAAAATGACTGAGGATGACACAAATTTTCCAGCTTTGATTTTATGTAGATATTCAATCGAATTACTTATCCCCCCCAAAAAAAAAAAAAAGAAAAAAAAAAAGATATTTAATCCAATAACAAGGATATGATAACAGGTCAGAGTATTGGACATGGAGATGAGGACCAGAAACATTGGCCTCCAGAAATATGAAATACAAATAACTTTAGTCATGTGAATAAGTGTCCAGCTTCTCCTTGCGTCACCATTTGATTTGCAATAGTTATAGTATTTGATCAAGTATGTAAAGTTGAATAAAGTGTAACCCAATGCATTTATGATATTTTAGAGGGCGTTTTATCCCCATGTGCCGGTTTA
The DNA here is from genome assembly GCA_039720395.1 of Liquidambar formosana. NCBI lineage: Eukaryota > Viridiplantae > Streptophyta > Magnoliopsida > Saxifragales > Altingiaceae > Liquidambar > Liquidambar formosana. The sequence goes on along the minus strand of CM077827.1, from coordinate 30,591,444 downwards.
CAGATATCCACCCTTCAGTGATTTCCGAACCTCTAGTATGATTGTGAGTTTCCTGGTGCCAAATTGTGGTAGAGTGTCATAGTATTAGGACTTTTTAAATTGGGATGGAAAGTCTTATAAAGGCAATGGATGAACAGCTGCAGATGCATGTGATGACCTCAACTGTCATGCCTTTCCAATTTTCCTTTGTATTTCTTTTTAGATCACCATCCCACTTCATTGAATTGACACACCCAAATAATTTGGCATCTATATATAAATCAATGAGATGTCCAACTTACTGATTAATCATAGCATGAGCAAGAACTAGAGGATTTTGTCTGTCTTAACAGACAGTTGGGCATGACAATGCTTTGTGATTCTTCTTTACTCTATGGACCAAAAGTTTTGTCTTACATACTTTTGAATCAGATTAGTGAGAGACTGAGAGAAGAAACTGAATTTCTCAGAAATTACATGTTTACCAGTAGTCTTTCACTTGGCTGCTCTTTATCTGAAATACTCACGACTCGTGAGTTACTACAGATTTTACTTCTTCTGTGAAGCTTCATTCCTCTGTAATTTCCCGCAAAACTCCATTTTATGGTCATTTTATATGAGGATTTTTATAACGACATGAATATGTTGGCGAGTTCCTTAATGAAAGGCTCTAGACCCAGTGGAGATTATAAGTGGTAAGGTGACCAAGATAATTTGGCTATGTATGCTATTGAAGTGATGATCTGTGTCAGTACCAGTGAGGTGGACCCTATAGCATGGCTGAATGGTTTATACTGGAACTCTGGAAGTGAGAAATTACACGTTTACTTCTTCTCTGAATGTTTTAAAATGGTTGAATGGCTTAAAATGGAAATGTTTATAATTAAGAACACCAGTAAGAATATGGAATAAATTTTCATTTTGTGCAATGGCGAACCACTGGTTCCTAACATAATTAGGGTCTGCAGCATCATTGTTATCTGTGTAGGGTAACATAGAGTAAGATATGACATAGTTAATGTTTATGGCAGTTTCTGAATGTGTGCTGATATTGAACCCTATAACACTTCATTGAGGATCCTGCAAAAGGTAACTACAGGGTACCTAATAATTTAAGGACCAGTGGCTTGCCTGGTCCTTGAACCCAATGACGCTTCATCAAGGCTCCCGCATAGTGCCTGAACTGGAGTTGATAGTCATGCTTGCCTGGTCCTGATCCTCAGCAACTGTGATATGTACAAATTATAGATAAATATGTTTGGATATACAAAGTTCAAACCCAACTTTTGCAGTATCTGAAAAATGCTCGAGGAATAGTGTCATTGTAGCTCCACTAGGGATTCCTTTTGATGTTTTCACTTGATTTGACTAGGCTAAGTTCCATGAAATTTATCACTCTAGTTGGAGTTAGACATATAAGCTAGACACTCTTAGAATGCTTTTTTTAAAGTGGATAGGTTCCAATCTATGCAATAAATAAGCATTTTAACAGCATAGCCTGTTCTTATAGGTGTTAGGTTTTTCATTTATTGTTCACTTCGTCTGTTATTCAACTTTCTGTGAAGTATTATTTGGGATCTTTGTGCTGGTTGTTGGTATTTTGCTTGGTTCTATGACTTCTATCTTCTAGATAATTATGATTTTCACATTTTTTGTGTCATCATGTTGAATACTATTTTAATTATGCTATTCCATTATCATATATTATGCAATATGGTATTTTAGTCTATATATTTTGTGATTTTGTTATTGGATTGAATTATATGGGATCTTTGTGTGTTTAATTAAATTTCTGTATTTCTTAATTAATGTGGTTATAATATTTTTGTGTAATGACATCATTGCAACCATTTCTTAAACAGGGAAGGATTTCTGTCCAGGCTGGATAATTCTGTTCGTGGTGAAGTATGCAATAATCATTCTGATACCTTATCTAACGGTGACATTAATGCTTATAGAAATGAAGAAATTCATGCAAACAGTTTACAAGAGGTCCCAGATGAAAATTTTGAACAATCTGAGCCTAGTAATGAGGGAAGTGACATTCATGGATTATCAGATCATGTGGATGATTTAGAAGGCAACACAGTTGAAGATAGAAATGGGCAAGAATCTACTGCTCATGTAGCAGGCTGGCATGAACATGTTCCCGAAAATGTGGAGAGTAACATGCAGCAAATAGCTAGTGTTGAACATATTGAAAGGAGAGACAGTACTGGAGAAAATGTGGATGGAAATTGGCAGGAAAGTACTGCTAATGAATGGTCCCAAGAAACATCAGGAAGTGAAGGGGTAGAATGCAGTCAACTCCAAGAAGCCCATGGAGCTTTTTGTGAACGTTCTGGGCCTAATAGTGGGGATAGTAACTTCCATGGGTTATCAGATCATGCAGATGATTTAGGAGGCAACACAGTTGGAGATATTGATTTGCAAGAATCTACTGTTCAAGTAGAGGATTGGCATGAGCAAGTTACTGATAGTGGGGAAGGAGACTGGCAACAGTTAGCTGGTGTTGAATTCAATGATTGGAGGGATGGTATTGGAGAAGAAATGGATGGAAACTGGCAGGATAGCACGGTTAATGATTGGTCCCAGGAACTGTCGGGAAATGAAGAGGCAGAACTCGTTCATCTGCCAGAGATCCAGGAAGGGTGGCATGAAGACAATTCTCAAGAGGCTGTTGGGAATTGGTTAGAAGAGCCTTCTGAACCGGAAGCTGTTCCGGTTCCAAGGGTTGATACATTTTATCTACCTGAAGATGATAATGTCTATAGTATGGAACTTAGAGAACTCTTAAGCAGGTAAGTGATATCATTAATGAAGGACATGTGCATTTGGCCCTAAATGAATTAACATTTTATGAAAGTTCTGTTCCTATTGTAGGAGGAGTGTATCTAATCTTCTTCGAAGTGGTTTTCGTGAGAGTCTTGATCAATTGATACAGTCATACGTGGAAAGGCAAGGTCATTCCCCTGTTGGCTGGGAGCTGGATGGAACATCACCATCTCTTGGTTCTGCAGAGCATGAGCAGGAGCAGCAGAGTGGAGATCAGAATGAGAGTCAGGTGGATGCAGAGAGTGCTCCACTTGTTCTACCTTCACCTCTAGTGCCTCCCCAACCGCTTTGGGACCAGGGCTTACATCAGGATAATTGGTCGCAGAACAACATGCATCAGCACTTGGGAATTGTGCGTCCATCTTATCTCAATGACATACTTGACACAGTCTTTTAAAAGATACATGCTTTATCAAAGTTAAAATTTGATCAGTAACCCCAATGGGTAGGTCAACAAGGGATCCCGCCTCAGAAAATGGAGGTGCTGAGTTCGACTCTTGCTACCCCTTGGAGCCACCCAAACAAGGTTTCTATGGTTCTCGTGGGACTTGGTCTTACTTGGTCCACGTGGGTTGTAGGGTCTTACATGGGCCCGGGGTCTACCCAAAGGGTTTTTTTGTCATTAACAAGTTTTTTTGATCAGTGGTTCGGTGCATTATCTACGGTCTTCATTTTTATTCTCTACCTTGTGAAATAATCTTTTCCATTACTCATTTGAATCACTCCTTAAGATCCTGGTGACAATCTGGTCAAAATTCATTTCTTTTGAACTGTCAGTCTTTGTGCCAACTCTCATCTGTTTATCTTTTTTTCCATGTTAGTGAAAGTGCCTGGTTTTTTGTATTTGACAAATTTTAATGGATCATCGTTTGCAATTTGGGCTTAAAGGTGTCACGAAAATTTCTTCTAGGCTTATCTATTTTTGTAGTTTTTATTTTAATTAAATTTTGTTTCTGGTTTGGAGCAGGAGTGGGAGATCATTAATGATTTGAGGATCGACATGACCAGGCTTCAGCAGAGGATGAACAACATGCAGAGGATGTTGGAGGCCTGCATGGATATGCAACTTGAGTTGCAGCGCTCAATAAGACAAGAAGTTTCTGCAGCTCTGAATCGATCAGCTAGTTCAGCAGGTTTATTTGCTTTCTCGAGGCTGTTTCTCAAATGTTTTTCTTTCCATTTCTTTTTAGTAATATATATATATATATATATAAACAAAAGAGGGAAATATATATATATATATTTCCCTCTTTTGTTTTCTTATCGATTTTTTCAATGGAACATAGTAACTTGATCTTGATGGATATTTTTACTTAGAACACTAGAAGAATGGATAAGATTATCATGTCGTCTACTAGCTTTGGGGGAAAAATAAATATTTATTTGTGGTTGAATTTTCTCTGAGTAAAATTCGTCTTGTAAATATTTTCATTCAAAGCAAATCAAAATTTATTTTGTACTGAAATATGCTACTCCTGCTGAGGAGGACTTTAAGGTCTCCATCTGCTCTCTTGAATATTGGGTTTATCAGTTGAGAATTATATCGTGTTATATCGTGTTTGCCATGCTTTCCCTGTCCCATTATGCATTGAATATTAAAAGTGCTATTGATTTGTTGCAGAGGTATGTGAGGATAGTTTGCCGAAGGATGGATCCACTTGGGATCATGTGAGGAAAGGAATTTGCTGTATGTGTTGTGATAGCAATATTGATTCTTTACTGTACAGGTATAATTCAGCGAATTTATATACCTTCATGATTCAGATTTTGAGGCATACATGGGCCAGATAGTGCTAAGCATCGCTGCTCTTGTATATTTTCTTACATTGTTTTTCTTTCTCTTTCTATATCTTCTTGTTACAGATGTGGGCACATGTGCACGTGTTCAAAATGTGCAAACGAATTGGTCCAGGGTAGAGGAAAGTGTCCAATGTGCCGGGCACCTGTAGTTGAGGTGATCCGTGCTTATTCTATTCAATAATAGAAGGAAAAAGGGTGAAAAATATGATGACCAGATATTGAATCTTTGTTAGGTCTTGCTCCTGGGTCCTCCAGGTATTTTTTATATATATTTTTTATTCTTCTTGCCATGCTTTTTATACTAATTGAATGTAAGATTGGCCAATGGCCCTTGGGCCTAATGGCATATCCTCTGCCTCAACAAGGGAGTGGGATATGCATAGGTCTTGGTTTTGACTCCATGTGGGTGCGTTTGTGTGTGTGTGTGTGTGTTCTCCCATTATTTGGCATAAAAAGAAGGGAGAAAAAATATGTATGAATGAAATAAAAAATTGCATCTTTGATTCATTGTTCAAATTTGAATGAAAATGCTGACTGGAATATTCTTATAATAATTTATGGAGCTAGCTTTTCTTTTGGATGCTGAACTAATACATTTTCATTTACTTGATTTCATCGGACACCCAGACAATATTTAGTTGATTGGACTGACGATGAGCTTTTTCCGATCCTTTTAATGGGTACTAGGAAATACCATTTTGCTTGAGTAGCTAAATTCCTCACTGGTCAAATTGCAGCTGCTGGAATTGTATTTTGCAAACAAGCTATCTGATTTATTAGCTATGAAGAAGCTGCGATGACCCTTTTGAAAGATGAAAGTGACCACTTCCTTCAAAGTCCCAACACTTTGGTGGTGGGCAGGTTTTGATGAATATTGCAATTTGATGGAAGTTCAATGTTACACGCTACAGATTTAGAAATGCCTTTGGTGTTAACAATCACATAGGCAAGTACTTGATTTTAGTTCTGGTGTTGCCAGAGTAAATCCTAAATATTCTTTCAGCCGGGTGAGAACACATTGTGTTTTTCCTTTTCTTTTGGGCTGAGGGGTGAGTAATAATCCCATTGTTGACTGGTTTTCAACTCCATCAGTTCTCTACTTCCCCTCACTCTTTGTTTGGATTTCTTGTGCTAACTTTACCACTGTAACTTGAAAGCTCTTGCTGGGGGGAAAGAAGCGAGGAGCATGTTTGAAAGTGTTTTTGTGTGGACATGCTCTTGTGTGTGCGTCTGTCCCCGTTGTATTCCATGTTAATTTATGTAAGTGTGTTTATAAATTAACATTTTTATTGGTGCCTTGGAGAATAATACTGATGATTCTTATACTCCCTCCGTTTCTTATTGATTGTCCCTTTTGAAAATACTTTTTTTTTAATTAAAAAAAAAATCCTATTTAATAATTTCATATTAATATATATGTTTTGGCATTTGAATTTTGTTCTTAAGGAAAAATAGAGAATACATTTTTAAGGATATTTTAGGAAATGAAATAAAAGAAATCATTGACTTTTGGGATATAATAATATTTTGAAACATCCTAAAAAAAAAAAAATGGAGGCCAATACTTTAAGAATGGAGGGAGTATGTATTTCTCCGCTTTTAATTTGGTCAGTGCATGCTTTAAACAAAGATCAACCCTCTGTGAGTAATTTGAGGTCCAGACTGACAGCACTAGCGACCACAATGATGGTATTGGGGTGGGTTAAAAGTTTAGGATAGTCTTAGGTTTAGGAGTTGATTTCTTTCCATTAAAACTGAAAAAAAAAAAAAAAAACAAAAAAAAATGCTGGTAGTGCGAGGTTTGGGAGCAAGAACCAAATTGGAGTTCATATATAAAAATTTGAATGATTGAAAATTTTTTTTTTTTGGGAAAAATACAATTTTATTCTCTCAACTTTCACTTACAAATACTTTTGCACCTCTTTAGTATTTTTTTTCAAACACTTTATGACTCTCTCTTGATGAAAAATGTACATAAGCTTTACAATGTTGATGGAATTAGCGATGTTGTACATGTATTTTTACCATATTTTGTTGAAACAACCCATTACAAAGGCATTTTCATTTAAAAAAAATATTATTAGTTAATCATGTGCAACTATTTTCGTCAAAAATATAAGTAATTAAGTGACAAGTGTAAAATGTCATTTTTTAAATCATGAAAGGATAATGTGTTTGAAAACAAATTAGAGGGGTACAAAGTATTTGTAAGTGAAGGTTGAGGGGTGGAACTATTTTTTTCCCTCTTTCTTTTTCTTCTTCTTTTTCTTTTTTTTTTTTTTTTTTTTTTTTTTGCTTTGGGGATAGGGTTGGTGATTTAGCAAGAAAAAGGGAAAAATTTGGCAGTTGATAATGAAAGTTTGACAAAGTAATCATTTTTATCAATTCTTTATATAGAATTTCTTAAGAACTTAACCTAGTCATAATTACATGTGCACTTACATTTACCAAATATATATATATATAGAATTGATCTAGAATTTCTTAAGAACTTCACCTAGTCATAATTACATGTGCACTTACATTTACCCACATATATATATATATATATATATATAAATTTCAAAACCTTTAAAAGCAAATAAAGAATAAAAGTGATGATTACTATTTCTTCCATTGGCTTATTGCAAAAAAAATTGAATATATGGGTTAGAGTTGTCAGATCGCAACAGATTGGAGTAAGATTTATCTAGAAACTCCTCAAGAGCTCCTTGATTAGGTTGTTGCCTTGTTGTGAAAATGTACACCTAGAGACTACACACAGGGTCAGGGTGGGCCTTGGGCAACAATATAAAACCCCACTCCCCAACAAGAGAGAGAAAAAACAAACACGTGCCACCTCGCACGTACTAAATACGCGGTGTCAAAAACTCCAAGTTCTGTGCAAATTCCCTCGCTCTCCTACTAAGCTCGAACAACTGCTCGTCCTCCTTATACTCAACGTGCATGTGTCCCCACTCTCCACCGTTGATCTCCCCTCCGACTCGCTCACAGGCTGATCAAATCCTCCCTCCACCACAACGAAACATTTCTTCTCCTCCACCGAAAACAACCGCGTTGTCCTACAAACCGGACACGACACGTGGGACGACAGCCATGTGTCAATACAAGCCTGATGAAACACGTGCTTGCAATACGGTATCATCTTAACGGTTTCCTTCTCTTCGAACTCGCTGAGGCAAACCGGGCAATCCATCGGAAGCTTCACATCTCCACCGTAAGAAAACACCGGCAATGATCGGACGGCGGAGGAATCGAGGCCTTTGCGAGAGGTGAAGCGTGACGGAGTAAACGACGACGATGAAGATGATGATGTAGAAGGTTGGCCGCCCTGGGGGTGGTGGTGGCGGCGACGGCGGGCGATGTCGACGGGGGATTCGTCGGCGAATCGCCGGATGTAGACGGAGAAGAAGCCCATGAAGAAGAGAGCGGTGAGGAGGACGAGGACCGTTAAGGCCATGGAGGAGTCGAAGGGCGTGTTTGGCTTGAAGGGTTTTCTGAACGTTGTGGCGTTCGTGGGTTGGAGAAGAGGGAGTGGGGAGTCGGCGAGGAAAGGTGATTGGGTGGTGGTTGGTTCATCGTCGGTTATTAGTTTCCGGTTGTGGGTTTTCATCGACGGCTGAAATTTATATATGCTTACTGTGAGAGTGTAACTATGTGTCAGAGAGAGAGAGAGGGAGAGAGATGTATGGAGGTGGGTTTGTGTTGAGAAATGAAATATTGGGAAGAGAGGTGGTGATGAGAGTGTATTGAGAGGGGAGAGAGTGGTGGTGGGTTTTGGGGGGAACTGGAGGAGAAAGCAGGAGATAAGGAGAAGGAAAGAAGGCGGTCGGTCTGATGAGAAGGTGACGCCATTAGGTCTCACCAGAACTGGGGTCCATGCATGTGGGTCTCACCTGCATGCTGTCCTTAACCTGAATTTTACGGGTTTGGCTCCTCTCCAGTCCGTCTCCATCCAGTTCACGCTTCTTAATGACCTCACATGAATCATGATCCAAGGGCCCACATCTATCCAAGTCATCAACTCCGTATTCACTTAGGACTGCTCCTCTACCTCTCACGAAACGGTGCGGTGATATTTTTCTACTCACTGTGACTTGAGTTTAGATTGGTCCAACAGGGTCTTTTTTTTTCCTGTTAGATCCCACAAAATGAAAACGAGAAATGCTTCGAATAAGTTGTCTTGGTCGTTGTGCTTCTTGAGAGATAAGCCTTTTGGTAGGAAATTGAAAACATTAATTCGTGCTAATCTCCCTGCCTGTAAGCGTTGCCCATGACTGCCGCAGGTCGTCACAAGGGTGATAGAGCCAATACAGGCACAGGGAAAGCTTAAGGGGGCAGAGAAGATGACTAACTGTAAGTCCTTGGCTCAACTCAAAACATGTGGCGCTTTGAGAGCCATAGACTGGACAGAACTGGTGGGGAACAAACTGGAGAGGAGCTCAACCCGAATTTTACGCCTTTGGTTATGGTATATTTGTCCTCTTATTACAATTCCGTAACTTAATCGGTTTAGATACTTACAGCTCATAAGACAGTGAGTCATTCCTTTGGCTCTATTTGTGAGGTCATAATTTGGCCTAACATATTTTTATATCCTTCTTCCATTTTCTTTTTCTCCTTTTTTTCACGTTTCATTTTTTTTCTTCGGTAGAATCTGAGAACCAATTAGAGGGCGACGGAGCCAATTATTCAGTCAGGTTCTTAAGGTGAGGTTCCTCTCTATATTATTAGATGTTGGTGAAATTTGAACCACAATATGAGCTTATCAACAGGGGTGGATCTAGAAAATTTTCTTAATGGTTGTACTTTTAAATTATATATATATATATATATATATATATATATATATATATATATTTGCTTCTAAGAGTTAGATAAAGAAGAGAGAAAGATAGAACCACTTATTGGCATGGTTGATTAGAAGTGATGAAATGACATAAAACGATAGACATGCCATACTTTCAAATGCGTAGACGACTTTGAAGAACGTAAAACCTTATATACTACTCCTACCACTCCTATCCCCATCTACCCTATGAAAGACAAAATCTCAACAAAATGAGAAAAAAGGAAAAGTCACAGGACTACATATTGATATGATTGAATACAAATTATAAAATAGTACATAAGACTAACAAGCACGCTATAAAAATCAATTTACAAATTAAACCCAATTTTATATAATCTACAAAAGTGATGTACATTAGTAAATTTAACTAAAATTTAACCAAATTTAATCAAAATTAATCATTTTTTCTTAATGAGGTTAAAGCACTTAAGTAAATTTAAAACACATTACTTATTCATTTTTAAAAAAAAAAAAAAAATTTTGAGTGATTGCATGTGAGGGCAGATGCACCTTATCCACCCTGGCTATCAATACATGTTGAACTCACCAAATATGAATTGTCTAGGATTTCATTGGACCATCCCATTAATAGAAGGATTGTTATCCCTTTAGTTGGTTAGGCGCTCAAGAGGGCGGTGACCTTAGTTGAAATTGGCATGCAAATAATTATTGACTCAAAAGAGCAACTTGGGACAATAGCCCAAAAAAATTTAAGAAAAAAGAATTCTATCCTCCTATTAGAAGAGAGCAGCTCTTCTGAAGAGGGTGCAACTCCCAATGTCTTTTTGAATGATGTTATATTGCTTCAACAATTACCTTAAATCTTTTTATCAAAATAGATAAGAAAAAGTCATGAGTTCAACTCTCACCACTTTCTCTCAAGATCACTCCTATGGAATTTATCATGTAATTATCCAGTATATGTGGGACGAGAGACAAGGGACTACATGTGCTTAGGAGGATTAATTAGATGCATAGTATTTAGAACCTCATGATTAAAAATGAAAAAGAAAAAAAAGAACATGACAATTAAGTTAATCGATAAAAAATTTCATTAAAAACATAACTATTCATAGAGAGTTGATGCGGCAGATATCACATTATTTGGACAAAAAATAGAATAATTTAATATTTTTGTTGTGAGATGTCTTGTATTTATTTTTTACTGGACTCCAACAAGCTAGGCTAAGGGAGCTTCTCGCAGGGCGGAGGGCCAAGGGTATCATCCCCGAGACGAAAATTTTTGGGTAATTTATATATGTATTTTCAAGCAGGGTATTACAGTTGAGTTACTTGCCTTGGAGGTTGAGCTATGAGGCAGGGCGAGATCCAGAGATTTGTATTAAATCTTTAGTAGCAGATAATCGATTTGATTTCTCCCAATCGGGATGGAGGCATCCTACCCAATGACGTAATTATTGTGTCTTTTCTTTTTTTGGGTTGTGATGGTACATGCCACCCGACAGTTTTCCTATCATTTTTTGTTAAATATAAAAAATAATTATTTTATCATTATTTAGTAATTTAAAAATAAAAAAATTTAAATAATAATTTTAGAGAAATTATACAAAACTTATAAGAAGTTAAGACCTGAACACATAATTCTTTACGTAATTAAATCATGATACTTTGTTTTCTTGTCTGCTGTAAAATAAAATTAATAAGTTTAGACCATATGAATTGATGGGATATTATAAATCATTTAGATGTTTTACAATTGATAGTAGGCATTAAATTTTTATATTATAAAAGCGATGAAAATTTAATAAAAATTGATATCAAATTTGATGAAATGGGACATTAATATTTTAAAATTGTTCAATTTCAGAAATTTATGTAAAATTGGTCCACAATTGATGGGATTTTTCATTTAAATACTATATTTAGGTGTTTTTTATTTATTTATTATAAAAAAAAAAAGTTAATTGCACCTACGGGCATAAGACCAATATGACTTTGCTTCTTGCTTTGGGCAAGGCCATGACTCATCATGAGACGGCACCCTCTTATTAATAGAGAGCATTTGCGAATTTAATTATTGGCTGTTTCATCTGGATTGCTCCACTCGCATGTGTGTGTGATTTGACTGAAGTCCTCTCCCCTATCCCCACGAGGAAACGACCCCCGCCGCCCTTTTTCTTTCTTTCTCTCCCGCGATAATACCAACTTTGTTTTTCTCATTAATTAAAAGATGCTAGTAATCCTTCTTCTTTTTAATTTTATTAATTAAACTTAAAAAACTGTATTATATATCTATATTAGTATGAACCTGCGCGATGCGCGGGAATCACAAACAATACATCCACACTCACATATAATGCATGCTTCAATGCTTGTTGCTTCTATTAAATACAAGTTTATGTAAAGATGGTGCATGCTAGTAAAAGGGTTTTTTTTCATTCAATGTTAACAATGTTAAAATCGAAGAACAAAAAGAAAGAGAAAGGAGAGGTTTGAAATTTGAATTGGGTTTTGCTGTATGATGGGAGGGAAGGAGGCAGAAGAGAGGGAAAGAGGGGAAAGGAGAAGATGCCGTATGGGAATGTGAGGAAAAAAAAAAAAAACAACAACAACAGAGGAGAGGTGGGTTTGCTGGTGGGTAAATGGATAAGAGAGGGGAGAGAATGGATAAGAGAGGGGAGAGAAGGAGAAGAGAAAGGGTGTGTCCTTGGAAACTGGGAAGGAAGCAAAAAGTAAAAAAATTAAAAAAATAAGAGAAGTGGGTTTGTGATAGCTGATGGGAGGGAAGGACGGAAGAGATTGAGGGAGGGGAGAGAGAGAGAGATAAAAGGATAGGATTGCTGATGTCATTTTTGAGGGGCCAAAGTGAATGAGGGTGGAGGATTTTGGAGGGAGTAATTGTGAGGAAGCCAACTCACCAACGGATGAGGTAAGCATAACTCTTAATTATAATATAAGAATAGATATATATATATATAGAGATATATCAACAAAGGTATTCGAGGTTTTAACTAAGGATGGTAATGAACCTGACAAAGCGGTATCTTGCCCCATCCTGTCCTATTGAGATGGGGTTGGGATAAAGTAAATAGAATAAAGACGGGTTTAGAGAGAGTAAAAACCAGTGTCGAATTTAGGACGGGTATGTTTTAACCTCGTCATGTCCTGGATATATGTAAATACTAATCTCTTTTAATACATTTCATGTTTTCTTGAATTCCACATTTACTATTAGTTACTTCTTTTACATAATTTTATGTTTATGTTTAAATTGTTTTAGTATTTGCTTCTACAAAACCAAAGAGAGGTAAAAATCTACGAGTGGAATGTGTGATTTGAGATTGATTTTTTCCCCCCTTATTAAATATGATTTGTTTTTTCATCAATGTAAATGGTTCGACAAAACCTATCCCGCCCCTCATATTTTCGTTGCCCCATCTCGTCCTATCCTGACATGGGGTTGGGACGGGTTTGGGATAGGATTATCTTTAATGGGATGGAGTTGGGATAAGAATGTCCTGTCCCAAACCCTACCCGTTGCCATCCCTAATTATGATCCCGATTAATCCGTTAGGCATGTACAGTTTTCATCCCAAACACATCAAATATATATTATTAGACCCTTTGGACCATGGGGTAACCCAAAGAAAATTAACGCTTTAATTAATGAAATTTCAAATACTCAATCTACTAGACTAAGCCAATCAAAGAATAACCAACCCATTTCCTTGAATAACCGAACGCCCATTTTTTGAGAATTCTATGAAGCCTCCCTTCATGTCGTTTTATGCTGACCGCCGGAGTCGGAAGATGGATAAGGCAAAGAGGATGGCGCTGTCGGCCACAGTAATTGTGGTCAATAGGACAAAGCTGTCCGTGTCACCGTATTATTCCGTCTTACACTACATAAGCACACATTACGTAGCTTTCTCGCCTTCCATAGTAACATGGTACCCACAGAATTCCTGAATCAAGGGTTTGGATAAGGACACTTTGGAGGAGTATCCATGCTATTGATATCGATTGAGTGGCAAAAAGTTGGGTCCAATCCAAGTTTGAATTGGACACTTGATTGAAAACGGGAACACCTCTTACTCTTCAGTCTTTACAATGGACTACTGATATAACCTACAATACTATATTCTCCCAAGATCGATTCTAAATATATCTCTATATAGGAGTACTTATTTTACTTTACTCCACTATTTCCGTTGACTCTATCTTGACACCACATATAACCATGTCACTGTTATACAGAAGAATTACTCTTCTCTATGAGATGGACATGTATCCCTACTTAGACTACCCATTTTCCTAACCTCGTTTAAAGCTCATCAATCCCACATGTAAGGACATAGATACTGCATCCATCATGCTGAATTGCGCCTAATCAAACAAAACAGTTATCCAAATTATTTCACCATCCACTGGGTTACAAAGTTCGCAGAGAGAACTTAAAAGTAAAAGAATTTTGACCACTGGAATATTTGATGCGAAAAGGGCATATCGTTCATTTAATGTTTAGGCCCATCACAATCTTGAACATGACTGCTCATTGCTAGCTGGACTCGAAATGCCCCACTTCACAAGTTTGCTAGCCGGACTCAAAATTAAACACTTTCACAAATTGTTTCGCCATTTAATCAATTTGGACTCATTTGAATTTGGACAGTTCTATGTTCTACCATTCTAACATGATAGATCATCATTGTTAAGCAAATAAATTATCACTACCAAATAAATATTAAAAATATAAAAATATATATTTTTATTTTTCTTTTAATATTACAGGTGTGAAAAAAAATCTATAGACATCTCCCAATAATTTTTTGAATGTCGAAGCCACAATATATTTGTGTTTAATCCATAAAATATAACTTATTTAACAAATAGTCACCCAACTCTTTTTTCAACTCACTTAGTCCATTTAGCTTTTAGCTGACCAAAATACCCTTATTCTTATTAAGTTATTTATTTATTCCTCTCGATGGCTGATTTCCATCGACATCTGATCTTCGGTGATGACAACTGGCTATGAAGTTCGTCGGTGTCGAGCTCCTCCAAACCAGATCTAAAGACGAACACTAGATCTGAAGAAACCAGATCTGGCTTCTCTACTTCCCTCCCTCTCTCTACCTCTCTCGCTCTCTATCTTCTCGCTCTCCCGCTCTTTCTCTCTTCCAGATCTGAACCTTACTAGTGAGCTTAGACTCTAATGATTTTTTCTGTCACCAGAAATAACCATTGTCACCGATGATCACATCCTCCATAATTAGGACCCTTTGGTGGCTGCAACTCGTCTTCAAAACTTTTATTACTAGCATTCTCAACTTATTTTTAGTTCACTACTGTTTGTGTAGTCTTTGAATTTGTTGTTTTTTGGGATCAGGTATTAATTCTTATTTTCTGTTTTGCCTCTGTTTTGTCGTTAGGACCCCTTGGGGATTCTCTTTGTACGCTACTTACATCTTCATTAATAATATAAACTTTTTCTAGATTAAAAAAAAAAAAAGAAGAAGGAAAAATTACCACCATTCTCATGTTTTTCTTCTAATCCTATATCCTAGTTATTTTCAGTTGGATTATATAGTTTTTGCCATAAGGAAATATGCTAGAAACAATCCCAGCTTTGTAAAAAGTTGTCGCAAACCTACATGCCTAAGTGAAGAAACACCATCATTAAGTACATCACCTAATCCTAAACTATTACAAACCCTAACTCTTGAAGTAGTAAAATTTTACTACGAAATAGTAAAATTTTATTACTTTATTGTAAAATTTTACTACTTCATTGTAAAATTTATTTCGTAAAGTAGTAAAATTTTATGATTTTAATTTTTTTTAATAATTACCTAATCAATATGGATATTTTTTCGAAGATGTTGACGAGTAGGTTCTAAAAATATAATATTTTTTTTAAAAAAAAGGATATGTATATTGTAATTTATAAGTTTTTTTTTTTTGGTTGTGATGGTACATGTCACCTAACAATTTTCCTGTCATTTTTTGTTAAATATTAAAAATAATTATTTTATCATTATTTAGTAATTAAAAAAAATTTAAATAATAGTTTTAGAGAAATTATACAAAACTTATAAGAAGTTAAGACTTGAACAAATAATTCTTTACATAATTAAATCATGATACTTTGTTTTCTCGTCTGCCGTAAAATAAAATTAATAAGAATAGACCATACGAAGTTGATGGAATATTATAAATCAATTAGATGTTTTACAATTGATAGTAGGCATTATATATATATATATATATATATATTATATAGAGTATATATATAGATATATATATATATATATATATATATATATATATATATATTATAAAAGCGATGAAAGTTTAATAAAAATTGATATCAAATTTGATGAAATGGGACATTAATATTTTAAAATTGTTCAATTTCAGAAATTTATGTAAAATTGGTCCACAATTGATAGGGTTTTCATTTCAATACTATATTTAGGTTTTATATATATATATATATATATTATAAAAAAAAGTTTATTGCACCTACGGGCATAAGACTAGTATGGCTTTGCTTCTTGCTTTGGGCAAGGCCATGACTCATCATGAGACGGCCCCCTCTTATTAATAGAGAGTATTTGCCAATTTAATTATTGGCTGTTTCATCCGGATTGTCATACGTGTGTGATTTGACTGAAGTCCTCTTCCCTACCCCACGAGGCAACGACCCCCGCCCTCTTTTTTCTTTCTTTATCTCCCGCTATAATACTTTATTTTTCTCATTAATAATTGGAAATTTTGGTTAAAACTCCTATGGATAAGGCTTCTTTTATAATAGGTCCTACAAAAAAGTCAGTTTTGTAAAAATCTCTTTCAATCCCGTATAAACCAAAAAGCTTTTCATTTTACTGTTGAAAGTAGTTACAATCATACCATTGTATTCTTCATACTCGAAAATCAGGGATATCATTAACAAACCTACTATAATTTCTGACGACTTATATAGAAATAGAATTCCAATAAAAAACAACCTTCCAAACGCATAAAATCACATTCCAAATGTATGAAGTGAAAACAACTTACTATATACATAAAAATCAAACCATATAAACATATAGGTATATATAGAAACATACTTAGTATGTGTAAAATAATCTCAACAGTATTGTGTTACTATCCATAAGTTAAATAATCATAAATTAAACTAATGACAGTATTGTGTTACTGTTATCAGTAAAAAATTGAATTACACTTACATTGAAAAAAGGGGACTTTGGCCACAAGTCTATAAAGTTAGACTTGTGCAACCATAAGTCTATCATAAAATCTTATTTAGCAAAAAGTCCCTCTTAAATATTTTCAGACGATATTACCCCTTCATATTATGTAGCAAAAGGTTCCTCTTACAAAGTTACATATAATCAATGTAATTGTTTTTTAAAATATTTTTTATACATAATTTTATATTCATCTTGAGTCTTTTTCCTAATTTTTCCCAAAAAAAAAAAAAAAATCAATTAAATCTGGGCAAACATTTACTTGTAACTGAAGTATATACTGAAGCCACAAAAAAATAGTTATATGAAAAAAAATTACTTTTAAGTCAATTGTGACTGAATTTTAGTCACAAAATATTTAAATCTTATAAATTTTTAGTTTCACACACATCAATTTAACTGATTCAATAGTTACATCTAATAAATTCAATAATTTTGTATGGAAAATTGTACAAAATTGAACCCACATTAAAATAGTTACATGTTTATTTATTTTAAAACCGATACATGTAAATATGTAATCAATGTAACTATTTTTTTTTTATACATAATTTTATTTTCATCATGGGTCTTGTTTCGAAAAGCTCGACGAATAGATTTCAAATATATAAATTTTATTGGAAATCGATATCTAGATCAAAAGTTATGTCATTTTAAAATTTGAAAACAAAAAATAACACTTAAGGGTAAACTTGACTTTATGCATTTACCACAGTTACAAAAGTAAACTTATTTTACTTAAAAGTGGACTTATGGCTACATAAGTTTGCTGCATAGACTTATGCCTCTATAAGTCCTATAAAAGTAGACTTTTTGCTAATTTCCCCTTGAAAAAATGCAGAAAAAATTATCATATACATGGAAATCAAACCATATAACTATATAGGTATATATAGAAATTTACTAGTATGTGTAAAATTATTCCAACAGTTTCGTGTTAATATTCAAAAGTTAAATAATCATAAACTAAATTGATGACAGTATCGTGTTACTGTCATCAGCATAAAACATAATTATGATAGTTTCGTGTTACTGTCATCAGTAAAAAATTGAATTACATTTACATTAAAAAAATACAAAAAAAAGCAGCATATATATACATAGAAATCAAACCATATAACCATATAGGTATATATAGAAACATACTAGCATGTGTAAAATAATCCCAATAGTATCTTGTTACTGTTTATAAGTTAAATAATTGTAAACTAAACTAATGATAGTATCGTGTTACTGTCATCAACATAAAACTGAATTACACTTACTGTTGTCCCAAGTAAATAACCCTAGAGGGGGGGTGAATAGGGTTATAGGCCAAATTAAAAATTAATAGCAATTTCAAAATCAAATTATTGCAAATAAGATTAAATCAAGAATATGCAATAATAAAGAGATTAAGGGAAAGAGAATGCAAACGATGTTAACGAGGTTCGGCCTCCCGCCTACGTCCTCGTCTCAAGAGCTCGCTTGAGGATTCATCAATCCACTATCACTCTCCTTCAAGGTGGAGCAGCAAACCTTTACAAATCAAGTGTTTTTCACCAACACTTAGCCAAATGCACTCTTCTCAAGTGCTTACAAGTAAGGGTACACACAACCCTTTTGATACAAAGTGTTTGGAAATAATTTTGTACTCAAAGAAAGCTCTCTTAAAGAGTAGATACACAGAATTTCAAAGCACACTCAGCTATTGATTGATTTCAATGAATGCTCACAAGAGAAATTAGGGCTTATAATTGATTTTCTTGTTTGTAACTCAATGAATGCTCATAAATAAGCTCAAACCTTATATATATACTCAAGAGGTCCAAAATAGCCGTTCTGGAACAATAAATGTCGGGAAAGGGAGTTTGGTGGGCATTAAATGCTTCAAAAGTCCGTTATAAAACTAGCCGTTAGACCTCTGCCCGAGGATTTCAGCCGGATGAAACATCTTTCAGCCGTCTGAAACTTCTCTTTCAACCGTCTGAAGAAGGCTGCTAAAAATTCCAGAGAGGGTGTAAAAATGGAACTAAGAGCCAAGACTATCAGTCGTCTCAAATCTTAATTTCAGCCGGCTCAAATGACTTTCAGTCGGCTCAAAGAGCCGTCTGAAATTTCTAGAGAGCTGAAATTTTAGAAGGGTACATATTCAGCCTACTGAACAATTTCAGCCTGCTGAAACAGCAATTTCAGCCTACTGAAACAGCATTTTCAGCCATCTGAAACACTCTGTTTTCAGACAGAAAATATGCATTAAGCCCATTTTCAAGGTTAGTCATTTTAGGCCTTTAAGATTATCAAATTAGCATTGTTCTAAGCCCTTTAAACTTGTGTGAGCAAAGATTGAAATTAATCTTACAATATTTTCCTAAAATTCCTCACAAATTGTCTTGTGGTAAAGCTTGACTGTTCTTGAATGTTTGATGGATCCATTTGCGCTGCTTTCAAGTGATATGTGCTTTGTTTGCTTGTGCAATTTGATTCTTAATTCTTGAAACATTTTGTAGCTTTGATACCTGTCTAGATTCATCACTTAAATGCCCATTAGTCCTTAAACATCTTATTATGTATTGTTATCATCAAAACCTCGGGGATAAAACCATTTAGGCCAACACTTACATCGAAAAAATACAGAAAAAATCAGCATATTAGAACAAACAAACCAAAAAAATGCAGCAACACTCGATCAAAATGTTTGAATCTATTTGTCGGGTTGTATAAAAAATCAATTACAAACAACATAAACGAAAAAAATGAAAACAAAATACGAAGAAGAAGAAGAAGAAAAAGATGATGATGAAGAAGAAACAGAGGAAGAGCTGTCGTTGGAGAAGGTCTAGTCATGGCCTTGATGAACAGTTGCTAGAGAAGAAGATACTGTCGACGTTTCCAGATCTGGTTTTTTTTCTCCTTCTTCTTCTTTTTCTTTTTCTTCTTCTTCTTCTTCTTCGTTTTCAGGTCTGGTTTTTCTTCATCTCTCTCTCTCTCTCTCTCTTCTTCTTCTACGTAAATGGATTTGGTTTGAAATTAACAAATCCTGTAAATATAAAAAGAGGTTAAAACAGGTGTTTAAAAAAAAACATTTCCTTTTGCTTAAAGAATCTTTTAAAAAAGGGGTTTTGGAGTTAAAAAAATCTTATGGTGGGTTTTTTTTTGTTAAGAGCAGTCCCCTAATAGAGGTTATTGCTAATTTCCTCATAATTTAAAAGATGCTAAATGTAATCTTTCTTATTTTTAATTTTATTAATTGAAGTAAACTTAAAAAACTGTATTTTTATTTTATTTTATTTTATTTATATCAACAAAAGTATCCGAGGTTTTAACCCTGATTAATCTGTTAGACATGTGCAATTTCCGTCCCAAACACATCAGATATATATTATTAGAACCTTTGGGCCATGGGGGTAGCCCAAAGGAAATCAGTGTTTTAATTAATGAAGTTTCGAATACTCAATTTACGTTTTTTAAAGCATTTATTAAAACTCAGCTTGTTACTATACTAATCCGACCAAAAAATAACCACCCCATTTCCTTGAATTACCAAACGCCAATTTTTTGAGGATTTCATGAAGCCTCCCTTCATGTTGTTTTATGCTGATTGCTGACAGCCGGAGTCGGAGGATGGATAAGGCAAAAAGGATGGCACTGTCGGCCACAGTAATTGTGGTGAATAGGAGAAAGCTGTCCGTGTGACCGTATTATTCCGTCTTACACTATATAAGCACACATTACGTAGCTTTCTCGCCTTCCATAGTAAAATGGTACTCACAGAATTCCTGAATCAAGGTTTTGGATAAGGACACTTTGGAGGAGTATCCATGCTGTTGTGTTTTGAGTGGCTAAAAGTTGGGTCCAATCCAAGTTTGAATTGGACACTTGATTGAAAACGAGAACACCTCTTCCTCTTCAGTCTTTACATTGGACTACTGGTATAACCTACAATACTATATTCTCCCAAGATCGACTCTAAATACATCTCTATATAGGAGTACTTATTTCCCTTTACTCCACTATTTCCGTTGAATCTATCTTGACACCACATATAAACATATCATTGTTATGCAGAAGAATTACTCCTCTTTATGAGATGGACATGTATCCCTACATAGACTACCCATTTTCCTAACCTCGTTTAAAGCTCATCAATCCCACATGTAAGGACATAGATACTGCATCCATCATGCTGAATTGCGCCTAATCAAACAAAACAGTAATCCAAATTATTTCACCATCCACCAGGTTACGAAGTTCGCAGAGAGAAGTTAAAAGTAAAAGAATTTTGACCACTAGAATATTTGATGCGAAAAGGGCATATCGTTCATTTAATGTTTAGGCTGAACATAACTGCTCATTGCTAGCTGGACTCGAAATGCACTACTTCACAAGTTTGCTAACCGGACTCAAAATTAAACACTTCCACAAATTGTTTCGCTATTTGATCAATTTGGATTCGTTTGAATTTGGACAGTTCTATGTTCTACCGTTCTAACATGATAGACCATCATTGCTAAACAACTAAATTATCACCACCAAATAAATATATAATATATATATTAAAGGTGTGAAAAAAAAAAAATCTATAGGCCTCTGCCAATAGTTTTTTGGATGTTGTTGCCCAAAACATTTGTGCTCTACTTTCCCCACGGATTAAAATACTTAACATTAAAATACTTAACTTTCTTTTGGGCTAGATGGGCTAAATTTTTTACTGTGGTAGATGGGGACCTCTATTGCGGGGGACCTCTATTGGCACCCCATGACTTGCTTTTCATCCCCCACTAATTTCATGTTTTAAGGTTTTATAAAAAATATAAAAGGTTTTCACCTTAAAAAACATTATTTTGAATAACTTTATAAAAGAAAAATTTTCCAAAATTTAAGGTTCAAATGGATTTTTTAACCATTTATGAAACAAATTGTAAATGATTAAAAAATCCACTTAAATGATAGATTTTGAAAAATTGTTATTTTATAAAGTTGTTCAAAATAATGTTTTTCAATATATAACATGACTGGTTTTTATGAAAACTTTTTATATTTTTCATAAAACCTTAAAATATAAAATTAATGGGAGACGAAAAAAAATCTTAGGGTACCAATAGAGGCCCCCGTGATAGATTAGCCTAGCATAAATTTCTAAGCCCACTTTTGGGTAGAGGCCCATTTGATTCTTCCGCTAGCACGCTAGCACAGGCTCTAGAAAGACAATGCCAGCTTAATGTAATACATATAACACCATTTTGTTTGTAATTTATGTGAAGTGTTAATACAAACAACATTTAAAAAAGAAAAGAAAAAAGACAACACAAAGAAGTAAGCTGAGGAAACCTTTAATTGAAGTATATACAAAGCAGATGAAACAGAACATGGAGGAGTATATCCCAAACGTTTACAGTTAGTCAGTCAGTCCACTTACCACGAAATTAAACGCACAAAAAACATACACTAGAGCAGACATATATGCCTCTAAGATCCAAGGCCTTTTAATCCCTTTGAATACAAAACAAAATGAAAGGCATACGTCATTAACACACAAACCCTATTAACCCACAAACACAAAAAAAAAAAAAAAAAAAAAAAAAAAAAAAAAACTAATTTACTCCATAAACCATATATGGATCCCCTACATGCCAAATCAGTCCAGCCTAAAACAGCCACCAACACACATACCCAGAGACAAGCAACTTGCAGAGGGAGTACTAGGACTTGGACCCTCCTTTTGCAACTTCGGACATATACTTAGAAACAGCCTTGGTCCCCTCTGCAACAGCATTCTTCCCAAGCTCTCCAGGCAAGACCAGCCTGACGGCCCCTTGGATCTCCCTCGACATCATCGTCTTCCGCCCCGTGTACTTCGACAGCCTCGCCGCCTCGTCCGCTAGCCTCTCGAACATATCATTCATGAAATTGTTCAAAACCGTCATCGCCTTTGACGATATCCCCATTTCTGGGTGCACCTGCTTCAGTACCATATACACATACCTCTTGTACCCTAGCCCGCCAATCTCCATTCTCCTCCTCTTCCTCTTCTTCTTCTCTTTATTCTCTTCTCCTTGGGTTTTTGTCTTCTTTTTCTCTCTTTCCTTTGGTGGGTCGTCTAGTTTCAGAGGATTAGTGGGTTTGTCTGGCTCTTCCGATGGGACTTGTACTGCTTGGCCGCCTTCTTGTGCTTTGCTTTTCACAGGAATGGTCCTGACAGGCTCTTTGGGTGAAAGAAGAACCTCTTCTTCTTCTTCTTCTTCTGTATTGTTCTCTTCTTGGGTTGGTTTTTGGGTGCTACTTACTACTGCAGCTTGGCCTCCGCCTTCTGCTTTGCTTTTCACAGGAATGGTCCTCACAGGCTCTTTGGATGAAAGAACAACCTCTTCTTCTGTCATATATTTCTCCTCTTGGGTTGGTTTTTGGGTGCTGCTAACTACTGCAATTTGCACACTTTCTTTCACAAATGGCCTCGTTGAGTAACTTCACCACACCGGCTACTGCCTTCCCTGAACGCTTTGGGGCCATTTTCCTTTCACCTTTAAAAAAAATAAAATAAAATAAAATAAAATTGTTTTTCTCCAATGGTCTTTTGCTTTCCCTCTCGAAAAGGATTTTGAAATGGATAATGGAGGAGATTAATTAGGAACTATATATATTGAATTGAATTGAATTGAATAGATATATGTTCGTGTTTGCGGTTACTAGAGATTGACATGTGGAGGACAGGTGCCAAGCAGTTTTTGAATGAAACGGCTACCTGTGGTGAAACTGTTAAAAAGTAAAAAGGTTAGACCGTTAAAAGTAAAGAAGAGGGTTTCGGGTGGGAGTGGGAGGTTGTGCTTTAAAAGAGGAGATGTACGTAAGATCTGACAAAACGGTAGAGTTCCTTGCTTGGAAATACATTGGATCGTTCGTTGCTCCAACTTTTACTGGAGTACATTTTTTGGACAAGTTATTTATAATTTTCTTTTTTCTAATCTAAAATTTGAAAAAGAGCTGATGTGGCAGCCAATCAATTCACTATCACCCTAATTCTGTTTAATTGGTGAATATGATACTGCATCACCAGCTGTCATATACAAGTGGTTTTTATTTTTTATTTTTTTATTTTAAAAAACCAATTAGTGTTACCTTAAATTTATTTTCATCAATATTTCAAGCCAAACTAATTTATTAACGGTCCATGCGAAATGCCAATATCCTCACATAATTACAAACCGCTATAACCATAAAAAGTTAAAACGATAACATTTAGGGAACACACTTAAGATATGACTACTCGACCAATCCCATAACGCCCAGCTCTCGTATAAGTTAATGAGTTACCGAGTACAAAAATTAAACAAAGAAGTTGGGGGCACATATATAGTAGAACTCTTTACAAAAATGCCGCACCCTATCAGTACAATTGGTTTGCCAAACTCTCTACCCAGGTCCAACCTAATTAAATTGAGATTGTGTTGGATTTTCTAACCCAAGCCCAATCCAATTAATCTATACTACCTATAAAAAGATGAATGTAAGAAAAACTTTTGATTAACTAATATACCCTTATTTTAATTTTTAAATATACAACTACCCACCCTTTTGCATATATAAGAAATATAGTAATATGGAAACTATAATTCTAAAACACATACCTTAATATATAAAACACAAATAGGAATTCAAAGGAAACGAAAACTATAATTCCTATATGATAAATAGAAATATATAGAAATATAGAAACTATAATTCTAAAACACATACCTTAAAATATAAAATATAAAAATATAAAATATAAAATATAAAAAAATATAAAATGTTTATCTTTAAAAATATTTATGAAAAAAATATAAAATGTTTATGTATTTATTATTTTGTATAACTAATATTATTTGAAAATATTCATGTGCAACGCACGTGTGCTATATCTAGTGTATAAAAGTTACTGCCCAAGGTCTGCCATTGACGAGGTTAGGTTCGGGTTGGGCGGGTTCACCCAACTCAATTTGCAGCCTTAGCTTATGATATGAAAGGGAAAAAATCTAATTATCAAAATGAAAAAAGTGTTTGGGTACGTTTTTGTTTTGTCATAAAAGCTTTTGTGTAGCTTTGAGTAAGGACGTCGGATGACTAGCCATTTCAAGGCTTTTGTATGCCTTGGCTTGCAATTACCTTTGCCTATAACTCCCGTTATGCCAAGTCGTAGGATGTAGGGCTTAATTTGAACCCCTTTTGAGGGAAGTCAACTTTTCAACCTTAAGGCTGTGTGTCCTAGTCGTTTGTCTGCAAGGCTTTAGCTTCTCCCAGATAGAAGCTTGTTAATTTGTGGCTAACCGTTTTATTCTAGGGCTTTAACTTCTACCAAACATAATTTTTGCCCCTAGCCATTTAAAGCTCAGATTTGGTGTTTTGCATAGCCAATGATTAGTGTGTTGCTAGTCATGCTGTGCACAGAAAACCCTTAAATAATAGATGTACACAACACCAAACCCTAAGTCAACCATTTGAATTTAGTGCTTGTTTCTCAATTTGTTGTTGGACAAATTAGGCATACCCCTTCTAAAACATCCACAAGTAAACCAACTCCCCTCAACACACCCAAAAAAAGAAAAAAAAGAGACCACCCACCTCTTTCGCACCTCATCAGAGGGAAGAAAATGGTTTTTGGAAGCTTAAATTTGATGGCTTCAAATATGGTCCTACCAATCTAGGAGTAGGCAGCTTCGTTATTTATGAGGGATGACCAAGGAGTGTCAGTGGCTTCCTTGGTAAGAAATTCAACTGCCGTTGCTGAAAGGGAATCGAAGAGGGTAATAAATTCAAGCCATCAATGGGAACAACTGCCCATACAACACCTTAAGCCTCATATATATAGGACACATTAAGTAATTGCATGCTTGCATAGAAATTTTGACTTTATCTCCTTTCATCGTATTCTAAGAAAGCCATAGAGGTACAGTTCTAGACGCATTAGCTAATTTGGGACGGATTATATTGTTATTAAGAGCCAAAGACCAAACTTGGTTGAGGATAATCCCTAGGTCAATTTGGAAGTTTGTTTTGGAGGATGTCTGGGGGTGTTTCCTTTAGTAACTGCAACTATTCCGACAAATTGTTACTGTAACCTTTTCCTTTCCTCCCCATTTCCTCCCACACCCCACACACCCCCCCCCCCCCAAACACACACACACACACACACAAAGAGGACACATGGGGAAAAGACACTTAAAAACAACCTCAATAGCAATATTCCCCACCCAATCTCTACTATTTCCCCCAACCCACACACACAGCAAGACACTTTATAACAACCCCAATAGCAATATTCCCCCGGCCACCCAATCTCTACAGCTTTTGAGAATGACCTAATTTTAACCAACTCAATCCATTTACTTCATAGGAATAAGGAATTATATAACATCAAACAGCCCTGAACTTTTTTCTAAAGGCTTCATATATTACAATGGATGAATTAGAAATTAAGTTTATTATGATAGAAAAAATCCTACACTTGAAATGTATTTTCCTCTATGAAGCTTCAAGAAAGTTTATCATGCATGTCTCTTCCATAAATAGCTTAGGAAAGTATCTCTTTAACTCTTGAAATTTATTTTCTTCATTTATTTAATTTTTTTCAGCAAGAAGGGATATTTTATTAAAATGAAATGATATTACACCCAGCTAACTAACAAGGAGAAGCATTCCCCACCATATATAACACACATATTACATCAAAACAGCCCCCACCACATACATGGAAAACACA
The DNA here is from genome assembly GCA_039720395.1 of Liquidambar formosana. Classification (NCBI taxonomy): domain Eukaryota; kingdom Viridiplantae; phylum Streptophyta; class Magnoliopsida; order Saxifragales; family Altingiaceae; genus Liquidambar; species Liquidambar formosana. Next base: position 30,565,046 of record CM077827.1, on the reverse strand, counting down.
GAAAAGCAGTACCCCCATACAATTTGAATCAACAAACCCAACCTTAGAAGTGCTAGCAGCAGAATTTATTACAGATCCAACACAAACCTACTCCCAATGAAGTAGAAACATTTTTACTTCAAACAGATGAAAACAAACACCACCACCCCCCCCCCCCCCCCCCCCCCCAAAAAAAAAAAAAAAGAGGTAGAAAAACTCCTAAAAGTACTATCTCAAACAAAACATAAAGCAACATTATTTAATATGCATAAATCCAACTAGATGATGAAAAAAACATTTGAACTCATCTGCAAGCTAGAAGACATGCATTATCTGTATTGCATATTCCTCCATCCAGCCACTGTTGAAAAACTTTCAAATTTAAAACAGCAGATGTAGAACTCTAGAAATCCCATGCACATAACCAACAGTGATCAAGAAAAAGGCAAATTCTCTTGTAACAAATCTTCAGATACTACCCAGCACATCCGAACAAACAAGTTTCCCCCCTCATAATCCACCACCACTGCACATATAGAGCTACAACAACTGCTAGAAAAAAAAAAAAATGTTTGCAATAGGAATAACCATTTCCATCTCCCATGGCCCATTGAATAACGTCCATTTATAATTAAAACCACACCCGAAGCATAGCTCAATAAAAAAGCATGGCCTTTTACAGAATTGATAATTAGGGCTGTCAAAGAAAGACTGTGCTTTGTCCCTGTTTTTCTTTCTTAAAAGGTGAAAAACATCATTGATGAAATAGCTAGATCATCTAAGATTGAAAGAATACACAAAGAGTTATACATAAATGCATAATAATTAACAAAGTAGTGTAAATTAAAAATACAAACGAGTGTACAAGTCGAATTACCTATAGTTCGTATTATTTATTTCGGGTTATATATATGTTACAATCGTAAATTATTGGGTGATCACAAGATGATCACAGGTGCATGTAGATTCATAATACATGAATATTAAATTAACAATACTACCTAGTAATAATCTTAAAGAATTAATTTACGGAAAGAGACCTAGCTAGCTAGCTAGCTTGCTAGAAAGGTTTCATATACTCCTACTTCTCTTCTTAATAGTACAAGATGCAACACTACTAGTACTAGATACCTCCATGCTTGATCGAAAGAACGATTCTACCTCGTCACGTCCAATAATCTCAAAAAACAGCGGCTCTGACCATTTTCTCTTATGCATAGATACTCGCCTTTGTTTTCTTGGTGCCGGCGGGCAGCTTTGAGTTGTTGGAATCTTGTGATCGCGAGAGGTTGGCGTTTTGCACTCTTCCTTATCGTTGGACGAATGAATTAGTCCACCATCTTCTTCTTGAATATCTTGTGGTTGTTGATTCTCTGATAGAATTTGTGGGAGTGTTTCATCTTTAGACATGGAGATCAATAGGGCTCCAACACTGGAAAAGGAGGAAGTATGGAGAAAGAGGTGGATCGAGGAAGGCGTCCACAATAAGTTTTGGAGAGAGAGAGAGAGAGAGAGAGAGAGAGAGAGATATTGACAAACGGTGTTGTACTCTTTCTTATCTCCTGAAAATTACTGTCTTCTCTCGTTTGCACCTTCTTTTCTTGTATATATCCTTCCTTTTCTTTCTTTCGTATGTCATACGATTTGTCTCATGACCTATGATAAACTATATTTTTATCGTTTTAAATGTTGTAAGGAAAAATACAAAAGGGTGACAACGCTTTCATTCTAAGGAGTGACAGCCCTAATCAAAACTGTCGGATTAAAAGAAAATTAAGCACGGTAATTGCACACTCAATTATTTCAATTATTTATTATTTATTTTGTAGCTAAAGTCCTACTACACGACCAACAAATCAAGGTTGCAATTTAAAAAAAAGAAAAAAATGGAAAACAGGATGGGACAGATATTAATTATTAATTATTTTTCATTTTCACAGCCTTAATTTATGAGACTTTCCAATAAGCTTCTACTCGAGTATAAAATGGAGGAAATATTTTTTTCCCCCTAGGTAAAAAAAAGAGAGGGTAGATGTAATTAAATAGGAGAGTAGGGTATTAGTTTCAAATCAAATCCAGTTTAAGTTGACATATCCTAAGCTAGGTAATAGTAACAGGTGCTTGACATATATCGTCTTTCACAAGTCTTGATTTGAAGGTGATCCGACAAACTTCACCAACCGGTGTTAGCCAACTTCTTAAGCTGCGCACTGTGAGTGAGAGCATCCCATGGACCGCAGTTGCCCCCTTGCCCTTGTCCTTATCTTCTCTCTCTTCTTCTGTCACATCATATCTCTCTCTCACACTTGTCCGTATACATGCAACGTGCATAGGATACCATTTTTTAAACTTAGAAAAAAAATAATTCAACCTAAGATAAGGACACGGCAATATCCTAGCAATCTAGCACGCATCTTCTGCCACCACATTTTTATCCCCATGTCGTCCAATACCCAATCATAGTTTGCCGGCAGGCATATTTTAAGATTTTTACTTCAATTTTTCAATGAGATATAAGGGTAATTTAGGCAAGAACAAAGTGATTTGATTGGTCCACTTCATGGGTCCCAGGGGAGGAATATTTGCATAGGATTTGAAGGAGATAATATTCCATTGCTTATAGGTTCCTAGGTGAACCCGACGAAAGGAAGGTACCCTGCTGCATATATTGGAAGAGCAAGGGAACGGTTCCTTAGCAATTTCCTTTTCCTTTCGTATTGTTGTTATTTTCCTATTTGATTACATTTTTCCAGTTACTAACCATTGTCATTTCTAAAATAGTACATGCAATGTCCATGTGTTGAAGATGGAAACATTGACTTATATGGGCCAAAAAATGGTGCAACTTGTAAAGTCAGTGGGTTTTGGTTTTTGTTCCACTTTTTGGGCCACAAATTCATGGTAGTTCGATCAGTTATTGTCCGTTGAACTTAAGTTATGGTTGTGTGTTTTATTCATATTTACAAGGTTAATCAGATCACCAAATGCACGCATGCATGTTGACATTACTTAGCAAAAAAATAATTAAAAAAATGCATATATGTTGACATTAGTCACTTTGTATAATTAATTCAACAACTATATATCTTTCTCGTTATCTGGGCGCTACAGATATAGATATTTCATCTTGCTCGCTAATTCAACACCAACGTATGTCCGCTAATTCAACACCATGATATGTTGAGAAGTCTCACATCTTACATTGATTAAATATCGAATTTGACATAACTTCATATATTTGCTTAGACCTTCTACTTATAAGCTTAGACTTCTAAATAAGAAACTTAATATGGTATTTTGGGTTGTTCATTTATAAGTCTCTTTTTGTTGTCCACGTGATAGGTCTGTTTTTTTCTTGTTAAGCCTACATGTAAAGGGGAGTGTTAGAAATATAGGTATCGTAGCATGTCGTTCTTAAGCCTATTGAGACAAGCTCGTTATTATCTTGGTAGGTCATGAGGAAGAGTGTTGAGAAGTCTTACATCTCATATCGATCAAGAAACCTTGTGTAAATGACTGCCAAAGTTTTACAAGAGTCGAACTTAAGCTAGACCTTCTTTTCTTAAGGCATAATCCTTTGGCAACTAAATTACTAATTGGGCTTGACATTGGATATAGCGGGTAAATTAGGTTTTCCTCGTTTCCTAATGATATGATGGTGATTTGTGTCCAAGATGAATAAAGTTGGATTTCATTCAGGATGAAGATCTGCAAATTATAGATGAGAGGGGTCGTTTGTCGCCTACTAGTGAGGATCCAAAGTAGAGGGAAGAAAAAACGGTTATGCTACACATTAATTACGGCTTGTTATCACATGCACCAAGCACAAGATGGGGGACAGGATAATCCATGACCCACATGGGATCAACTCTAATTGGTTTGCTTGTGGAGTAAGGAAAAGGCATGATTTTTGAGAAAAGGTATGTTAAGACTAGTGTTAAATCTATACTTGTGCTAAATTTTTATATATATATATATATATATATAAAAGGTTTATGAGTCTAGTTTTGAATGCAAAAAAGGATTCGTCAGTCAATTGGAATTTCTTAGAAAAAAGTTATTGATATTGTCCTATTTGTAAAGAGGTGTCAGTGCTCTCAATAAGACTAGCGTGGACTGGTGCCATCTAAGTTAGGTAAAATGCAGTAATATTATCCAATCACATGCTCTAGTTTGGATCACTTGTCAGTAGCTCAATCCTTTCCTTTTTTTTTTTTTTTTTTTTTGTTTTTTGGGTATAGTAGGAGAGAAATAAATCGCTGAGCTATTCTACTCATATCCTTTTTCTCCATTCTCCCTAACCACTAGGTTAACCCCAGTGACAAAAGCTCATTCTCAAACACATCAGTTTAATTATATTATATGCTCTGAGGCTAAGACCATGATTATAACCCTCTGATAACATGAGTGGCCCCATATAACTCAGCCTAAAGTTAAAAGTCTAAATGAGGTGTTTTTGTATGAAGTCTAATGTCCAAAATTTTAAATGGGGCCTTTTGTACATGGGCTTTTTAATAAAAAAAGGTTAGGGTCTCCAATAGTTTGGGCATAAGACAACCACCTCAATTGCTATCCTCTTTAGTTGGTCCTATCTAATAGAAATAGGCCCCTCTCCTAGTTTTTCAAAGTGGTTTACATGAATCTAGGCCTGATGCTTCAAACTTGGACGAAGACCTCACCCTCACAAGTGGGGAAGAAATATCATGCCTCTACTACGAGGCTGCAAACCCATTGGTGGACTTGACTTTAAAACATAGAAATTTCATGCACCTCTATATATTCTTTTGAATTGCCTCTTACATGAAAGGAAAATGCTACAGTTGAAAAAGATTATTAACTGTTGTTTCTTTAAATAATTTGTAGACCATCCATGTGGACGTTTACACCTTGCCTCTGTGCAATAATAAATAATTTGGACATCATTGCACGCAAAGTCAGCCCAACCGTGGGGGACCTATACCTTTCCTTTTCTTTTGAAACCTCAAAAGGGACCTTACTTTCATAAATAACATCAAACCCCATATGGGTGGCCTATGACCCTGTGAGGTATGAACTGGATGAAATAATTTTTAAGACCCAAAAGGTGCCCTATGAGGAATGCCCTTTCTTCTCCTTGAATTATGAGGTGGAGGAGGCGACGTGCCGTGTTGGCTGCCTTCACGCAATTCTTCCTCTGCTTTTGGTGACAATCTCCTTGTCATTCCTTCTCTTCTTTCCACCGCGTTTAAGATAAAACTGGCATCTCCATTCTTCTTTATTCCTGCAAGCTGAATTTTAACACAAAATAAAATAAATTCAAACAAGAACCAAATTAAATGCAACCCCAAAAATTGCCTTATACGTATTATGGAAGCTAAAAATGACAAACCAATCATCGCAATCATTGTAATTAATTAAGATAAATTGTCCTTGGTCTCACCGATAAATTTTGTATCAAAAATAAAATTTTTTTACCACCTTATGATGGTATTAATTATGTGGATTACTAGTGAAGAATTAAGATGACCTATTCATAAAAAGATTGGGGGTGAATTATGGGATAATAATAATTGAATGACGAACTATATATGGGCTTTAATTAGAAAAAAGAAAAGAAAAAAAAAAATTGGGTGAGGGACCAACCTTACAACCCAGTGAACAGAAACGAAAGGAGTCCAAAAGACTTCTTCCACATACTTCACATGCTTGAGCAGAGACCCCTTTTCCATTCTTAGGCTGAGGCCTCTCATTCAGAAACAGAACTCTAGCACTGTTTATCACATAAGTCTGAACTCCACTGATTTCCAAAAAATTTTGAATCTCTGCGACCCTAACCACATCGTGATAAGATGACCGCCTGATCTGTATACAACCCATTTTAGATTCTCCATCCCCGGCCATGTTAAAATTGAATAATGTATACTTCATTATGTATACAAAAAACATATATATATATATATTGAATACCCACTTGAATCACCAGATGTTCTTTGTGCCTCGACGATTGGCAGTAGAAGCAAAATGCGGTGCCTCTGCAATCAAGGCAGTACATGTTGCATTCGTTACGCGGGGCATCTTTGTGGGTGTGGCAAACGGAGAAGAACGTCGTCGATAGTAAAGATTCAAGCCATGATGGCACCAACATTGCCCCCATCATCAAAAAATTGATCACTGCAATAAGCGAGGCCGCACAGAATACCACAGAGAGAGAGAGAGAGAGAGAGAGAGAAGGGCTATAATAATATGAACATAAGATTCATCGACACAAGAATGCATGGATTGATAAAAAGGACAAAGGCCCCATATAAAAAGAAGGTGAAGGAGAGCTAATAAAAGTGCATGAGTGGTGTGACGGTTGAGATGAAAGGGGTGGTGGGTTGAGTGAGTATTGGACCGTTGGATTTGGAAGAGAAAAGAGGTTACGCAAACAATTTGGTTCTTTCTTTGCGTCTTTTGGTAATCGTAAGGCAAGAGGTCGGCAACTGGCGTTACCTTTAGGCGGGGAAGTCGTTCATGAAAAGTGAACACAGCCTACCCCACCTAACCACGTGTATTCGACGTGCGAATGAGTCCACGTGGGAAAAGATTATTGGTTAGCTTACTTATGCCCCTCACATTTAACATTGCAGCCGATCAAGATTAAGGTTTTTATTACGTCTAACCATTGTATATGTCCTCCAATTATACTCATCATTAATACAAGGTTGTTCAAGTACTCGATATATATATGCAGGATTATCTTGGATGATCTTAGCAGTCCGCAAATGATATGCGCGCTTACGAATGAGTCCACAGATGATTGTAATCGTTCAGGGTGTCTCATACGGACATGACCAAAGCTAATATCTAATAAGTTAATTTCACTCATGAATAAGTAACTAATTGATCGAATTGGATTCGATCGGATGGTGCATGTGGTTGTACCAACGAATTAATTTGAGTGCTAACTCCCATTTTTTCTTGATTTATCTGATCAATTTGCTTTCGAACACTGATTTTTATCTTCCGATTTGATGATTTTTGTTGTCAATTGAATCTGAAGCCCTTAATCCTTAAATTTTGGCAACCAACGTTTTGAGCAGCCAAAAATGTCACTGTATCGCTACCAATACCACCAAATATGGTACACTAATGTGGGTAAACAAAAGATTTTATGCTAAGTAACCGGAGAATTCGATTTTCGTGCAGCCAATCAGAAAAAATTTGATAGAGAAAAAACAAAAGAAAAAAAAGAAAAAAAAGGGAGATCAAAGATCCAGTAATCCATTATGTTGCTTTTGCTTCATTGCTTGGCTTCATCTACTTACCATTTGCTTTGCTTTGCTTTGCTTGATCTACTTCTTCAAATAAATTCCCTTTTTATGTGAGAAAGGAGCTTGAAGTTTCAATTTGAAACGTACCATTACGCCCTTATTCTTTACTTACAAATAAATCATGCCTTTTCGTTTCTGCCTTCATTTTTCTTTCTCCACTTCTGTGGTATTACAACAATTATAGGCTCATAAGCAAACCCAGCCTAGATATATTTACCTTTACGGGCTTGAATTCAGTAGCTTTGGCCCAATATTTTCTTGGAAGCCCTCAGGATATCATTGAACTATAACCCTATTTGAGATTGTTGATGGTTATTTATTTATGTTTTTGCCAAACGGAGGGTATTCCAAGTTATTATACCCAAACTAATCCCTCGTGATATACAAACCATCCGCAAGTTCATACATCCGATAATGAAAGAGTATATCAAACCATTGTTTCCTAACCCCACCCCCCCAAACAAAAAAGAAAAAAAAATGAACCCTAAAAATATTGGTAATATATTTTGCTTCCGCAAACCCCACCCCTTAAATAACTGAATATATATATATATAAAAAATAAAAAGAAGAAAAGCACTGATGATGTTAATGATGACTGATGAGAATTTAGGCCCAGAAGCTGAATCTTGAGAATGAACCCTTATCAATAAAAGTCTTGCTAGGCCCATCTAGTGTTTTAAACGTGGTCCACAACAAATGTAGATGACGGAGCCAATTCATATATCTGGTGGTGTGATTTAAAATTCATATTTTTAGTTGCATTTTAATGAAAATCTCCTCATTTCTCTTTCACAATCATGATTCTTTCATTGGCAAATATTTTTATAACAGCTCCTTAATTATGATTTATTACGCTTGTAGAAAAAAAAAATTATCCAAATGAAAAAAGTATATAAATTTCTTCAACTCATCTGGTTTACAATATATAATATTTTTCATATGATAATAGAATATATATATGGTTATGTTTCTATCAGTACGTGTTGATATAAGTTATATCAGCACCATGCATTAGGGGTTGTATCCCTTGCATTGATCCAATGTATCTCATATCTCACTAATGCACAAGATACAACTGCCAATGCAAGTGTTGATATAAATTATATTAGCACATGCTTACCTGATCATCATCTTATATATATATATATATATATTTTTTTTTTTTTTTTCTTTTTCTAAATGCTCAATAAAGATAGTGATTAACATCATACTAAATTTTCATGTCATACTTTTAAATTGTAGACTAAAAAAATACTATAAAAATACATGAGCACTGTCTACTACACTGTTAAATTTGGAAGAAATTGTTGCATTTTATTTTAGATACTTGTCATTTGCTAAGTGCCACTACAGAGACATAATTCATCATTTTTAAAAAATTATTTATTTAAATTACTATTTATAATTGTAAAATATTGACAATGTTACAAGAATTTTATTTTTTTTTTCCTTTTTGGGTTATAATCAATGTAATAAAAAACTTTGTGCACTTGTAATTCAGTTTATGAAATTCCATTTGAAATAAGGATGTGGTGAACAAATTTTGTTTACTAGCTCAGGCTGCTCAATTTTAACAAAATTTTCCGAGTTATAATCATTGTAGCCAAATTTTTATATTTTCCATGTTCTTTCAAAGTTGACCAATATCTCCACTTGATTTGGGCAGCCTGTATTCAAATGCTAATGCATTTGGAAGGAGAAAAAAACATTGTTTATGATTAGATCTAATTTCACCCACCTTGAGCATGGTGAAAGCATGACAGCCTTGTCTCTTCATAAGAAAAAATAAAACAATACAGGTGGGAGCATGATGGGTGTCAACCAAATGTGCTGGCAAAGCCAGCCATCCTTGTTAGAAAATGATGGGATATCCCCACATGTGTTACTATTCAAGAACCACATTTCTTTCTCATCACTAAAAGAAAAGGAAATCATGATATTATTTTCTTAGTGATGGACATTAACCCAGGAAGAAGGGGGAGAGTGTGGAAAATAAAAATAAGATCCAAAAAGTAATCTTCTCGATCTTTGGGTGGGGTGGTTTGGTGTTTTATTATTATTATTATTATTTTTATTATTTTTATTTTTTTTTTATAAAAAGAAAATTTTTTGAACAAATCCTAGGCTCACATAAGACCTCATAATTCATATGAGCAAATCCAACGCCCATGAGAATCATGAAACCTTGAGTAGGTACGTTATGTATAAAGGGTTTAGCAAGAGTCAAATCCAAGACCTCTGCTTCCTAAGTTGTAATTTCTTGCCAATCAAACTACCCCTTGAAATTTATGTTTATTATTATTACCAGGTAAAAGATCAACACTGACCAACTTAAAATTTTCATAAAGAATGTTTAAAATTATTTATAGTATTATTAGCAATACAAATATGACATTGAATTAAGGGAAAATTAGCGAAAAGTCTACTTTTATAGGACTTATTGAGACATAAGTTTATGCAGCAAACTTTTGCAGCCATAAGTCCACTTTTAAGTAAAATGAATTTACTTTTGTAACCGTGGTAAATGCATAAAGTCAAGTTTACCCTTAAGTGTTATTTTTTGTTTTTAAATTTTAAAATGACATAACTTTTGATTTAGATATCAATTTCCAATAGAATTTATATATTTGAAATCTATTCGTCAAGCTTTTCGAAACAAAACCCATGACGAAAATAAAATTATGTATAAAAAAAAAATAGTTACATTGATTACATATTTACATATATCGGTTTTAAAATAAATAAACATGTAACTATTTTAATGTGGGTTCAATTTTGTACAATTTCTCATACAAAATTATTAAATTTATTAGATGTAACTATTGAATCAGTTAAATTGATGTGTTTAAAACTAAAAATTTGTAAGATTTAAATATTTTGTGACTAAAATTCAATTACAATTAACTTAAAAGTAATTTTTTTCATGTAACTATTTTTCTGTGGGTTCAATACATACTTCAGTTACAAGTAGATGTTTGCCTAGATTTAATTGATTTTTTTTTTTTTTTTTGGGAAAGATTAGGAAAAAGACTCATGATGAATATAAAATTATGTATAAAAAAATATTTTAAAAAAACAATTACATTGATTATATGTAACTTTCTAAGAGGAACCTTTTACTACATAATATAAAGGGGTAATATCGTCTAAAATATCTAAGAGGGACCTTTGGCTACATAAGATTTTATGATAGACTTATGGTTACACAAGTCTAATTTTATGGACTTGTGGCCAAAATCCACTTGAATTAAAATGAAAAGTTTGCCATTTAGTGCCTTGTTACAAAGTTATTGTCCATTTTACTAACTTTTTTTCATTTTTTAGTCCAAAAAAGAGGTATCCCAAGTCATTAGGTTCAAACTAATCCCTCGTGATGCATAAACCTACCCTCATAAGCCTATGCATCCGATAACGAGGGAATGGAGTCTTGAACTCAAAAATACGATTCTTCAGCAATGGTCCTTTGCTGTCTGAACTACCCTCTCAGGTTATGTTACAAACTTAAAAAGTATGGAAAAAGATTTTACAAATAGTCCTAAGTTCCCTATGTAGGTTATGATTAGATTAGAGTAGACGGACCGTCATCAAGCATGCGAATTATCAATTTAGAAAATTAACCATCAAGTAGTATCCTTGTCCAAGAATGTGCATCATCATTGATAATTTCCCTTTTTTGGACTAAATGATGTGTGTTCCATTTATTGATTTATTCAGCTCATTCGGATCGTATCTTCAATTACATCAAGATTTTCAAATCAACTTGCTTTAGTTGGCATTAGCAAAACGTCTTCTTCCTTTCCTTTAGAATGTTCAGCCAAAAATTGAAGGGCCAGTAGGCACAAACTCGTGTAGTAGTGGCAATCAACATCAAACTATGCAATTGGCATCATTGGACTCTTGGTTGGAAGGTATTGCCCCCTCTACTTTATGAGAAAAATAATAATATCAAAGACTCGAATCCTTATCACTTCACTCGTGTACGCAATGCCAGCTATGATTTACGAACGTCCACGTCTACTTTTTAATGCTCATAAGTTACAACTAATCCAAGACATTTGTGTTACCAAACACAAATTCAAATAGGGGTAATTCCACCCCCCCCCCCCCCCCCCAATCTCTCTCTCTCTCTCTCTCGGGATATCCCAAGCCTTGGTCAATAGGGTTCAAACCTTTCCCTTATGCTCTAACATGAATTTCTTCGTTAGTTTGGTCAATTTCTAACAACAGTTTCCTTTAGTCAATGACTCTCGGATTTAGTAGCATATCTCATCCTAATAGAAATGTGAAATTTATGAATGTCGTCTTGGTTTCGATTTTGCATGGGTGCATGTGTGGGTGTCCTTCTATCGTTTGCCTTGAAAGAAAAAAAATAAAAAAATACATTTAGGTTTTTAATATTAATGTCCTTTTTGGTAATTTTGCCTTGAGGGTATTTCTAGTAAAGTAAAATGAGGGATTGTTGATCAGAATAGAGGGTTACAATAGCCGTTCCCTAATGAGAAAGAGAGCAATGCATGTGGATTTTGGCCCAATGCTAGGTTGTCCAAATAAATTCCATTGGAGGTTTGTCTGGTCCCTCCGAGGTAACTTAATCACTCATAATTGAAAGGGAGAGTATATACCCAAAAGTTACGGAAAATTGGACTTAACACATCCTTTCTCATGAGAGCAGTATATATAGAGGGCTGCTCATATGTTAGAAGATATCAGATACGTTCACACACTTTTTTTATTGACTAACTCGAATTTTTCTGTTTTGAACTTTAAGTGGAATTATGAAACTCCTTATCTGTCCGGCCATAGATGAATTCAATAAATTTATCTAGGATACCTAATTTTTTTTTTAAATTTCTAAATCACAGTAGTTTCCTCCATACAGACCTTATATATTGGGGAATTTTAGATTCATCAGGCTACAGGAAAATAATTACAGTTGAGTGCAAAATGTTACTAACTTTCTAGTAAATGACTATTAACTTAACTAACAATGACTACCAAGTACCAACTTGTAATTATGATCCTGCAAGCAACCAATCTAAAATTCCACCATAGTTAGCGCTTATTCTTCATTTCTTCCTATATTTCTTATCGATGTAACATTCATATAAAATAGCCACATTTGACTACCAACTGTAATTATTTTTTTTGCAAGCTGGCCTATCTAACATTCCCCCATAATCAGCGCTCATTCTTCATTTTTTCCCATATTTCTTATGGATGTAGCATTTATATAAAATAGCACATTTGACATCCATGTCATTATCATCGTCGTGATCATCATCCCCACCACTAATTTCAAAATCATTTTGATTGCTCTCAGAGTCATGTAATGCAATTCATCGAAAAATTTCACAAAATTAGCCAATATCTCACAAACTTTTAGCATCTAAGATGATAGGAAATTCATATCACCTTTCTGTTTCCATCCATTATCATATGCATTTATTTTCTTCTCTTCTAAATTATAGACAAGTATTTTCCCTATGACATTTGGTTTGTAGATTTTATCAAGGAAAAAAAATAAAATAGAAGGAATTCTACTTTTCTTTATTTGGTTGCAATAGAAAATTGGAAGAAAAAGAATAATTAGAATAATTTTGACTTGATATAATTTTATCTTTTCCTTTCATTTTTTTTCCTCCTCATTTTTTATTTCTTGATAAAATCCATGAACCAAATAGAGGGTTATGTCCAACGTTCTATTCTTGTTTTATTTGGAAAAAGTCCTGCAAAAGCATCCTTTGAATACGTTGACATGTTTCGTCATCTCGTAGGTCGAGTCCATACCTACCATTTTCGTTTTTCAGGGTCTGGGTTTTTTTTTTTTTTTTTTTTTTTTTTCGGGGGGGGGGGGGGGGAGAGGGAGATATTTTAAATGTTCCTATGCATTATAAAATAAAAAATAAAAATTTATTGCTATGCCCTATCCCATTGGATAGACCTTTGCTCTAATCTAACCAAAGAGTTCGAGACTTGAACTCAGGACCCTGCATGCCCATTAAGGGAATGAAAATGTTACTAGGTACAAGGTCATGTACAAAGCATTCGACTTAACATCCATGTAATTTAATTTTTAAATTGTAAATTACATTACACAAAAGCCTCCTGAATTATAGGCTAGTTTCACAAACCCCCGAACTTTAGAAATAAACAAATGACCTACTGAACTGTTAGATTGGAAAACTTTGCCCCTTCATCAATTTTAATCCTTAATTTTAGCAAATATTTATCAACTTTATGGTCTATTTTTGTACAAACTTAATGCTTAGATAAATTATATAACACTAATTTAAGCATAAAATTTGTTTGGTGGGATCCCGTGATGCTCACATAATCTATTTTTATTACATTTTTCAACTACAAATAGTTAAAAGGGGACAAAGAGTCACAAGGTAACAATTCAAGAGTTTATTTGTTTAGTTTTATAATATAAACGAGTTTTTGTGAAACTGACTTCTTCAATTCAATGTTGTGCATGCATTAGTGTGCTATCTTGAGTGTGGAAAATGCTTATATGAAATGACTTCTTCGATTCAATGTTGTGCATGCACTAATGTGCTATCTTTAATGTGAAAAATGCTTACGTAATAATATGCTTTTTGCTTTAATAATGATGAATATCTGAATACATGAAATACATAAAACCCATGTATTAAATGAGTGTTAGATGACTAGCAATGACAGACCTTCGTACTTGTAGGATTATTTAAATTTTAGAACCAAGGTTGTGGTGCACCCAAAAAAAAAAAAAAAAAAGAAAAAAAAATCATTTATTTATGTATTTATTTTCCTGAAATTTTTTTAGGCAAAAAAAACAAGTATATAAAAGACCTCCAAAACTACAGATCGAGTTCTGGCAAACATGAAAAACAAGAAAAATTATGCCTAAAAAGAACAATAAAAGAAAAAAGTAATTAAGAGGGGGAAAAAAATCAACAAGCAGAGAATTCCCATGGGTGGCTAAATTATGCCTAAAAAAAAAAGAAAAAAAAAGGAGGAATTAGAGGGAAAAAATCAACAAGGGGAGAATCCTCATGGGTGGCAGTGGCTAAAAGGGCGAGTTTTAGTCAGCAATATTCTACCTTTTACCTTCCTTTTTTTCTTTTTCATTTTTTGTTTGTTTAAAAATTTGAAAAATCTATTTTTTGAAGAGGTAAGAAAATAATCTCCAAACTTCCCTCATTTTGTAGAATCTCCCATGAGATACTCAAAAGCAAGATTTTGATTGGTTCCCAAAATACCCTCACAGCCCTACAGACTGCAGAGAGCACTCAGAGGAAAAATCAGTTACCTTTTAAGACTTTCAGAGTGAAGAAGCTCTCTGACGTCCCTTTCCCTCACTGCAAACAAAACCATATCTTCCCTTTACGCAATCTCCTTACCCCCAAGTAGTTCCCCACCCCACCCTTTATAACCACCTCTTCCTTTAAAATATTATTCATATATATATATATATATATCTATACTATTATAAATAAGGGTTACACTTTTAGTTCGATGTATAAACTAAAATACTAAAAAATCCTCATATTTGATTAGATGTACAAATTAAAGTACTAAAAAATCATCATCTATAATCACATTTTAGGATTAAAATAGTCATTTTCACAAGTATTCCTAAACTCTCTCCACTTTCTTAGGGACTCCTAAAATTATATCTGCCCTCCTAAATTGTCCAACTCCTATTTTTTCTCATCTTTTAAAAACTGTTTTTTTTTCTCCCACTAATCTTTTTTTTCAGAAATAGTCATTTTCACAAATAATCATAAACTCTTTCCACTTTCTTAGGGACTTCCAAAACTATATTTGCTCTCTACAACCATCCGTAACTATCCCTGATTGTCCAACTCCTATTTTATCTCATCTTTTAATTTTTTTTTTTTTCTTCCACTAATCCTTTTTTCAGATGAGGATTTTTTTATTGCATGTGTGCCGAAATTTAGTCTAGTATATATATATGCATATGACCCTACAGACTACAGAGTATAGATTGACCAGACAATCTGTATGCCAATGCAAACTCTTATTTTAATTATTTTATATTAATTTTATTAATATATTTATTCTCCTTTCCTTTGCTGATTTCCCATAGGTATTTATATTTATATTAAAATATAAAATCTAGATGTGTTCTTTTTTTTCTTGATATAGAACGGTTCAATACTCTTACCTCAATTTATCTCTAAAAGTTTCTGTTCTATCTTTTCCTTTGTTGTTTCCACTTTTTGGTCACTTCTGTTGGAGAGAAAAAAAAACAAAAGAAAAGAAAAAGAAAAGACGCTTCATTTCAAGCACCCTTTGTGTGGGTATATCTATATATATAATCTCATTTCTGCATGTTTTTATATGATCTGTGAAGTGGGCTTGTGATCTTTCTTCTGCATTTTTATATGGAAAAGTTCTCTGTTCTTGTTGTCTCTGTTCTGTTCTTCCTTCCACTCTTACATGGAGGATTCGCCAAAGCTGCAGGAACCCAGGATAGATCAGAGGAGTGGGGATATGCTGAAGTCAGACCCAGTAAGCTAAATGCTTTATTGTCATTCATTTTCATGTTTGAAGCAGAATTGCAATGGAAATGTTTTCTTTTTTTAATATTTATTTTGGCTCTTGTTTTTGTTTTTGGATTGTTTAAAATACAGAAGCCCACATGTTCTGGTGGCTATACAGAAGTCCTTACAGAGTTGAAGATCCCTCTAAGCCATGGCCCATAATTCTTTGGCTTCAAGGAGGACCTGTGAGTGTGAATATTTGAAATCAAATAATCTAAAAAAATAAAAATAAATCAGAATTTGTGTATTCATGCTTCAAATATTATATTAAAAAAAAAATCAGAATTTTATTTTTGGGTCTGGTATTGATATTTGAATTTAAATTTGTTATCATTATGAATAGGGTGCTTCAGGAGTTGGGATTGGGAATTTTGAAGAGGTTGGGCCACTGGACACCGATTTGAAGCCTAGGAATTCGACATGGCTGCGAAAAGCCGATCTCTTGTTCGTGGTAAGTTGGGCATGATTGTTAATCTTCTCTAACTTTCTGAAATTCAGCATGAATTGGAACTGAATTTTGTGGATTTTCTATGGTGATTTCAATCGAATTATTCGGGTGCAATGTAGGATAATCCAGTTGGAACAGGGTATAGTTTTGTGGAGGACACAACGCTGTTGGTGAAAACTGATGAAGAGGCAGCCGCTGATTTAACCACATTGCTGATGAAGATTTTCAATAGGAATGTGAGCCTCCAAAAGAGTCCTCTGTTCATAGTGGCAGAGTCTTATGGTGGCAAATATGCTGTCACTCTTGGATTATCAGCTCTGAAGGCCATAGAAGCTGGAAAATTGAAGCTTAAACTCGGGGGTAATCGCGCATTAATCAAACTTGTGGGAGAATCCCATGCTTAGCGTAATTCGTGGGATTGATTGGAGTGATTCGTGGGATTAATTTTATGATTTCCTTTAATCAATCCCATCAAATACTCAAATCATGGGATTCTCCAATCTTCTCCAATTAGAAAAATATCAATATGTGGGAAATGTATTTTGATATAACCCAGATGGGTGAGGTTCAATTTGCTAGGAATGTCTCATTTTCTGTTTTGTTTTGTTTTAATGAGAATGAGCTTCTTGCTTAATTGCCTCTGTAAATCGACTGATTCTGTTTTTCAAAACTGTTTTTTGAAAATGTAGGAGTTGTTTTGGGAGATAGTTGGATTTCCCCTGAAGATTTCGTGGTAAGTATGTTGAGAATACTAATCAAAGGCAAGATTTCAGATTAGTTGTCTTAATTGAATTGTTAATTGAACTGCTGAAGTATAATAATAATAATATAATAATTAATTAAATATACATACTTCGATTCATAGGCTACAATTTGAAATTGTAGTTTTCATGGGCCCCTCTACTCAAAGACGTATCACGGCTGGATAACAATGGCGTGCAGAAGGCAAACAGGTCTACATTTTCTACATTTTACATTAAAAAGATTAGGGTAAATTGACGAAAATCCCTGAAGTATAGGGTCAACAGATAACCCCTTTTATATTTTAATTTTATTAATGTGCCACCTTTATGTTTCAATTTTTGTCAATGTGCCCCATCATGACTCGCTGTTAATGAAATTTGACGAAAATTAGTCACGTGACTACGCACGTGATACCGTTAACAGACCTATGTTGCCCAAAATTGTCTGAATTCTCACTGGTGTTATAGCCAATTAGGTGACCTTCGACGATTGGTTTTGTCTTCCAACTGAACTAATGAGCACATTGACAAAATTAAAATATAAGGAAGGTTATCTGTTGACCACCCATACTTTAAGGAGGGTTTTCTGCAATTTACCCTTATAATATTGAGAAAAAATTGGTTATCTAACAAAATCATTTCAGAGTACAGTCTAGCTCAGCAGATCAAGCAACAAATTGAGGGTGGTCAATATGTGGATGCGACGAAGTCATGGATGACACTTGAAAGTGTGGTTACTGAGAGTAGCAATTTTGTGGTGTGGTTTCTCTTAGTCCACTCTTCCTAATTTTGTCTCTCATTTACAATTGAATTTTGTCACAATTTTGAATGGCTTCAAATTGTTTTGAATTTTTTGGGCAGGACTTCTACAATTTTCTATTGGATACGGGAATGGACCCCGTAACCTTAACAGCCGAGGAGCCATCGAGTCGAATAGCAGCGAAGAGATATTCAAGATATCTCAATTCCTTGAGGTCTTCTCCTGTGGGTGATGGTGATACTGATAACTTTATGGATGTTGTCATTAGAGAGAAACTCAAGATTATCCCTGATGATGTGACGTGAGTATTCTTTTCTACCCACAAAATCTTAAAAAAACTAACCAATTTTTTTTAATTAGTTTGTAATTAAAATGGAATTGTTGTGTTAATTGCAGATGGGGAGGGCAGTCCGAAGCTGTTTTTAGTGCGCTTGAAGGCGATTTTATGAAACCGAGGATCAATGAGGTAACGAAGCTATTATATTAAAAAAAAAAGGATTAAAAATTAAGAGGATTATTAATCCCAAAAAATTTTGATGGGCTGCCTCTAGATTAAGAATCTAATAATATCAGGCGTGTGTTTGGAAGATAATTTAATAAAAAATGGCCTTTTCCTTCCTCCTTTTTTTTTTTTTTTTTTTTTTTTTTTTTGTCCTCGGACTTCTTGCCAACCAATAGAATAATTAGTGGTTTCTAGTTAAAAGTCATTTTTTATTTTTGGATGATTCCATACTTTCAATTATTTTCCTATATATGTGTGTATATATATATTTGCTTTCTTTTCACACGTCGCTTCCAATTAAACATGACCTTGTCCCTCTCCATGTTACTAGGGACCCTACCTGTTTTAATTATTAGTGTGTATTGGAGAAACTTTTTTCTTAATGGCAAAAAATTGTAATGTATCTTCAAGAAATTGAGTTGAAAAATTGTTGTGATTTTTATTTACAGAAAATTAGAGCTACTTATTTATCCATTTTTTACAGGTTGATGAGCTCCTAGCTAAGGGGATCAATGTGACTATCTACAATGGACAAGTAAGGGTTTTTTTTTATTATTATTAAATATCTTTTTTCAACAATGTCTCCCTTTCAAATCTATTTCAGAGTGGGTTAGGATTCAATTTGGACCACCCATGTGTGTGTTATATTTTTCTGGCTTTGGAGTCTTATGTTGATTATAAAAATATCACCCAGTTCATTTATGATTGGAATCTGGGTAGCCATTTTTTCTTTTTTTGAAATTTACTGATGATATGGTTTGGTTGGTCACCCAGTTCATTTATGATTGGAATATGGGTAGCCCTTTTTTCTTTTCTTTTTTTCTGAAATTTACTGATGATATGGTTTGGTTGGTTGTAGCTTGATCTCATATGTGCAACCAAGGGCACTGAAGCATGGGTTGAAAAGCTCAAGTCAGACTCTCTCTCTCTCTCTCTCTCTTTCTCTCTCACTCATACAAACATTTATCTCTCTCCCTCCCTCTTATTTTATCTCAATTACTTTCAGGTGGGAAGGGCTAAAATCATTTTTGAGCGTGGAGAGGACTCCTCTCTATTGTGGGGATAATAAAGTTACAAAAGGGTTCACCAAGTCATACAAAAATCTGCATTTCTATTGGATTCTTGGAGCAGGCCACTTTGTAAGTTAAAACCATCATTTTCATCAGTCTTAATTGCCATCATATCATGGTTGTGATGTCCTCATCACCACCGCCATCATCTTTATAATACCCATCATATTCAAAGTTGGTTTAATTTTTAGGACCAGGAAAAAACCAAAACAAAACGAAAGAGTTGGCTTAATTTTCATCTAGTTTGTCTGATATAGGGACCCCCCCGTATTCCTATTGCTATGCGCTCTCACTTTTTAATTATTTTGAATACATAATTCAAGACACATGCCATGTCATCATATTTTAAATCTTTCAATTATAGACTAATGTTAGTAAATTTAAAGGCTCTAACCTTATAATCAAAGTCTTAATACATTTACAGTTGGGCTCACATGTTTTCCTTTTGTTGTTTAGGACCTGTTTGGTTTGTGAAAATGTTTAACTTACTTCCAACATCCATTTAAACAAACCCATTAATTAAAGTAACAAATTCTCAACCCTATCAAAGAACCCACATTCAAATGTTGGTAGTGTGTTCAATGAGGTAAATCAAAGGGAAGACTACCCTAAGAGAAAATTGATAGTGACTTGTGTTAGGCTCTTTTATTCCCATTTTTTTTTTTTTAAATGGACCAAAAATCATAACATCAAGATTCAGAGTTGGAATAAATGAAAATAAGAAAGAAAAGATGATGGTAGATGGTGAAACTCTGATGAACTTGTTTAGAGAGAGATAGAAAGATGGGAGGAGTGATGACTAGAGGGAGACGTGTGGGGGATCTTTAAGGTTTATGATATAAGTCTCCGTTTTCAACTCTATCCCTGTTTTAAATGAAAACAAAAACCCAAAAGAAAACAAAAAAAAAAAAACACTTCATTTTTTACGTTTTATAATTTTTATCATATTTGTTCTCATTTTAAATAAAAAAAACGTTTTTTTTAATTTTCACAAGTAAAGATGTTTTTAATAAAATTTTAATTTTTGTTGAAAATGAAAATGAAAATGAAAAACTTGAAAATTTTCAGAAATTAATTATGAGTGGGTAGTATTTAGTAGGTGAAATAATGTCCAAACTTAGGTGGTGTTAATAAAAGCATGGTCGGGGGTATGAACTCTAATAATTGAGATATCAGGAAAAAAAAAAAAAAAAAACAAAAAAGACAAAAACTTCTATGATGCGTCGCTTTTCGAAGTGCCTTGATGGGTGATACCTAACTCTTTGATGTGTCAATTTTCAAAGGGCTTGATGATCCATCTTCCATCCATACGTACACAAGGAAGGGGTAGTTGGCTTTGGTCTTTTTTTTTTTTCCCTTTTTTTTATGTGGTCTAATTTTACCAACAATTGAACACTCTGAAGGGAAATTAAATAATTTTTCGGTATATTGATATCTCTAATATTTTTGTAATTTTTTATAAATAAATTTACTCTGCCAGTATTTTTGAAGTATTCTAATATTTTTAACTCAGATGTTTTGATTCTTATAAGAGTTATTAATATTAATTAATATTAATGGGATCCTATATTTATTGAGAAAAACATGGCCCTCCTAGTCATGAATGTATTGACATTACTCTCTTATTTCAAAAAATCTTGCATAAATTTCTAAACACGTCTTCTACCTTAACATAATAAATGGTTTCGTCAAGAGTCTTATGTATAAAATATCTTATATCGTATCACACACGAGTCAAAGTTTAATATTCTTTTCTATTTTACAGTACTTGATTTTGATTTTGTTTTTCATTTTTTTTTAACTTTAACTTGGATCGAGTATACGAGATGCGAGATGCGATTAGTTTGATGACTTAACATATCTCTTAAATTGCATGCTAAATTAAGTGAAAAAGATGGGAGAGTTCATGAAAAAAAATAAAAATTGAGAGCGAGTTCAGATTTCAATGTGGCACCGCTGAGGTTTCCATCATCATTGGATGATGGTTTCAATGGCCAAATGAAAGGTTGAAAAAATTGATCAGTAAAGATTATTTTAATTATTTTAATAGTAATTTTTTTAACTTTTAACCTAAGCCATCGTTGTTGAACGATGGCTTACCTCGTGCCTATTTCTCCCATGACACCGAATTCGAACACAATGAGACACCCCTTGTCAGCCTCACTCTTATTTATTTGTAAAATAACTAAGAAAGTCAAGCCTAGGGGTTCTTTGGCTATTAGGGAGTGAGTGAATGACTGAATCTTGTACCCTGCATGCATGAATGAAGACTCAATGAGTATCAATCATGCGATATTTGGACAACATTTATTTCTTTAATTTTTTGGTCAAAATTTGTACAACATTTAAATTAAAATTTAAGTACAACCCACCACCTTTTGACGCGCGTGGTTGCTGCCTCCATTTCCCATACTTCAAAGTCTGTTATTTTTTTTTATTTTTTTATTTTTAGAAACAAATGTAGATATGAATTTGAATTAGAATCATGAAAGGCATGTTCAAATTTTGGAAATACTTTTTTACTTTTAAGACTTAAAATTTAGAAAATTATGTAATAGGTTGTTATAAAAGCAATCATGAACGTCTAAGTACACAAACGACACATACTCATAGACTATTAAAAATTATAAATTTCACATGTCAATCAGGTAATTTGATTGAATATTATGTAATTCTTTATTTTTAGTAAAAAGTAAGAATACATTCCAAAATAACTAAGAGTTATTCTAATGAGGGCAGCATTGAGGAGACAAATGCAAATTTGCTCCTCCCATCGAAACAAGTGCCCTAATTGAACAGCCATTGAGAAAAACCATATCTAATTTAGGCGTAAAGCTTAAACTAGAACCAAATTTGACTCAAGATTTATTTCTAAGAAACTTTCAATGGTAGAGATGAACTCAAAGCGTATGATAGAAAAATCAAGTGGCAAAAAATAGCGTTCTACATTGGAACTGATTAGATGCAAATTTTGACCACTCTAATATTGTAAAGGACTGAAAAAATGAAGTCACTTTATTTGGAAATAGCTTCGTCACTAGAGTTGCTCTAACTACGCAATGCTTACAAAACCAAAATGAACTAGTCCACGCGCACAGCAGTAGTGTGGCTCTGCATTTCAGTCAAGTATTTAATGGTTTATATGAATTTTTTGTGCAATGATAAGGGACAAGGGATAGACCAAGAATTCATTAGGAAAGTACTGCTATGCCAGAGCATGAGAAAAGGGTTTACTCGTGTGGGGGAAAAACCATCTGACAAAAGTAAATTTGAGGGATTTTCTCTTTCTCACATAGTCACATCACATATTGATACAGTCTTTTCTGATTTTTTTTTTTTTTTTTTTTTGTACAGGTGCCAGTGGATCAGCCCTGTATTGCATTGAATATGGTGGGTGACATCACACAGTAGTCTGCTATGGCTTCTACGTAGAAGATGAATTATAGTTTAATACTTGTAATAAAAAAAAAAAAAAAAAAATAGAGAAAGCAAGGCAGGAACATGGGTTGGTGAGTACAGAGCGAAGTCAACACGCAAGCAAATAACAGAGAGGAAATAGCAGCGATGATGGAGGAGAAAGCTGCATGCATGGCTGCAAAATTTATTATGGTATTGTTTCACACGGAATAAGTGTCTCATTTATTTCCCCATTGTTTTTTTTTTACTTTTTTTATTTATTACCTTTGATTGACCCTTTTTTCCAGCAAGAAAAATTATTTGGAAGTGATGAAAAGTAGTGGATTGAGAATTAAATGCTTTTGTTTTGTTTGGTTTTGTTTCTTGGATTTTAAATTTTTTTAACCTTTGATTGACCCTTTTTACCATGAAGAAAAATTATTTGGAAGTAATGAAAAGTAGTGGATTGAGAATTAAATGCTTTTGTTTTGTTTGGTTTTGTTTCTTGGATTTTATTTTCTGCTTATTTCTCGCTGAATTTGCTAAGGCATTCTTGTAAAGAATAAGCTGTTTTCAGGAGTAACTCCCCCAAAAAAATAAAATTAAAATAAAAAATAAAAAATAAAAATTGCTCACCTACTGAGTGAGTGATTTCGAACTCAGACTCGTTGAGGAACACTAATACACATTGATTGATATTAGTGGGGTTAACTATCGATTGTTTAACAATAAATAAAAGTATGCTGCAAATTACTCACATTTTAAGTATATCCCCTCTTTTCTTTTCTTTTTTTCTTTTTTTTTTTTTTTTTTTCCTGGCTGAGACAAATTTTAAGTGTTACTTACCAGAGCATAAGGTTGGATTTTCAGACCTATGTCTTTCACTCCATTGTGGTCACAACCTACTCATGTTTAAGGGTCAGATATCAAAGATTTGAATTTCAAAGCTAACTTATATGTAAGCACTTGACCATGGTTCCAATGACTTGTTGGTCCAACAGTACTGGGTTAAGAATTCTTAAACTGAGGGAAAACATTTAACCGCAGTATCTTCAAGTTCAATACCAGCATCCACAAACGGAAACTTCCACAGGGAGGGAAACAACCTTCTTATTAAATTACCAAGGTCATTTAATTTTAAAATTATGGATACAGATGGTGCTTGATGCATACCCCCCCCCAACCCAACTCAACCCAAAAAACTAAAGGTCTATTTGGATAAACTTCTGCTTCATGTTTTTTACTTTTAAAAGTAAAGAAATGAAAATTTTTATTAGTTTTTTGTAGTGCAAAATTTTGATAATTACTTTTAAAAGTTGAGAAAGCAGAAATTTCTTCCTTCCTCAACTTTTAAAAGTAACTCCCACAATTTTTTATAGTCAACCTTCAAATTTTTTTTAAAAGAAGTTAAAAACAGTAAGTAAAAAAACTTATCCAGTCCTAAGTGCTTGATAGGGACAAGCTTGTAGAATTTTGCACTGTGTTCTTTGTCTTGCAGCCCTTTGCCTGTGGGAAGACTAGAAAAAACCAAACATTACCAGCAAAGGTGGTCGGCATCTTCGACAAAAGAGAAGCCCACCTGTACTTAGGATAATATTTCCAGATATAAAACCAGAGACATTCTCAAAACCTCATCCAGATAGAAAAGCATTTTCTGATAGGGTAACACTTGAAGAGAGGAAAATTATAATAAAATGCAATAAAGCAAATATTTTTGTATTCACTAAAATACGTATACTGGGAAACAGAATGCTGTGGTATGCTCTATCTTATTTGTAACCACAGATCGTGGTATTGGAACTTTACAATTTTCTAGTGAATGATTATTTCGCATATGATGGACCAAAATTACATTTGACGCTCCCTTAAAAAGGGAAGATCATGTATTACAAACTGAGACATCAGATGATATACAACCTCGAAATGTTCATTCTACATAAATATTGATCGACCCAAGAAACTGCCCGATATACATCACTCATACAAAGAACAAAAAATGAGGAAAGCACAAGACTTCTTTAAATATGCTTGAGAGATCTTTGCACAGGCATTAGTTACCTGAAGTTAAATGCCATCTCATTCAATCTTTTCTATTATTTCCAGCCTGGTTTTTCTTTTCCAACCTTTCATAGTGGCGACGAGGTTGATCAGCCCTATAATTTGATTTTTACTGTATTCCTGCAAGGAAAAAGAGATGCGTATTTTTTCATGTAAGATAATCAAATGACTACAAGTGAGTCAAATATTATACCATTGCACCGCATGGCAGATTTTTCTTACCGGATGAGCACGTGCCCAGTGCACATATTCAGTTTCTGGAAGGTAGTATGCCTGTTTCAAAAGTGATAAAGAAAAAGAAAATGCCAATTAAAAATCAAGATAGTGACTTCTGTTCTGTGAATATTTCTAAATGATTTAACCCACCACCAATTCTAGTACATCACTCTTAAGATTTCCAGTGTGTTATTTGCACATCATTTGACAAGATCTACCACTTGGATTATGCTTATGCATACCTTGATGAAAGTTTCCACCATTTGTAACTTTGGCTTCACATTTACGAAGACAAAATGTTGTAGCCCATTGATTAAAACCTGAAAGAAAAAAAGGCAGCACTCAACTAAAGAATATACCCACTGCAAAAGAGTGAAAAAGAACAAGAGTTCGGAGAAAACCTGAAGATCTAATGACATAAGAGCTCGTCCTTCATCAGTACATCTCTTCACTCGTGAAAGACCTTCAATGAGAGTCTCGGCAACATTTTCAAGTCCATATTCCAAGAGGAGATCTTGAACCTGGGTGTACAGGAAAACAACTTGTAATGGTTACTAATTCAGATTTTTAAAAAGAACAGTGCAACTCTAATCACCAGTGTTACCTCCTCTCTCACAAGAGAAGGGGGGGGGGGGGGGGGGATCACACAAGTGTGGTTCCCAACTCTCGTGAGAGAGGAGGTAAGGAGAAGGTGATAAAAGTGGCAGTCAGAGCAGTATTTTTTTAGAAAACAATTCTGAGTTCCATAACCAGTCCACTACTAGCCATAAGTCCTTGATATGATTCAACTCAGCAAAACCACCAACCAAGCAATTAGGGTTGTTTTACAATTAAAATGGCCGTAGATGCTACTAAGGTTATCACAGGTAAACTAATTGGATTTGAAAAGCCCATTGATGGCAATTCCAATCGCTAACAAGAGCTTGTATAGACTGTTTGACTGATTTTAAGTTTAACATGTCTTCTGCTTTCAACATCAGACCATAGTATAGTACATGGCTCATGTGCTCGAATACCCTTTTCTTTTTCTTTTCATTTTTTATAAAATAAATCCTTACTATAATTGCTGCCTCCTTTTAAAATGCAGCGTGTTTTGACCACATGAATCAAGATCATTCCATGTTTTCTTGTCACATAGATGAGAAAGCCTAGGAATAGCATAGCAGGATAAGCAGAAGCTCCCACTTAAGATTGGAAAAGGCTCAATTATGGTTTTGATGACCATATTTCAGATGCAAGGTCTTTTAAAACCAACCAAAGTATTAGGCAGTGAACTAGCCAAACTGCAAACAAGCCTCATCCTATTAATTTCACCATAACAACAAAAATTAAGTGGAGAAACAAGATTACTCTCTTTATATTTTAGGAGGTTCAACTCAGGTGCATTTTGATTGTATGCCGAAAAGGTAGAGGAACTTTACAAGTAATGATCAGAAAGAATAACGATAAAGTCGATCAAACCTAAGTGATAAGCAGCCCATCAGCAAATCAGTCAGCTCATATGCACACACACACACACACATACATACATACATAAATACACACACGATGTTTATCAACAGCAATAAATCATTGCACACTTCTACATTAACTGCAGTGAATCATAGACCTTTAAAAATTAAACAGCATGGTGCCTGGTGAAGAAATTCAGTATCAGCCATTACCTCCTTGTGAATTCCCCCATGAGCAAGCCTTGTTTTATAGTGCTTGAATTCTCCCAACAGCAAATCAACATACCTATTAGCACACGAATAATGTGAGACCTCTTGGCAATTGTAGTTGTGCATTCACACACACATAGAAAAATTACAATTTTGAGAAGATACACATCTTTAAAAGAAACTATTCAATTTAAATCTGTCTAAAAAAATCAAAAATAAATTTTTTTATGACACATGACAATAGATGACCACCCCAACCCTTTGAACAAATGAGAACAAATTAGGTCACAGAGGTTAAATTACATCTGATAAAAAATTTCAAAACATTAAGTTTTCATCTTCCTTTAGGTCTGGAATCTAATAAAATCCTAATTGGGTTTAGGGGTTAATGCCCTCCAAGCAGGCTCCAGCCTAGCCTTTCCTAATTTCTGATAGTGATTTTGCATGTTTTTTTATGTTACTGAAGAAAAGAGACTACCATGAAAAATATGAAATGGCAGAGAATTACAGAATTTATTAACCTAACATGGAGACTTATGATTGCCCATAATTCATTGCCAATTGGTGTTCATTCCAAACCACAATAACATGTCACAACTAAACCAATGTTCATATTACAAATGAAATGAAATGATCAGATGACTGAAGAAAGCATTTCATGCATGACTGGCAAATATCTACAATCTAATGTTTACAAAGATCGGATCAATGCATAAATGTCTTTTATGAGATCACAAACTTGAAAAATAAAAATAATAACAAAAGAAAGGATAATCCCCAGGAAACAGACCCATTATGCTCTAATCCAAGCTCTTTTACATCCCATTTAGCATTAGCAATCCGATCAACATACCTGCAATCAGTGGTACCCATCAAAGCTACCAACAATACTTTACAAAGCTATTAAGGATGTAGTTAAAATATAAAGATAAGAACAGCAGTTGTCCTGCAAACAGTGATATAACATTTAATGGTAGAACAAGTTCTACTTAGCTATATGTTTTAAAGTCGTACCCATTAATATGGAGGAGTAATCTTGCAGTTGTCCTATGAATATGCTCCGTAAGATCTGGTACAGAATCAACCTGATATAAACCATAACCTTCTCTGATCATTTTCATGCAAACCTAGGAACTCTCAGAAAAAATAGATGAGACATGGAAACATGTCCCAAAATAAGAGGAAAATGTTTTGACGAGAAATATCATACAACAAATCCTATAAATAATGGCATAGTTGGAAGCATACTTGGTGATTTAATAACCTTATTCACTAAAGGTTTTTTTTTTTTTTTTTAAAGGTATTTCTTTTAGAAGAAAAAAATTAAAATAGAAAAATATTTCAGCGGTCTACATTAAATTATGTGACAATATCAATCATGATTAACGAAAAGCCAATTTTAGATTACAATAAATGTCATCACAAAGGCGTTGCTAGGCGAAGCAGTTGAGTGCTGCACCCTAAATGGTGAGACTCCAGTAGCCGAAAACATCACTAGACTACAGTAAGACCTCCAGTTTCTTAGTGGTTTGTTAAGTCTTCTGTCACTTGCTAAATCCAAAACTTCAAACCCACCCTCACATGTATTTTGTTTCTTTCTTTCTTTATTTATTTTTTCCATTTTCCCCATCATCTCAATCTATATACAGGATTAAGGAAAAAGCTCGCCACAGTGCATATATCATGTGTGTGTATGGACTCTTCCAATCTCTGATGACTAATTGGAAGTTTTCATGTAACAGACACTATATTATATTAAATTATAAATAAGCAGATAAATATTTATTATTTTAACATGACAATCTCCTTATACTTCAATAGTAGTCAGATTGCTTAACTTATGTAACCTGAATCAAACTAAGCCTGAATTTATATAAATAAAAAATTTTCAGTTATATTCTTGGCAAATATTTCTTCAAAGCACTACATGAAGCTTAAAATTTGTCCATATCTATTTTTGCCAGAACCCAAACCATCAATGCCAATCTTGAATGCTTCAAAAGGTAGTAACCAAGAAACATACCAAATGCACATAGAAATCTTCAACTACAGTTGCATTATTCTGCAGAAGCATCGATTGAAGATGAGCTTTAGATCTATGCAAAATTCGAGCAACAAGAGATATAGTGTCGGCGCCTGCACATCTTTCCTGCAGCATAATGGTAATATTATTGACATATACTATATGGGGCACATGAGATGATTGTGAGTTTGTGACTGCTGAAGAAATAATTTACAAAACAGCTCTTTGCAAACAAAAGAAGCAACTACACATTTTACATGACCTAGTAAAGCATTGATACATCCATGTTGCTATATAAAATATTCTGTTGTTTCATTACTTAAAAGTAATCCAGTTTTCCATTATCCAGAGATGTTTGAGACCTTGGAGTTCATATGAAAACGAGGAAGAAAGAAAAAAGAATAGATAAGAGAAGCCAATGTGGAAAAAGAGGAGATTGTTTTGAGGTAAAGGCAGTCCTCTTGTGGAAAGTTCTTAGTGAGTGCTTTTTATACAAGTTTGAGGAGTGTAGGGGGTGA
This sequence comes from Liquidambar formosana, assembly GCA_039720395.1. NCBI lineage: Eukaryota > Viridiplantae > Streptophyta > Magnoliopsida > Saxifragales > Altingiaceae > Liquidambar > Liquidambar formosana. The sequence continues at coordinate 30,535,830 of CM077827.1, read as the reverse complement.
CTTTCCAACTAAGACGGTTTGAAGCTCTTATGTCCCCTTCCAAAGTTACTTTCTCTGAGTGTACGGTTTCTTTAAGTAAATGTTTAACCATTGGTCACATTATTGTTAATGGTTGGATGATCCCTAATTAGTATTGGAACCTGTAAAAATAATCCCTCCGTTTCATATTAATTGTCTTCCTTCCCATTTTGGGCCGTTTCAAAATTATTGTCCTGGTCAAAAAGTCAAGACTTCATTTTAATCAATTTCCCAAAATACCCATATTTATGATACTAATTACATGATTTGGACAAAACAAACTCAATTGATGATTGTACTACACTTGAGGGCAAAATCGGAATGTTAGATTATAAAAGTCGATGTGAAAGCATTTAAGAGGGATTACTAAAAAAATGTGCTTTTTCAAACATGACAGTCTGAAAAACGGAAGGAGTAGTAAAAAGATGGTGGACCACCTTTTCCTTCATTGTTTGTTCTCTAAAGTAGTATGGCACAAATTTTCTTTCTCTTCGCTAAGCACGGGTTGGGTGATGGCTAGGATGGTAACAGAACTCTCCCAAGGGTAGTGGTTTAAGACCAAAAAGAAGAATTGAATCAATTGGAAATCGGCAGAAGGATTTTCTAAGGCAGGGTTTTGGAAGTTGTCAAAATCAGAAGGGTTTCTTAACACCTTTTTCTTTGGTGTTCCCACATTGGTCGGATGGGAAACATTCTTTTTAGACTATTTAGATTCTTGCTCTTTGTATACATCAATTGTTTACAGCCTGTATAGTACGTAGTATTTTTGTTATATATAAAATCAACCTTCATAAAATCTACTAAAAAAAGAACTGTAAAAGGTAAAGCACTTCTATTGGTACTTGAAATGTTTTCATATTTACAACTCTCAAGCAGTTCCTTTTTTTCTAAAGAAACAAATATCTATATATATATATATATATATATATATATATATAGGTCAGGATCAACATACACAAATTCTTACATAAGTTTCTAAATAACTTACCTCCATATCATATTTTGTGAAACCCACCGTTGGATTAGATAATCTTCCCACATAGGCCATGCACGTAAAAAATGAAGTTCCGAGATTAAGAGTTGCTTCATCCATAAATGTGAGAAAACTTGTCTTTTTAATCACTAAAAATCTCACATTTATGGATGAAGCGTCTCTTAATCTCAGATCAACTTCATTTTTTACATGCATAACCTATGTGGGAAGACTATCTAATCCAATGGTGGGTTTCACAAAATATGAATTAGAGATAGATTATCTAAAAACTTGTATAAAAAATTGTGTATCCCTAACCCTATATTTATATAAGGAAATAAACAAATATATATTAATCATAAAAGAAGGACGAGAGTGAAGACTAAAGTTAGGGTTTCTTCTCTCTCTCTCTCTCTCTCTCCACACACCATTCATGTTCTTGAAGAGAAGAACTTCCATGCAACTGTGACATGGGCCACGTGGTGTCACGGGCCAATCAGGGTCAAGATAAGTGGGATTGTGGGGCCAAAAAGTGCCTTGACAATCCCACTTATCTTGGCCCTGATTGGCCCGTGACACCACATGATCATGTCACAGTTGCATGGAAGTTTTTCTCGGGCTTGAAGGGTTTTCTTTATCATCCTATGTTTATATTGCAAATCAACCCCTTGGTTATTTATTTTAAAGAGGCAACCATCATTATTATTATTATTATTTTTATTTTTTTTGAAAACGAGGAAACCTTTTGGGTAAACACTAGGCCCATATAAGATCCCACAATCCATATGGACCAGGTAAGTCCAAGGCCATGAGAACCATGAACCTTGCATGGGTGGCCCCAAGGGGTTTATCAAGAGTCAAACTCAGGACCTTCGCTAACTAAGACGTGGTCCCTTGCCAACTATAAAGAGGCAACCATCTTGTAATATTGGTTTATTTTATTTATGAAAACTTCCTACTACTATTACAAACTGATGCACTTCTCTCACACGAAAATCAACAAGACAATGAAAGAAAGTGCAATAAAGAGAGAAAAATGCAAGAAAATTCAAGAGCTATATTGATTGTAGAGAGAGAGAGAGCAATTCAGCTTTGTTACAGAAGATTCTTGTGTTATCAATCAGTTACAAATTGGAAACTGCCTACAACTACACATAACAGCCTATTTATAGACAATCTAATTCTGGAAAATGACCACAATACCCTTCTAAGTTCTAACAACTCTAACTAACTACTAACTAACTAGCCTCTTATTACACTTGGGCACGTAAACAAAACAACAATCAAATTATATAGTAGCTACTAATTCTATTGCATCAGAAACTAATCCCTTCTATTTATTTTTAAAGAGGCAATCATCTTCTACTATTTATAACACCAGCACACTAGCACTTACTTAATGTTTTTTAGCAGATTATGTGTCCTGGTTTCTTGTTATACTTATTTGGTGGTTCCAATGTGACAGCCTCTCAACAAAGCAAATTTGAGACAGATGTACTACATGTGAGCAAATATTTTGGATAGCCACTAACAGTTCAAAACAATCCTAATGCAAAAGAAATACAGTTAACCAGGTAAATGTGCAGTGCAGACAACTATTCCATTTACATGAAAACCATTCTGTGATAAGACATTTACATTAATACCTTGAGGCCAAAAGATGTGCTTGGTGAGTGACCAAAACTTGTACGGGGTGGACTAGTAGGTGTCACATCCATATGTGTAAACGTTGCATTTAAAGATGTGGGTGATGAGGAAGAAAACTGGGGTTTAATCCACTGATCACAGTCCTGTGTTATTCTTGACAAGGCTGTCTTCAACCGATCTGGGCCATAAGAGAGAATCTTTATGTATGAATAACCTCCAACAAAAATGCAGCTCAGTCTAGATATAAACATAGAAACACACTATAACAAAATAAATAAAAGATGAAAAAGAACATACTAAAGAAAAAAATTAGACAATCAATGTAAAATTAAAATGAGGAAGAACAAAATCTTCACTTACAATTAAGAGAATCAGTTAAACCTTTTCCACTAGGATAAGTGTTTTGCTGACCAAATGTTTCAAATACAAAAAGGAAAAAGATCTCAAACAACTGGCATATCCCCTGCAACAATGTATTGAATCAGAAAAATATGTGTAAGTGAGCATGAACGTGCATGTGTATGTATTGAAAAAGGCATGCTTAAGATTTTATCAATAGCCCAAACTGATAAGGCAAGGAAGCAATAAAGGTACCATCAAATACAAACATACCTTGAAGAACTCAACGTTGATTATTTCTAATTTTTGCATAAGCCTTGCGTATTTATCCATCAACCTAACATGTAAGAGTACATTCGGGTTAATGCATTAAAAAATTCTAACATATTTAAAGTTCCAGTGTCTAAAATCTGAATAAAGATATAGCTTCTTTTTTCCCCTTTTCTTTTTCTCTTTCTTTTTCTTTTGGCATTAAATGAAAGGTATATCACCTTAAAAGACAGAGAGATGATCCTGTCTGTGCTGTAATCTCCTCGTCATTCCAATGTGAAGAGTGATTTCTCGGAATATTGGGTTTTGAAATTCGACTTGGGAGTTGACTATCCTCATCAATAAAGTCTGCCAGAAGATCTTCGTTTTCATCTTCCAGAACAGAACTGGTGCCATTCATATGATTTACATCATTGTTTCTTGGGGAAGACTTGTCGCTGTGTAAAATTTCATTAACTTTTCCATCAGGTTCTCCAGAGATTGCCCCGTTTAGTAGGTTGGAATCATAACACTCTTTAGAAGTACATGTTAGTTTTTTCAAAAAAGGGTTTCCACTTTCAAGCCAATGAGAAAATCCATTCTTCTTGGCACTATTTTCAGCTGAGTCTGCTGAATTATTGGAATGAAGTGCTCTGGCATTAGCAGAGTTTCCATCAAATGAAACAATCAGGGGTGCTCCATCACCAACAAGGCCAGCAAAACTAATTACTTGTATCGTGTCAGGTGGCATTCTCAGCCAATTCTCCTTTTCTAGAACCATTTTCAGTGCCTGGAAAATACAAAAGAAAAGCAGAGAGAACAATTTTAGCCGTGTTTCCAACTACATCTGGATTGTGACATGCACACAGAATGAAGTATGAATTTATTTCGGAAACCACACCAAATCATAAAATTGGTCAAAGAAGCAAAATACTGTGTAATAATCTGACAAAGAACTGAACTGCAAAAAAATGAAGTGTCAAGCTGATAGTAACACTGTAGAGAACACACAGAAGATATTATAGATAATATAAACTGCTGAGTTCATGCATTTGTATCTAACTTCAAAATTCTGGTGGCCATTCACAAAGAGATAAAGATTACCTATAAAACCAATTTGAATATTCTGCTTAACTTGAATGCAAAACTTTCAAATAACTTTTTTGGTGAGAAGTTTTCAAATATCTATATGCTGTTAATTCCTTAAGTCAATGTGTATATATATATATTTTAAGTCAATGTAGAACCTTGCATAGAGAAAAATGTTTTAGTACATTTTTTACGAGACACCAAAACCTGATGATTTTTTTTTCTTTTTAAGTACAAAAGAAAACCTCCAATGACTTTTGTTTTATCCCAAATTCTCAATGAAGTAATATTCCAATGCTTTTCTTGATTAAGTAATTTAAGTCAGATTTTTTAAGAAATCAAAAAATTGCTGATAAGAGAAAAACCGTGAATGTATTAGTTTCTATCTTGCATGCTGAAGTATATTTCATGTTTGGCTTCATTTATGATATGATATAATCACATTGTGCAACCCCTATTGTGCATTGTGTAATACAAACAACTATGTAAAGAGCAACAAGTCATGAAGTCAACTTACACATATATTTTGCCGATGAAAAGCTACATAATAATTTTCACAAACAACTTTCAACTTCTGCCTGAATTCAACAGCTTCAACTCCACAGAAGGCTTCCCCAGCCAAGATAAAGATATTCAGATCTTCATAATTTTTCAAGAATTGGTGAATGCTGGTTGAACAAACAGCAGCAGAAGAAAGCAATACTGATAAACGACTTGTTGTAAGTTGCCAAAGATTCTTGCGTCCTCTCTGTAGGGTTTGAGAAACATATGCCGTAGAATCTTTTCGCAGCTGATACCACGGGGATCCACTGCTTGATGCTGAACAACCACCATTCCTTGACTCATCAACTGGATCACGAGAATCTATGTACATGGAGCCAGTAGTTCCAGTAGCATCAGCCAAAGAGAAGGAATCTGTTGTAGATTCCTCTGCAGAATCTGTCGTAGATTCTGAGAAAGAGCCATTATCTCCTAGAGAATTAAAAGAATTTTTTGTAACTGAATCAATTTGCTGAACCTTTTCTGAACAGCAAGAGATGTCACTTTGCTTCTGCTCCATAGTTGAAGTATGGCACACTGTAACCTGAAACAAAAATGTAAAACATTTCATGCATAACTTCTTGTTTATGGAGGTAAAGATTTTATGCATAACTGAAATAAGAAAAATACTCAACAACAAATGACAAATGCGCATCAAAAATTAAAAGTAATAACAATAAAAGAATATAAAAATGATTGAAATGCCAATAGCAGTCTGAAAAAGAACTTTAGCAGAATCTATAATCTAGAAAAAAAAATTAAAACATAAAACATAAAAACCAAAAACCCCAACAATAAAAACCAAAACTGATATGAAAGAAGTATAAACAGTCGCACTAGCCATCCACACGAGTTCAACATGTGTTTGCCCCATGTGTATGACATCAAAAAAACGAGGATGGACTAAAGGACCTTCATGAAACCAAAAACCAAAAGAAACCCAACCTCACAAGCAAAATTGATCTGAAAGAAAATAAAGTCGCACTAGCCATCCCTACATGTTCAACGCATGTTTGCCCTATATGTATGGTACATATTTTATATTTATTGACTTTATATTCAAAGCCATGTAATTGTTAGTATGGAAAATTTAAATAAAAATTATATATTTGCCACACAATTATATGTATTTTTGTGCCCTCCCTGTGTTCATGCCCTACTTCTTCAAGACTTTTCATGTGGCATGCCCATGTCCTGTCGTGTTTGTGTCCCCTATCTGTGTCTGCACTACACAAGGTAGCACCAATTGAGGAAAGATTTAAGGAAATTTGTGATTAATCAGGATCAACAAGGATCAATTACAATACCACTAAGGAGCAATTAACTGATTCAAGCTGAAGACGCATTAAGGACAAGAAGACGGCCAAAAAAATTGGAGGCAACAGGAAAAGACATGCTATCCTATGATTTAATAGGGGATAAATAGATCAAGATCAACGGAAGCACCCTTTACAGCCGTACAAAGGGCATGGAAAAATGGTTTTAAAGCCCAAATATTGATTTGGCACTTGTCAGTGATGTGAGGCCCACTAAAGCGCCTTGTTCATTAAAAATGATTCTAGTGGAATCCAACTCATCTTCAAGATCGAGATGAATTTTTTAGAAAGTGATAAAGCTCTCCTTCGAATATCCCTTAAATAAAGGTAGGTCGGAATTGGTGCAAATGTGAAGGACTTTAAACTTTCAGGAATAAGGCGCAATGAAATTTGAATTCAAACTTAGGGTGCTGAAGGTGCCTTCAGCTAGTATAATTGGCTTTTTATGTGTGACTTTTGGCAGTTTTTAGTTTTGTCTTACAAGTCAAAGCTTATAAACTGGAAGATTCCAATTGCAGAGTCCTAGTCTAATTATAATTAGGGGACAACCAACAAACTATATACATCTATCTACACTTTCAAATTGAGAGAGATAACTCTACAGAATTTTCTAGCAACAATTTAAGCTCTTGAAGGATGTGTAATGCAACCATAACCCAGGTGTGATCATGGACTAAAATATCCAAGATATCTTCGATATATCCACGATATATCCGTGTATCCGTACCCATCGATACGATATCTAAATGACGTATCTTTTTCACAAAATATCTTTACGATATTGTCGATATTTTCAATATTATTGATAAAATCTCGATATATCCATAATATCTTCTTTATTCCATATGGTATCGTCGATATATCGAATATATTCACTATATCGATGATATCAAAATATTCATTTTCTTCTTATTGTGTCAAAATTATCACCTCTTACTCTTTTAGTATTGATTTATATAAATATTTCAATTATACTAGTGGCTTAAATTAGTGTTATGAAGTAAAAACTTTCATTTACTTTGTTAAAATATTCATTCTTGTCTAATACATATTTAAATTTTTTATTAGTCTAATCATTGTTTCCAGAGTTTCAATGGAAGTATATGTGTTTAACTAACAATATCCGTCATATCTATGAATCAATATCGAACTTATCGATATATCCATCGATATATCCAATATATCCGTGTTTTTGGACCCTCGATATATCCATCAATATCGATATTTAAGTCCTTGGATGTGATGCCTAAAACATTACTTTCAATAACCACAACCCTCATCATTCCGTCAGGCCTTTAACTTAACAGCCTAAACCCAAAAGTTGCTGCTATCCAGAAATTCCAGCAACGTATTTCTGGAATTTCAGTAACTTCTTGCCTCTAAAGCTTAGTCCATTCTGACCCTCTGTTCCAACATTATGAAACCTATAATAACAAGCTGTCATAAGCCTTTGCCCCACATAACAAACTCCAGACAATTATTCTGGTGCTGTCCTACATCACTTATAGAGCTGCAAGTTGAAAACAGATTGTCTAACTGCCCAGTAGTAGGGATGCAAGACTTTTTTATTTGATTTGTGTATTTGAGCATGCAGAAGTCTGCTAAATAAATTTTCCAAATTATATATGAGAAGGGGCGAAAAATAATCTCTAATACAGTGTTGTTAACTAGTAATTTTACCAGATGTTGGAATGTGTAATGGCTGAAGCATAGAAAAGAAAAAGGAATTTACAACAATTTAAACTATTATTATTTTTATTTTTTTTTGATAAGCAACAAAACCTGTATTATTAACGCAACAAGAAAAAGAAAAGATACAAAAAAGGGGGGACAAGGAATCCACCCGAATCTAACTGACAAACAGATATTAATAAAAACAAGAAAAAAGAGGAATATCACCAAATTCCTCTTTGAGAAGGCAAAACAAGAAAAAAATTCCCATTCTAAGTACACACAGCTCTCTAATCAGATTTTAATAAAAAAGGAGGAATGTCACCAAATTCCTTTGAAGATGAAGCCCAAAAAGATCCCAACAAATGCACCCTATCCCACCACTCTTCGAAAGAAGATTCTCTATCTTGAAAAATCCTTGAATTCCTTTCGAGCCAGACGACCCAAACAACTGCCAGAAAAGCACAGCTCCAAAGAACTCTCACTTTCTTACCCTTACCCAATCCCCAAAAATCCATCTCAAAAAACCTCTTTACGCAACCAGGCAGCACCCACTGCTCAGAACCAACGCAAAACAGTTTCTGCCATAATTTGTAAGCCACAGGGCAATACAAAAATAGATGGTCAATTGTTTCAGCCGCTCCCCTGCACATAGTACACCATTGTGGGCTAGAAAAAAGAGATGGTCTTCTCCTCTGAAACCTGTCATTAGTACAAATACTCTTGTGTATAATAGTCTAGGAAAATACTTTAACTTTAAGGGGCACACATGATTTCCATAAGGAAGCAAAGGGAAAAGTAGAAGAATTACCAAAGTCCATAATCAACTTATCAAAGAAAGATTTACAAGAAAACAGACCAGAAGAATTAGGACTCCAAACCCTCCTATCTGGAATGAGCACGCTTAGAGAAAAACCGTCCAAAATAAACAACAAGGAAGCAAGCTCTGAACTTTCCCTCTCATTAAGATTTCGAACGAATTTAAAATCCCACCCAAAAAACAAAGAATCAGAAGAAACCATGGATGAAATAGAAGCATTATGTGCCAAGGACAGCCTGTACAATCGGGGGAACAAAGAACAAAAAGGTGCATCTCCTCTCCAAAGATCCTCCCAAAAGTGAACCCTATCCCCTTTCCCAACTGACAAAGACATGAACTCCAAGAATCTAGATAACCCCTGAGAAATGAATTTCCAAGGACAACGAGCTGACACCCTAGAGCCTAAATGAGCATCCCAACCGTTAACTTGCAAACCATACTTACTTTAGATAATAGAATGCCACATAGAGCCAGCCTCGAGAGGAAACCTCCACAACCACTTTCCAATCAAAGCAACATTCCTTCCCCGTATATTTCCCACGGCTAAACCCCCTAGTTCCTTAGATCTAGACACTATATCCCATTTAACCAAATGATCTTTCTTGCCTTCCCCACTACCTTCCCAAAGAAAATCCCCCATCAACTTCTCCAATACATGAGCAACCTTAACTAGAACCCTAAACAAAGATAAATAGTATGTAGGAATGCTTGACAAAACTAACTGAACTAACACCATACGACCACCCTTAGAAATTAAAGCTTTCTTCCAGCCATCCAATCTTTTCCTAACTCTCTCAATAACCGGACTCCAAAAAGAGTCGGAATAAGGGTTCCCACCTAAAGGTAAACCCAAATAAGTTAAGGCCACTCACCCACTGAACAACCCAATTGAGTAGCTAATCTTTGGATCTTCTCATTATCACAATTAATACCCACAGTGGCACACTTCCCCATATTGACTTTTAGACCCAACAACAGTTCGAAAATCTGTAATATTGTCTGAAAATTTAAGAACTGACTGAACTAACAACAATTTAAATTAATCAGCCCAGAGAACACAGCCAAGCATACAAAACGCTTTGTCTTATATAGAGCATATGGAAGGAAAGACAGATTCTTTGAAAATGAGGAAGTGCCTACTTTCAAGCTTAAAGGTATTTTACTCAAGTTTCCTTTTTTTTGGTTTAGCACGTCCAATGTCTCAAATAGACTTCCTTTCTTGATTTTGAGGATTGTTGTCTTTTGACTAGGTTTTCATTTGAGCTCTTCTATACAATTTTTTGATGAATCTACTATGTCTTTACTTATAATAAGAATAAAAGTAAAAGAGTACACAAACATCAACCGTACTATATATTTTTACCAAAAGATATATAATGGGAATAATACAGAATTTATAAAAACTAAAAATAAAAAAGCAATTACAGTTAGGTATATTGAAGTTTACCTTAGTCTCCAGCTGAAAGCTCATGATTGCATAATATGA